>VZRU01000894.1:14673-88257 GCA_013398155.1 Pedionomus torquatus
GTCCCAGACTGGACTCAGTGGTGGATCTGGATTCCAGATCTAGAGTCAGGAACGCTCGGTCCAGGATCAAGGGCAGGTGAACAAACAAGGTCCTCCTCAGACATCAGCCATTGAAAAACGAGAATTGACCCTTTGATCCCTCAGCTTCTATACTGAGCATGATGCGGATAGGATGGAATACCTTGTTGGTCAGTTTTGGATCACCTGTTCTGTCTGCTCTTCCCTACAGGTGTGACCCCTCTATGCTTCTCCACTTCTGACCCTCCAGCAGGGCAAATAACAAAATTACCTGACCTTGGTTGTTATAGCAATAAGTATAAGCAAGGGCTTCTCTGCACACCATCCCTTGGTATAATCAGGTCTTATCACTGTGAGAGTGAACAGTTTCTGAACAACATGCCATTAATTTCAGAGTGTAGTTAGTTAGGAGAGGCCCAGCTAAAATATAAAATTACAAAACAGAAAATTAATTTCATTTTAGCTCAAATAGGACAGATACTCATAGCCTTCAGTGTTCATAAACATGATTGATCAATATCCTGATAGTGGTACCAATGTACTGTAAATCCTGGCTTTTCATTTCTTGAAAACCTGACCAGTTGTCCATCCTTTTTGAAAACAACAGGAAAAAAAACAACAAAAGGCTGTAGGTGTCCAACTCCAGAGTAGTAGCTGAATGTTTCCACTGTATTTTTGCCTTGNTCTTTTTTTAAAACCTTGCCCATTTGCCCTCCTTTTTTAAAACAAACGGAAAAAAAACAACAAAAGGCTGTAGGTGTCCAACTCCAGAGTAGTAGCTGAATGTTTCCACTGTATTTTTGCCTTGTGGTGATGACATCCGTTGCTTTCACCATCCCCAGGAACCACAAGTAAGATGAGGTCACTGTCAGCTCTCAGATGGGAGACCTAAATTACTAGAGTGGAGGTGCTGGGGGTAGCGACGCCGGTGACTCATTATGTGACACATTTCCTTCTGAGTCACGTCGAATCAGTGCCCCGTCAGGATCCCGAGAGGCATCAATAAGGGGCTGTCTCCATATCCTAAAACTAGCAAGAAAGTCACTTGTTGACAGCGAGGTTCTTCAGCATTTACTGGCTGAGTAATCCAGAGAATCCAGAGAAACTGCAAAATTTTTCTTTTAACAGGAGCGTCTCTCTCAGAACAGGCTGTGTTTACTCTCTGCACCGTGCTTACATTTCTGTGGGTCTCTGATCTTGACAACTCACAGCAGGGTCCCCTAGTCATCAGCTGAACAGAAGTTCTGACCCAAGAGCCTGACACTGTGCAGGCACTTGCAATTATACAGTTGGCACCTTCCACCAGGATCAAATACTGGCATGTGCTGAATTTTACTCCAAGTTCTTTCAGTGTTTAAGCTCTGACAGTTAGTTATACTATGCTATAGATTTTCGTATCAAGTCACTCCAGTGAAATATTTTATATTGAGAAAGACAGTGTAATTCACTGGTGCAGACAATGAGGGGCTATAGTCCTGACTTCCATACACAGGAAGAATTCCTTCACAGGTCTAAGAAGATAAAATTTCATGGCATGATGCTTTGAGGATATACACACTAAAATGAGTATTTTATTGATAGTGAACCAAAATTAATCACTGATGTACAAACCCCAGTACTTTAAAGTAATATGTAAAACAAATCATAGAATGGTTAGACTTGGAAGGGACCTTAAAAATCATCAAGTTCCAACCCCCCTGCCATGGGCAGGGACACCTCCCACTGGAACAGGCTGCTCAAAGCCCCATCCAGCCTGGCCTTGAACACTTCCAGGGATGGGGCATCCACAGCTTCTCTGGGCAACCTGTTCCAGTGCCTCACCACCCTCACAGGAAAGAATTTCTTCCTAATATCCAATCTAAATCTCCCCTCTTCTAGTTTAAAACCACTACCCCTTGTCCTATCACAGCCCTTCCAGACAAATAGTCCCTCTCCTGCTCTCCTGTAGGCTCCCTTCAGATACTAGAAGGCTCCCCGGAGCCTTCTCTCCTCCAGGCTGAACAGCCCCAGCTCTCTCAGTCTGTCTTCATAGAAGTGCTCCAGCCCTCTGATCGTCTTTGTGATGATGATGTCAAGCATCAAAGAATGTTTTAGCAAAAATCTGTCATTTTAGTAAAAGCTTGTAGAAAGAGGTAATACTTTGTTAGACCATCTGCAGAAACTAAAGAAACTTTTGAGCACACAGTATCTCCGTCAGCTCTGAGAAAGAAGTATCAAAAACCCGAGAAACTAGAAACATTGACTTTGGATATAATGCTAAGAACTGTTTGTCTGAGGAACTGAGATAAGAACTCTTTGTCTGACAGCACACTCCTTTCATTCAACTGCATTAGACGATTTAATAAAAAGTATTATGCTTGCCTACATACTTCGCTTTACAGTAAGAAGTGAAATGTAAGCTAACACACTTCTCATTGTTTATTTTAAAGGCAACAATATTAGCTCATATTACGCTGGTAAACTTAGTTCACTGACATTCTTCATGATAAAATTACTTTTAGAAAAACAAACAGAATGGTATTATATTTAAAATCAAAACAAGCACAAGCAGCCTGTATGCAAAATCCAGCAATGATTTGATGATACATAGCCAATGCTGTGTTTTGCAGGTGGATACCTGACAATGTGAACTCTATGCTATAAATTCACAACTTAAGAAGAAGAAGTAAAAATAAAAAGGAGCACAGCAGAACATGCAGTCTGTCTGTACGAGAGATCTTTAGCATTTTAGAGCTGTATTACTTCCCATTATTATGTATCGAGACTCAGCAGATTACAGGCACGGAATTCTCCTAGAAAAAGCAGACATGTTATAGCAATTAGCTTTGGTTATTTAGTGGAGGATGATCTGTTGGAGGCACTGGGCTAGAAATCAGCATCAAAAATAATTATTTGATATGATAAAATCTCATGTCAAATTTTCATTTCATCCCCTATTTTGTTGAAATTGAAATGCTACTACAAAATGTATTTATTTTCATTATACTATTTTCTGACAGAACACAGTTCTGCCAAAATGCTTCTGACTGCCTTTCCACATACTGCTTTAAAAAAATGCAGGAATCGGTAATCTCAACGTGAAGAACAGCTTACCTTTTCATTCAGTAATCTAGAAACACAGATACACAGTTAAAGAATACTGTGCACACAATAACCTGAATCTGCGACATGTTTCCCTCTTATATTATCTTTGAAGTATTTGGTATCTTGTTACCTTTATTATTTTTTTTTTCTACGAAGATGAAAGTAAAAACATTTCCCAAAAAAGGAAATTCCCTGTAGGTGGCAATTTGGAATTTGTTCACTCCTTGAAATAAGTGCTTTCAACTTCTTCTGGAGACTGTTGCAGTGATGGTTATCACCTCGAACTTGCAAATAGGACTCCATGATGCTGAGCTGCATCGCTGAGTAAATAGACTGGTGTGTCAAACCCATGGGAAGATATTTCGCAGGTGTTGTTTACTGCTGGTGGTGGTCAATGATGTAGACACCAGAGTAAATCTTGCTCGTACCTGCTGCTGTGATGACTGAGCTGCCGCACATGGCAATAGGTGGGATTCGGGGATCTCCCCATCCCCGGTAAGCAGTTTCTGAGCCCTCTAGCGGCCCTCTCCGTGTTTCACTAGCCACTAGGGACATGATGTATGTGGTGAGATAGGCTTCTCAGTATACAGGACCAGGGAAACTGAATCTACTTTTCCCTCCTCTTACATGGTACAAGCATAGAAAGTGAGGTGTTCCTGCCCTTCACTCCGCATCCTTCTTAACAGCATGAGAGCATGCACGGTCATGTAGAAGTGGGATGTTGCCACTGCCCATCACAGCCACCCCTGTCTCCTATGAGTTTCCAGACATTAAAGCAGCTATGGGTATGTTCTCCTTCAAGTTATGGTGAGTACCTGTGCTGAGTGGGCATCCACTGCCTCCTCTGGCACTGTTTTCCCTCCCAGGAGTGAACTGAGAGGGGCTTGCATGGGTGACATCAGGACATGAGGTTGGACGTACAAGCTAAGACATGGAGTGGTTTTGAGCTCCCCAGCTTGGTTGTAAGTCTGAGAGCACATGGCCACTGCTTCTAGCTGCTAAAGCACATCAGTCACCTCAAAATGACTCATTTGTCAGTCCTTAATCATTTATGGCCAAATGATTCGTTCTTTTTCATGTTCCATGGGAGTGTCGAAATCAGAAACAGCCTGAGTACTTTTCCCCATGCCTGTAAAACAATTTCTGCAACTCCCCACCCAGTTGGCTATAAATAACCCAAATCCCCTGTGATTGCCATATTATAGTGGGAAGCATTAGCGAGATAATTTGAGGCATCCAGGCAGCTCTTAACAGCACTTTATATCCCGTGTCACGGATCTCTTCTAGTATCTCCTCAAGAAAGTTACCACCACAAAATAAATGCTCACTCTGCTAATGCTGTGACAGCGCATGTTAAGCATGGGGATGATGAATATACACATCCTGTCATGCAGCACAGTAGAAGTAGATAAACATAGCTAAATTTGGCTGTCCCTCACACAGTCTATAGGCACCAGAGCTTGGTGGCAACACCTTGGTTCTAGCATGAAAGATCTTTGATAAGCCCAGGTTCAGGGCATCAGTGAAGGTTCAGCAAAGACAAAGCAGAGCTTAGAAGTATGAAAATGGAAAATGTCATCTGTCATGTTGGATTTAAGGGTCCATTTGCCAAGTGAGAACACAGAACACGGCTGACTGAGCAGCAGTGTGACATCCTGGGAGGACACAAGCAGAAATTTCTGGTCTCTGCCTTCCCCACTCGCTGCTGCCCAGCTTCACCAGGTCCAGACATGTCTGGTGCGTGGGAGCACTCACCCTCCTCATAGAGAGCACTATCCTACACTGAGTCCTGGGAGAAAATATCCATCCACGTCTGACCCAGGATATCCTTCCTGGTCCAGGAACAGAGGCAGACCCGCCATGGTTCAGCAGCTGTATTGCACAAAGCTGAGCTCTCCATCTCCTCTCTAGGTCTGCACATCAGCCAGGACTTTTTTTTTTTCCCTAATAAGGTGTATAAAATTCAGTAGTGCAAACACTGCATAGTAATGCACACAGCATTTCCAGCAAAAAGTGTACAACTAAGCTCTTTACCTTCCCACAGTCCTTGGGTTTTCACTTCATTCTCTCCTTTTCTGTCTTTTTAAAACAGGAAAAGAAAGAAAATGGAAGTTTTTCTTCCTTCCTCCTCACTTCAATTCCCAGATTTTTTTTCCAACAAAAATCCTGTCGATAAAAAATTAACCAATCTATCCTTAATTTTTTTGACATTCTTCACCAGAAGAAACGTCCAACCACAACATCCAAAAGAAAAGAACAAATAACTACTTTAGATGAAGTGGGCCATCCCACAGACAAAATGAAATAGTCACAAACATTAATGTATTGTAACAGATATGACATAGTGACCTATTTTCCTGATAAATTAAAAGACTTTTAATACACCAGATAAAAAGAATCATAGGATGTTGGTGAACACAAAGCTGACTGAGTCAAATAAAACTTAGGGAAGTTTAAAAATCCAGAGTATCAGTCAAGAGATTTTATTTGATCATGCCTTGCTTAGCTTCAAAATGATTTTCTACTTCAGTAGACTTTGTGGAAGCAAGAACTTTATGGTGCATATCTGTATCTTGGTTTTGAATTTCATTCTAACCACTGCAATTATATACTGTGATATCAATGTGCATAATTTGCTCTTTCCAAGGTGAACATATTCATCTTAAAGTAAACTTCCCTAATAGGTGACCCAATAAAATTCTTGTACAGAGAATGGGCTTTTCAAGGTGTCTGGAGCAGTATGTGACCGAGTGCAGCTGATGGGATTATATCAAAGCTAATACAGGCCTAGGAAATTTTCTGCTGAATTTCATTGCAGAAGAAAGCAGTGGAGCAGTGACGGAGTTGGGATGAGTGGGGAGAGTGACAGTGTGGGATCCAACCAAATAACCTTCCAAATTGTAAAGGCAGCTGTGACTCAGGGATTTTGCCTGCAAAAATCTGAGCAGACAGTCCACATTTATTATAATTACTCTGACCTGCCGAATATATTATACAAGGAATTACTACTTGGAAACATTTTGTACTTTGTAGACTCTTTTTTGTTAAAACCACAAATTTCAGCTGGTTCATAAAGGCTGGCAAAAGTCTTCTAAAAAGTTTTGTAAGTACATGATTAGTATTGCTTTTTGGAAAAAAAAAGAAAATATCTGTAAATGCAGTGTTGCATCCTTATTGTAGATGTTGCTGGTTTTACAAACAAATTTGATTTAAGAAACTCTGGGCAGGAATGGCAGCAAACAACCCTCATAAAATATAAAAAAATAATTTTGCCTTTAAATTATGCATTCAAATCACACCCCAGCACATAGCGTTCTTGCATGTTTAATGAAAATAAAAATTTCAACAAGTTCCAGATACCACTGGTGAATAAAATATAAGTATTTTCACACATCCATCTTCTCAGATTCATGACTGCTATAGGCTACATGTATAGAGCACCTGCAGCTATACTGCTGTTGAATGTCCAAGGTGATTACAGCACAGACAGGCTTTTCCAACTCATTACATACAGCACTCGGCATATTATATTGGACATGTTCCTTCAAATAGGAATACATTAGCTTAAGTGGTCTGACTGGAGCACAACATTACTGAAGTGGCTTTCTGCATCTGCAGTCAGTTGTGTTCTGCAGCAGCGCAGCTATGGAGCACTACCCTAATGAGGAAATCCCAGTGTCTCCACAAGACTATAAAGAGCTGACAAGACAGGGCATCTGCTGCTCACCCCAGACTTCTTTCTTCTCTTCTGGAGAGGAACAGGTACCACTAGAGGGTAATCTGTCTTACCCAGTCAGGTCAGATAAAACAACCTCTGTAGACATTCACTTTGCATTGGCTAGAAATTGGCTAGTCATCTGCCTTAGAGTGGACACCTAATTTTTAGGTGACTTTTAGGTGACAGCCAAATGACATGAATCCCACTTTCAGTTAGTCATGGAAGGATTGTTTCAGCCAGGCCATTTCTAGCCCTCCAAAACCTGGGCTCTGAGGTTAAACCGATTGTCTGAGGTTTCTCCATGGGGAGTGGGGAAATGGAGATGCATGGGAAGATGGAGATGCGCTGCAGCATCAGGGCTGAACCACCCTTGAGGGCCTGGGTAGCTCCCCATCATCCCAAGCAGCAAGTGTAGACTATTGCATATTTCTCATCCTGAAAAGCTTAAGGGAGAGGAAATTTACCCATAGCTGCAGATTTCAGAAAGTATGTGACAAGCATTAGAAAGTACCAAACAGATCACCCGAGTTTGTCAAGAAAAATCACAGTATTGCTTGCCTGTGGC
This sequence comes from Pedionomus torquatus, assembly GCA_013398155.1. Classification (NCBI taxonomy): domain Eukaryota; kingdom Metazoa; phylum Chordata; class Aves; order Charadriiformes; family Pedionomidae; genus Pedionomus; species Pedionomus torquatus. Next base: position 22,059 of record VZRU01000894.1, read on the forward strand.
AAAGCCTGATCAGCAAAGTCTCCACATCCCCACAGTTCACTTTGTCATGAAGGTGATTCCCTCCAGATTTCATTTAGCTCAAAACACTTCTGTGTTTCGCTACAGTTAATTTTATGCTCTGTGATCCTCCAGGCCTGATCCAAATCCCATGAAGTTTTAAAAAACCCAACACCCAAAATCTGGGCTTTGCCTTCTCTATCAATAAGGTTCTTGGACATGACAGGACAGAGCAGATGCTGTGGAGGGTCTAACCTCTGGAGTGAACAAGAGGATGTTGAATCCGCATGGGTTTTTTTCTCCTACCCATACACATACATAAAATCTCACGTTTTTCTGTCATTCTAGCACATTCATCTAATCTTCCCTGACTATATTCTGTAATACAGTATATTAAAAAAAAGCATTTCAATAACAGTAACAAAATGCTCTTTGTCATTCTACAGATGGAGCTATATTGTTGTGCACTAATCCTTTTTATTTATTTCAATAACCTCTCAGTACTTGGATGTTTCAGGTATTTATCCTAGAATTCTCCCAAAAGGGGCAAAAGAAAAGAAGTAAAAGCCATCTTCCTAGAGATCTTCCACAAATTGTCCTTCCAAGATTATCGCATTAGCACAGCAGATTAGCTTGATAGATTGAATATAATGCGCTCACATTTTAGCTAATGCTGCTTTACTGAAGGGGCTAACAAACTTAATTCTATCCAGGGCAGGATTACCTGACAGACTAACTGAGTCATTTTGTGTGCTTACAGACAGGATGAAGCAGATTGACTCATTTATTTGCTCTATTTGCATTACTTTGTTGGAAATTACTTATCCCTGGACTGTTGTTGGCAAGATGCTGTGGTGATCACTCACCTCCCATCAGGATTTTGCCACTGGGTCCAGCAGCTGAAGGATGGTCCTCAAGCCATACATGCGTTTTAATGACATCTCTGGCCACGGTTCCCTTGCTGCCAGCACTTGCCTGCCCCTATGCAGAGTGGGATGGCTGCTGGCAGGACAATGGTCCTGGGAAGCCAAAACACTTGCACAGGAGCTTGCCCAGATGACAGGACCATCGGCCTTTCCTCGCTGGGCTCATTCCATGGCTTCTGAGCACCCAGGGGTGTATTTTTAGCTTTTACCTGCTCTGTTGAATGATGGCAACACCCCTGGGGCAAGGGCCAAGCAGCTTCTTTGTCCTGTAGCTGTTAGACTTTAAGATCAGTGGGCGGCCTTCCAGCATGGATGTCCTGTGGTCACTCAAGGAGGTGTCATGCTGTCTGGGTAACCTCACGTTTGCTCTGCCATAGACAGTCACAGGCTACCAGGCACGTACCAAGGCTGGGCCAAGGAGCGAGAACCCAATTCTTCTGTGCAATAACAACAATAACGGCAATAACACTACCATCACGGGCTGGGTGGCAGGGCTATAGTTGTCTCAACCCATAGTAAAACAGAAGCCAGTGCGTGGGTAACCATCCTGTAAAAGACAAACAAACACCAGACCTTCTAATCTCTTTAATTATATGGTTGCTCCCAACAGTTTAAACACACAGCTCGCTCTCTCTCTTTTTTTTTTTTTTTTTTTTTTAATATGCTCATCATTGCTGTGACCATGCTGTGGAGCCTCAGGCACTTCAAAGGTTCTCTCTGCCAGCAGACTGGAGTGGCCATAGCAAGGCACTTCTTTGAAGAAGAAAAGCTGGCAGAAAAAAAGTTTTGGAGCTTGCTGCCAGCTTCAGCCAATATCCACAGTATTAAAAAGCAAGAGAGGACATGAAAGAGGGAAGGTTCATGCCACAAGAAGACACTAATGGGGGATGGAGTTACATGTCCTAAGAAAGTCCAGTACATGGGGATGAGGGTGACAAAAGAAACCTCATTCTAAGAGAGTTTAAATTATTAATGTCCTCGTAAAGAAGCCTCTGTAAGGTCTTTTCTACTCTCAAAGATAGTGAAAAACATGTCAAATACAAGAAAATACGAGAACAAAATAACGATAGCGATCTATGTGGGATGGCATAGCAATCTCACTGGGAAGGGAGGAAGGAAATTCTTCATTGAAAGCTAAGTCTTATCAAACCTAAACCTTGTACTTTTGTCCACGGACTTTTAAAATCACTTTACCAAGGAGCTTAAGTTCCCCCGTTTTACCAAGGAGGGAGCTGAAAGAATTTAGAGGCAAGTCTTTGAACAGGTGATGACTAGTTTCTTTGCCCAGTTTGATATCTCTTGCAGCCAGGCTCTTAAAAGTTGTGGAGGATCACAGACTCCATCTGATCAATTTGTTTTGGAAAAGCGTAAGCAGGACTAGCATGACCAAATTCACCCCAAGTAACAGTAGAAGAGCGTGAAATGACAAGTGTGTTTCACAGATCATCTTGGCATCCCTCCCTAGAGAATATGTGCTAGACATTAGTTCTAGTTGAGCCATTTTGACAAAAAAACAAGAGCTAACACATGCAGTGGCAAAACTAAGATTCTAAATAAATGTTCCAATCCAACTCTGTTACTCTGCGTGTCTCAAAATAGCCTGCCCTACAACAATAATGCTGCTACATTAATATAACTGACAGTGGGAACATCAAGCACATTTGAAGCAAAACCATTTGTGAGATTATTTGATGTTCCTATACTTTGTCTGCTCTCTTTTTCCAAGCTGCCCAACAGCTCTTTGGGAAGTGGGATGGACAACCTGTGTGGCCTCAGGCTGTAGCTGGACCGTGGGTGTTTGTCAGGTTCCTGAAGCCCGATCAAAACCACACAGAGCACTAGCATGTGTCCTGTACAACACACACACTGGTTCAACCTTGCTCAAAAAGTATTTATGAGTTAGCTCTGCACCAACAGCATTTAGGTCCAATCACATATTGTGCTACTTCTAGTTTATATCAGATCAGGTAATGACTGTGTTCCCACAGCCGGGCTGGAAGCATGAACTTTCTGTCCTGTGGCTGGGTTAACCTGTCTCCAGCCTGCAGACATGCCTGGACCAGGCTGAAGCTGTTCTCCTTCAGGCTGCAACATTAATCCAGTTTTAATAAGTGAGGGATTCCAGGCACACTGGCTTCAGCAGGCCAGCATGAAAGACTAAGCACTGGGGAAAGGGTTGTGTCCAACCCTGAGAGGTTGTCTCTGTAAGACTTTGATTTCAGTTAAACAAACACATCTTCCTTTTTCAAATGGCATTTTGTTCATGTGAAAGTTGTGGTACTGACAACCAGCTTTGCTCAGCAATAAACCCTGCACAGAGTGCAAAATATGCTGCCCTGAAAGTCTGCCCAAAGCCTATTTTGCTGAGATTTACCTTAAAGAAGAGGGATAGAGGTCTCCATGCCCTTCATGGTGAGCCTGTGATGAAGATGTCCCTGGCACAAGGATCACGAGACCTGCCCAGGAGCAGGGTGGACCCAGTGGTAGGGAGCCAAGTGCCTGGGTGCAGGGAGAGGAATTGGGGAGCAGAAGGTATAAGAGTAGCTGGAGGCTGGGGAAAGAGGTACAGTTTCCAGCATCCTGTTGCATACTTCAAAATGGATAAGGCAAAGCCTATCCTAGACTAGCCCAGACAATGTACAGATGACACATGTCAAACAGTTCTACTTCTTTACATCAAGACTGTAAAACAAAAACAAATATATGCTTTGCTTTTCGGAGTTTTCATCTCTGGGTTGCTTCATTTTGATTTTTTCTTAATGGAAGAGATTCCCTCAGGTCCTGTGAGTTTCTCCTAACAAGTATCCCTTTAAAAAGGGAAGGAAATCCTATGTACAGAATTATTTTTCAACTTTATGTACAGAGGCTTATATCATCATTGAGAATTTCCTGGGACCATTAATAAAGGGAATAGTTTCTATGCTCTTATTCACGTACAACGATTTATCTTCTTGGAGTACTATCTTGTTACAGGGTGTTCCCAGGATCAAAGTCCAGCCAGTACAAAGGCATTATCTGATCAGCTCCACACTGCTAGTGATTGAAATAGAAATGTAATGCTATAGGAAAAGAGTGGAGTAGTTCCTGCTGTAAAGCTCATTTCATAATGCTGGCTGACATATATGGCGTTTTAAATGCTGGTTAGCATACCATTGTACACTAGTTGATCCCAGCTGCTGCAAGTGACCTGATACGTCATGGTCAGGAGAAGCTCCAAGAATAATCCAAATATTGCCAGATGCTGGATGTCTGTATTAGGAGAAGTTTTCCTCCTTCCTTCCACATCAACTGGGTTTACGCCTCTTCCTTCTAAGAGAACTTTTTTTTTTTTTCTTCTCCTGTCATGAGTCAGTCAGCTGTGGGTTTCTGATTCACTTTGCCAGGGGAATGCTCTGGCCTCACACTTTTTAGGAAGAAAGCGAGCCTCAGTTTCCAGTTTCCTAAGGTGAAAATATACCACCTTCACCTAGAAATGTAGCTCTTATTGACAGCAATGAATATGTTTCCATATAGCATTTTTGTTGTTCCACATAATTGTTCCCTTTTTATTCTTGAAAAGGTGCATGCACCTATGCAAAAATATAGGGGGAGAGGCCTTTTCAGATTAAAAGACAAAGCCATGAAAGTGGTCCAGGGCAAAATTAATATTTAAACCAGTTAATTTTTATGTCTTTCTACTGTCTCCAGTATCTTGTACTTTTCATTTTCTTCTTTCTCTACTAAATGCAGATACATATGGCAATATTTCCAATGAAACTGGATACCCAAGGGCCATGGAAAGAAAAGCTATGATTAGCTGTTTCATCTGTATGTACATATTTTCTCCAACTTTTTAAAGATTTTCCCAAGACTTTGGTTTATTATCTGTTTGTAAAGCACCTTTCAAAGCTATTTGGGGTGGGGATGAAAAAAGGTATAGACAGTCAACACTATGAGATTAAAAACATAGATGAAGCTTTTTTCTCACAAGTAACTCGATGGTGTTAGAAGACTTCTCAAAGACAAGAAAAGTTTGGTGAGTTCATTTTCCATATACCCACAGAAACAGATTTCTTACCTCAGCGTAGTTTTGAAAATCAAATAATGGCTTTTTAAATTTAGCTTGAGGCAACTCTGCCTTTCTTCTTTGAATTTACCATCATTTTTTGGAGGATACCTGTTTTATTGGAGTTTTTTTTTCACTGATTTTCACATTTGGAGATTTTCACTGATATAAGTGAAAGAAGTATTACATGCAATACTCAGACAGGTAATTTTAAAGACTGTACTGTGAAACTCCACCCGTCAGGAAATTCATAAGATAACTGGCTCAGCCATAGGAATCAACTTCACTCAAAACCTGAGACCAGTTTATGTAGAGATGTTCGACTAGCATAGATCTGTTCCCTTCTGGATCACCAAACGAAACCCACCCCAGACTGGAAATGACAGAAGACACTTGAAAAACAGTGTCTGGAAGTTTTTATGGGCAACTGCAATCTAGCTCTTCATCAGGATAAACCTACATCCCAAAACATAAGCCTCATTATGTATTAATTGACATCCTGTCAATCACAAGAGAGGACAAGAAACAGAGAGCACCAGATGAAGTGTGTAAGTCCTGTTTACCAACTGGTAAAGCATTAATTTTGTTTGCCTGCAGTATCATCCTTTGCATGGTATCTACTTTTCATGGAAGATTCCAATACAAACTGAATTTCTTTTTTTCCTGCTGGTTTTGATTTTCCCTGTCCATCAGTTTTAGTCCAAAACACTGTTTTTAGAGGCACTATTAAGTGACCTTTGACGTGATGCCGATATTGTAGAATCAGAGAATTGTCTAGGTTGGAAGATCATCTAGTCCAACCAGCAACCTAACTCTGATTAAAAAAAAAAAAAAAAAAAAAAAAAACAAAAAAACAACAACAACAAAAACATCACTAAATGTTGTCACTAAGCACTATGTCAACCCATCTTTTGAATACCTCCAGGGATGGTGCCTCAACCACTTCCCTGGGCAGCCCATTCCAATGCTTGATAACCCTTTCAGTGTAAAAATTTGTTGTAATATCCAATCTGAACCTCCCCTGCTGTAACTTGAGGCCATTTCTTTATGTCCTGTTGCCTGTGACTTGGGAGAAGAGATGAACCTCTGCCTGTCTACAAGTGCCTTTTTTTCCTTCTTGAGCACAATCAAGATTTTCATATCAAGGACTGGACCCTGATGTTTCTGAGATAAAGCGGCAGTAAGCAAACAGTTCAAAATTTTAAGGGCTGAGGTCTATCCTAAGACATATAAGGGCACCATAGATCAATGGCTCAGGTTCATCTCACCTGTTCCAGAGTCTGGGCATGCTCTGTCATCAGTAAGGCACATAAGCATCTTCCAGTTGGCTAAATAGTGCCCTGAAATCTCTCTGTTGACTGGAAAGGAAATAAGGGTGAATACATGCTTCACTTAATTAGACGCCTCATTTCAGCAAGATGCAGGAAGTGCCAGCAAGCTTAAAGTTATAAACCCGACAGCAGAATTTGGCACTGCATGTGTATGGTATTAAATCATAAGACAGACATCCAAATTCATTCAGGAGAAAACCTCACATTACTTCAAGTGCTAATTAAATTACATGTTGAAGTAATGTATTTCTGCCACTACAAGGGACAAGTTTATAATGTTGTTCTGTGAGGACTTCTAAGTATAGACAGCCTTATGTACAATTCACTAATAATCATAAGAAAAGACACTAAAAAGCAGTAACTTTTTGTTGAGACGTTAAACTTAAGTGAAGCTATCAAACCACACACTACATTGAAAGGCCATGTCTTACTGCAGCACCAGCACATTTGGATACAGATCAAACAGCTCCGCAAGTAGCACAGTTAGAAGCTTCAATTTACAAGTCTTAATTTGCAGGAAGTCATAATTACAACCAGTCCTTATCAACGATCTGTCCAGTCCATGCTTAAAGTTAAAATAATCTTTTGAGGGCCTGATTAAATTCTAAGAACTATAGATTACTGACCTCTTTACTGCTACATGCCTTTTTTCTTGTTCTAAGCTCTTTATCCTTACATTTTTCTCTCATGGCTCTTGTGAGAAGAACCATGTAATTTGGGTTAAGGAGGTATTTGCATTAGTATTACATCAATGTGCTTTCATTCTCTTCCATAGGCAACTGAGAGCGCTATGTAGTGCTTAGGGCCAGATGTTTATATCACCTTAACTAGGTGCTCTATGTGACCTTAACTCTTGGAGCACATAAAACAGTAGGATCACCTCTACAGGAAGGCTGTGTTTGTTGTGTGAACCTGTTTGAAACCTGTTGATTGTGTGCAAGAACCTGGCCTCCACCACTATACAAGATGCACACGTAAAGCCAATTTTGATGTAATGATTATTTGACAAATGTAGACTCCTGCTGACAGATCTACTAATTACATTCTGCAACTGTACTATTAGATCACATCAATTAATATCTGACATTCATAAAAATTCCTGTTTTGATATATATATTGTGCATTAATTTAGTAATTCTTCATACATCTCTGTAGCCCAGTGAAACAAGGAATTACTGGCTTACCAAGGACATCTAACATTGCACCTGTGTTTAGGAGGATCTGTCCCTCTAAGTTCCTGCCATTTTTGCTGTTCCTTCTTATTTTTCTTTGGTATTTACATTTTTGGTGCAAGAGTAGGATTGCAAATCTTGCTGTAAAATCTAATGCAGTGCTTATTAACAGCAAATGGGTGGCAAGAGCAAATGTAGATGCAACACCTGAACTGAGAATTCAAGCAATCTGCCACCAAGCTACTCCTTAGTTGCAAGAAACAGCTCCAAATGGAACAGGATAATCTGGGCTACACATCCATTTACTGCTTAGTATTTTGAATTGAATTAAAGCAAGGATGCAGTTCTTGATCATTTTTGTGATGCATCCAAATGTTCTTGGGGAATTATACTGCCAGGACCAAAAAGTCATTACAAGCATCCATTAATAAAGACCTGGATGAATTTTGGTCAACTGCCTGCAGAGAGTTGAATGATGATGTAAATATCAAAAATCTCCCAAGATATCCAGACTGTGAGGAATTTTATTTAAAAAATGATGAAAAGTTTCCAAGTGCTTAAGCTTATGGAATGTATACGTCAACTTTCTTGCTGTTCTACTTTTGATGCAAGCTATCATTAGTGATCTGTCTGGTTGAGACTTCAGGCTCCAACATTCCTTCAAGACTATGCCTCATTTTTTTAAAATCCAGCTCCCCGTTCTGTAAGGGCAATTTAAGACCTAGCAGATGCCACTGGCTCCAGGATGAGTGTTTTTGTAGGACAGACATGTGACCTGATTTTCTTTTCCTTCAAAATCACCATGTAGAAGCTGAGTAGTTTCAGTGGCATTAGAGGAAACCTGAAAGTGCAGGGCCGATGCAAGTCAGTGGGGAAACCAAGGTTCTGCAGATGAATCATTTTTAGCCTTACTTGTGAAGAATTTGAGTCTGCAAGTTGCCTCCCTGATGCCGTGCATCACTCAGCAGGCTTGGGCAGGGACCATGCTGAGGTGGAGGCAGATGTTTCAGAATGACAGCTTCACTAAATCGCAATCTCCTCAAAGAAAAGTGATCTTTACAGAATGAATAATGAACTTCTCTAGAAATTATTTTGCTTATTTATTTGCCAGCTTTTCTGTTTTCCCAGATCCCTCCAATTCAAAAGCTTTCTGCCCAGGGAAAGACAGCTTCATAGTATGGGACAGTCTCAGGAGCAGCCTTAGCTAGATAGAAGTTGGGCATAGTGGACATACTGACATAGTTTAAGCTAAGATATTTGGTAGTCAACATAACATAATTTAAGCTATATAAGGGGCACATGAAGGGATTTCAGGTTTTCCTAAAAGGTCCTAAGAGGCTCCTCTGGCAGGGCTCCCACAGGACTGTGGCAGCCGGGCAGGCAGCCTGTGGCCAGCAAACATGACATATTATGGAACCAATTCATCTTCATTCCAGAGTATCTGCCATTAGTCACTGTGCACATGTACACAGCAATTAATCCCCCTTCTTGCTGAAGGGCTGTTTTGCTGCTACATAACACACATTTCTCTATATACCTTTGCTGCCATCAGCAGCTTTGCTAGGGCATTCTCCTGATCAAACTTCTTCTGTCCTCATGATGCAAGGTGCAAAAGCAGTAGTGGAAATTAAAACCCTATGACAGAGGTAAATCTCTTGGACAAAGCAAATTTATAATCAGCCAGTTGCAAAAATCTGTTAGACGTGATGTAATTGTTTTCTGTGTCCCGTGGTCAGACAAATGTATCAATGAACTACGCAGGCACCTTTTACTACAAGAGAAGTCTTTAAAAAACCTATGGAGTGAGAGAACAAAGTATGTTACTTTCTCCCTACTTTTGTTCAGGTGAGTAAGTTTATTTTTCATTCAGGAGCATGTGATGGTGGGAGGTGGGTTTGGATCAAACCCTCAACCTAAACACCTTAAAATAATTCAGATAAATTGATGTTGCTTATATTTTGTATTCCAGGTAAGCCATCTGCCCCACAGATATGACATGCAAAGACATTTTTTATAAAGCTTTACAAAGTTCTTTTTACTTATTTATTGCTATTATAGCCAGCATATTCATAATAGTAATGTAGGATTGGGGATTTATTGCCTTCACTTTTTTTTTTTTGGTAGCTTTTTTGTAAACCAGGATGGAAAACGTTTTTTGAATGAAAATGTATAAATGTTTTTAAAAAAAACGTGTTTGGTCCACAAGTTAATTTCATTTGTGCTATTTTCAAGTCAAAATTTGAAGTTTTGTTTTCATGCATTTTAGTGGAAATCACTCTAGAACTAATGTATGATTAGAGTAAAATACACATCTAAGGAGTCATTATTTATGTACATAGTTCAAAATACGATTGCCAAATAATGAGTTAGTCTCTAACAAAATTAGCAAGACTCAGTAATTCCTGTGTGCAGATTACAATTAGCACCAAGTTACTGCTGTACAGCAAATAGTCTTAAAAGCATTACAGCTGAACAGTTGGATGTGTCCAGAATATAGACAAGGAGGTCCACGCAATTAGAGATTCCAGCTTTTCCTTTAATAGCCTCAGTAGCGTTTGCATAATTAAGCAAAGTGGCTGTAATATTAAGGAATGCCAGCTGGGGAGAAATCTCTCTGAAATTACACCCTCCCCTATTCGTGCCACATGATACTATTTTACACACACTGGCTTAGATGTCATCCACCCCAAGAACAGCTTTATGATGAGGACCACCACTATAACTTGGTTAATTACAAAGCTAATATAGAGGTATGCGGATGCTGCCTTAGGGTCTGCAGTGTCAGTGAGATGCATTTTTGCAGTTCAACTGTTAAGGGAAGTGCACACTGAGGGCGTGCATTTCCTAGTCTTATTTTCACAGAATGTACCTTTTCTGAAAAATTCCATCTTCTTTTATCTCTAAATACTACCTTATAATTTGGATAAATAATGATCCTAAATTAACTGTTCTTCAGCTTTTCAGCCTAACTGTTCTCCTTCTTTTATTATGCCAGCATAAACTGCAAGTCAGTTTCGTCTGCCTTCAAATGTATTTTTTTTATTCCCAAATGGTTTCAGCTTTGTTAGAAAGGGAAGATAGTTTGAAACATCTTAAAAATGAATGAGGGGTGGGAGGATCCTGCATTCTTTGGTGTGGCTATGCAGTAAACTGAGAAATCAACCTGTTATACAACAGTTGTCCTAAGTCACAAAAGAGGGAGTAATTTCAGTATTTGTAAAACATACAGCTTAAGGCAGGGAAAGCAAAATAATTTAAACATTGAAAGAAAATCAGTAAGCTTGACCTTTCTTCTATTTGCCTATAGTTCAGAGAAGTGGATTATTTATAATTATGATGAAGATGCTCAGAGATAGCTGGGGTTTAACTGGTATGGGATTTAGCAGGAACCTCCCTTGTGCTTCTTTCCCTGTTTGGGAGGTGCTCACTGTAAACATCCACAGAGTATGGATAAAATATTGTTTAAACTGAGCTGCCTTTGTAGAGCTTCAAAAATGACTGCACAAAGCAAGGCACACTGAGAACAGCCAAGTGTAAGTCAGTTTCGCATCTGAAGCTCGCAGATCATATGGTGCGTGACCCAATTCACCACCCTTGATCTCAGATTTGCTCCACTCCCACTAAAAAGTCTTCAGCTCTGTTACTATTGTTTTCTTCTGGCTGGAGCGTGGGATGAAAACATTTTAGTGCAAGATTAAATTGGCTCCAGATGGCTAAGCTGGACTCTTAGACAAAACTCCTGTTCGGGTCCTCATTATCTCAAATATCAAGCTCCATAGGGTGCCCTTCCTTGGTCTTGGCAAAGCCAGTCTGATATCCAGGCAGAGCAGGACTGCAGAAAGCAATTTGCTTGCTGGTCTCCTCAATGGCATCCTGGTTCCCACCCTCTTCCCCAGCACACGGTGCTTGTTCTCACCGGGGCAGCTCCCTAGTAGTTCTTTCCCTTCCCTAACCCTATGGCTCCCCACCCTCTGACAAGCTTTCTTCTCTCATTAAGTATCATCAGGGAACCATCTACTTCATCTTGGACCATGATGTTAACCTCCATCACTGATTTGCAAACCAGGTCCTTCGTGTGTGCTTCCCTGCTTGGAGGGTGCTCCCCATAAGCACTTACAGAGGTAACTCACCACCCTTTTATGGTCACTTCTTTAACACCCCTAGCCTTGCTTTGATAGTAGTTGAAGTCTTGGCAGCAGCCAGGTTGCAGATACAGAAAGACCAGAAGAAACCTTCTGCAGTAGAAACCTGTCTCGAAGTGGAAGGTTTCAGGGAACGTGTGTTTTTCACCTGAAGCTACATCAAGATTTATAGTATATCTACTGGCCATGGCTCCATTCGGTGTCAGGAGTATCCTGCCTAAATGTACCAGAAATCAGTTCACTCCCACTGTTTCTGGGGGATGGCCAGGGAGCCCTTATTCTGTCTCTGGAGGTCGATCAGAGGCTCCCAGCACACAGGCATGCTGCCTGGGCATCATGTGAGCTCTGAAGCTCAGTCACACATCTTTCTTGGACGATAACCACTTGTGAATAACGGATAAACGCAGTGAGGCACGCTGATGATCTATTATTCAAATGACAGCAATATCCTGAAAAAGGAAAAGCCACGCTTGGATTCTGTATAATCACAGGATAGCAATCAACCTCTGAATGCTCGGGTGGCTGCTTCCCTGGCACCACGGGGTCTATTCTTCTACCGTCTGGTAGAAGAATGCCCGGCTTGCAACCCTTAATTAGTACTTAATAAACTGAAAAGGTGTAATTTACACTTCTCATTTACCTCTAAGAGAGAGAGGTATTCTTCTTGCTGCCTCTGCGTCTTTCCAGGCTTCAGGCCTTCCTGTTTTCCCTCTGCTCTCAGCAGCGGTGGAGAGAAAATACAATGGCATCTTTAAGCTGAGCGAGACAGTTCATTTATTATGATTGGTGGCACTGCTCTTCCAGCTAGCTAGCAAAGCCAAAATCACATGTCTTTTTACATATAATACTCAGCTAAATCGATTCAGCGAAATGTACAGTGCAGCGAAAGCAGTATCCTCCGATGGCACAGACGCAGAGTCCCCCACCGGCATGAGTCTCCACTTGCCAACGTTTAGCCTGACCAGAAATTAGTCTTTTCACACTTGATGTAATTATTTCAAGTTGCAAGATCTATCCAGAGAAAGACAGCCCCGTGGCTAGGGGGGAGACTGTGTTATAGCTGTTAAGTAAAGACTGAGGGGTCAGGACTCCCAGTCTGACTCTGGCTCTGCCAGTCGCCCTTTCTATAGTTCTAGCCAACCTGGCAACCTGTATGCCTCCTCCCTTTAAAAGGGAGGCTGTACATATAAAAGGAGATCGTGCATGCATAAACACTTCTGCAGGCCCCCATCAACGTCAGGAAACTCATCTCTTTCAGTGCCTGGCACGATAAATCGTAGCTCATAACCTCCCTGTACAATGGGACACCGGTCACCAAGCAAGTGGCATTGAAAAAAATTACATTTTCAGTAGCAGACAGCAAAAAGGCTTTAAACTGTGTCTTTATGTCCAGTGAAAGCAGGAAGAATATTGACAAGGTTTATTATTCATGTTACAAAATAGAGAAGTCACTAAACATAATTGCAAGGCAATTAATGTAGAGAGCAGGTTTAGAATAAAAAACATACAAATGTTCTTTCTGTCTATGAACAGACATTTTCTGAAAAACTATTTCAAAATACACTAATTCTGATCCTGTAATAATTCAACCTCTTTCAATAAATTAATCCATCCACTTATGTCTCTCAATGCCATCTTTTACTCAGCCTTAAAAGTGATTTTGAATCAACTGTCATTAAGCTTTTCAGCCTTGTCATTCTCCTCGCGTTATCATGTAAGCATAAAACTGCTGGGCCCTTTTGGCTGGCCTCAAACAAACGAAGAAGTGTTATGGATAAGGACCCAGAAAATCACTGTTAAAGCTCTCATTGACTTCAGCAGTGCCAAGGTTTCATCCAGATGTTCTTCTCTAATACAGTGCCTTTCTGAAGCTATGAAGGTGCTTGATTATAGGTAGCAAAGTGCTTGCTGATGGCCTCCAGCGGAGGTGCCAATCCTTGTGCAGTGGATTTCAGCCTACTGGCATTTCTTGGTTGCCTTTTAACCCATAGATACATGCAGACGGAAGACTGATAACCTGGTCCCTGCTGGAACGTCACAGGACAGTATCCGAATGGCAGGTTCAGCAGAGAGCAAGAAATGGTGGCGTGCAGCTGCAAAGCCCTGTAGGGCAGGCTTTGTGCACTACAGAAAGTGAGCTGGAGCTATCATTTCCCAGCATTGCTATTTCCCTGTATGGCTGTGGCATCTTCAAAAGCCACAATGTCATTCAAGGGCATAATTCTCCTTAGATTTTATTCTTGAAAGTCTTGAAACACTTCCAAGCATTGCACAGAGGTTTCTTTCCCATTAGTTGCTGGAATGTGGTACATCGAAAGGAATGTTGAAGTTGAAATTTATTCACAATTTAAAAGTTGTCTGAGTTGATACCTGCCTTTCATAGATTGGTGCTGATCCTTTTGTGACTCCTCCTCAATCCAAGTGCTGGCTAACACAGATAGGCCTATTTTTCTGGGAACACAGATGTCCTGTCTCAGCCTATGAAATACAAAAACACAGGCAGTTTGGTATAAAAACCAAACAAAGGAAAACAAAAAAGTGCTAGGACACCTTTCAAATAGCTTTGTGCCATTCTGTGGTACCCAGATACCATTCTTTGCAGGATCCACTGAAGGTCCTGCTGTGCCCATGGGGGTGAGTCAACACAGCTCCCAGGGCACAACACTGGCTGAGGAATTTAGGGGTTTTACGCTGGCTCTAGTAATGAGAAAATTCCTCCAGTCTCCAATGGCCACAGAGGTACAGTGGCTAATATAGCACAGGAGGAATCTTAACAAAACACAGCGGTTTGGTGATCACAGAAAGAAGTATTTAATGTGGACCTTTTACTTTGTTGGGAGAGAAAGAATAATCCAGGCTTGCGCTTCCAAATACTGAACAGAGATAAAAGACAGACGGCTTCAGGGAAGTGAGCATTAATCAATTTGCAATACATTTCATTATTTAAAAAATTAATTCCCTTTCTGCTAAATTAAGCTGAATCAGAAGCCAAATTTAATTCTGCCTATTGCAGTGAAATCCATTCTCATTTTCTGATTATTCTCCTGCCCTGCGATGAGAACTATTCTGTGAGGCAAATCTTTGGTCTAAAAAAGTAAGCAAACACAAATACTTTGGTTATATCCACTTCATTTAGAAACTCATCACCTTCAGGAATATAACACTGATCCATGACACATTTCAAGAACGGGGTGATATATTCATGCTAGTGGTTTGCATCTGTGGAATGACTTACACAAGCATGTTGATTTTTAGATAATTTGACTTTGGAGACATTTTCTTCTGTTTTACAGTTCAATTGATTCTTTTTCTTTCTTCTTCTTATTTTTTTTTTTTTTAACCAACGGAGTTATTCCATATCTTCCAGGATTTTTCAACATATATTATATCCTTTTTGCACTAAAATTACCTTTTAGTTAATGGACAAAGTTTAACAATACTTGTTAACCTCTTCTCAGCCCATTAAGCTTTGAAAGTAATAAAGTATAAGGCTGTGATTTGAATTAAATAGATATGTGATATATATTGATATATATTGATATACATTTTCAGTGCTTTATGCTTCAAAAAAAAAAAGTTATTGCTCTAGATCAGACAAGTTTAGAATGTTAAAGTAGCCAGTAAAAAACAAAAAAACTATTTGGATTTACGGAAGATAACATAAAATACTGTTTCTCCCAATACTGTCTTTGGAAAGTTTATATTTCATTAAATATTCCTAGTTTTGAATATTCAGCTGCTTTTGACTGGCAACATTACTTACTCCCACCTGGGGTGTTTCACACAGTAGTCACCTGAGGATGGTGTGAGGAGCAGAGCTGCCTTTATGGAATCCTGTACAAAACAAACACTTTTCAAGACTAATCAAAAAATAATGATGAAGAGGACTCAAGTAGGGAAGTGATTACAGTGGTAACTCTATTCCTGGCAAATCAGGTGTGTTTCTTCTTAACATTGAGCATTGTGTCTTCTTAGCACTTAAGCATTGAGGTTGTTGTTTCTGTGGATGTTTCCCGCTGCATAAATTAGGTCCAGTGTCCATACTAGGACAGTACCTGAACATTTTGGCATCTTGAAAGCGCAGCTCTTCCCAAAGCCCCTCTGTGGGAGAAGATGCTAGCAGGCAAGTGTTGGCTAAGTCAATAAAACAGAGTTTTATTTCCATAATACTGGCTCAAACAGTTCCACCCACCCACCCAAATCCTGCTCCCCATTACCTTCTCAGCTGTAGCTCCCCAGCTGCTTTTAGGGGCACGTGGTAAAATTATATCAGTTAATTGATTCAATATAAAAGCAAGCCTGCATGAAAAGGTAGAAGGCTCTATTTTCCACCTAGAGTAGTTCCCTGGTAGGGCTCATTGCTGAGCCCTACAAATGGTGGTGGCAGCATGTCACCAGAAAATGTTGGGGTAGGAGAACCTGAAGCTGACATTGTGGCTGAGGAACGTGTAGGAGCGATTAAGCACCATGCTTGATACCTGCATCTCTCGGACTGCACTGAGACTCTCCTTGCTGGAACTGAAATAGCCTTAATTTGGTTCATTGAAAAGCCAGTGAACATCTGTGCACCGCAGCCTACTGTGGTTTAATGAGGTATTTTACACAACCTCTAGTTACTGCAGATTAATTTCCTGAGGTTGTACATGAAGTTATTTTGGAAAGGCATCCCCTGAGCACTCTTATACATGCAGTGCTGCTCACAAAGATCCCCAGAAGCCCTGCAGCAGGGCAGGAGCTGCTCCCCACCCTCTCCTCAGTCCCAGGGTGCCCTTTCTTCTCCTGCCGTGGGGCCCAAGGGTCCAGGACCCAAGGAGGACAATCACAAGGGATTCCTAGGGGATGTGATTTACACCCTCTCAGCTCAGTTTGTTTTCCCATTAGGGGACGGAAAGCTTGGCACAGCCAAAAGACAAGTTTCTGGCCTGAGTACAACCCAGCCCATTGCAATTTATAATGGAGCTTCCATGAAATTACTTTGTTGTAACTTTGTCAGTATCAAATGAATTCACCATAATTAGTGCATTCAGTGTGAATCCCAGTGGAAGCAATAATGATTTCCAGTTTATTCAAAAAGGTTGCTATTTTCCCTGACAAAAAAATGATGACCTAAAAATATCTGATGTATTTCTCATTACTTTAGTGACTGTAATGATATGTTTGGAAGAAACACCAATTTTCCTGTCTACTGCTTTTGACACAACAACAATTAGTCATAAGCAAAGAAAAAAATACTTGCATTGGTTAAGAAGTGGTGAGAAATACACAAATGTTTCTGTATTAATATCTGCTGCAGTATTATTTAGTGACATTAGTTTTACTCAATTTGTAAGAGCAGGGATTGGAAAACGTACTCTGTAAGAGTTCAAACCTGTTGATAGGGAAGAGGCAAAAGAATTATATTTCATCTGGGTAGTCCTCCCAGAGGAAAAAAGTACTTCGGTAGCATCCAGATATCACATCATGTAATGAAAATAACAATGCAGTTGTCAGGAAAGCACAGCTAGCCTTAGGAGAGCAGCATTTGTCTCCTTACAGAGAACATAATCACATCATATTATCTCTCTGTGTCTCGTCACTATGTTTGGTTGCTATATCTGCAGTTATTCAAGTAAATATATGGAAAAAATACGCTTTAAAATGTTCTCCTTAATTATATATTTTATCAATCTTTATTGGCATGCTTGATGGTCACTTCTTTTGTTCATCTATTTGATAAATATAAAAAGCTATTACGAAAATGGTCACTATTATTATTTCAGAAATTACAAAACATCCACTACCACAACTTTACTGTATCAATTTTTGCCTTTACTTTCCCTTTCTTTCCTCTTCCCAGGTCCTTTTCCCTCCAGACACTGCACTTTCAGCTATTCTCATTGCATGTGATACCTTACACTTGTTTTTCAGTGTTGCAGCATTTTCTGTGCATCCATCTTCATAAATAATGCATGGGGGCAGAATCTACAATTTCTCTGTCAGCCCTGATCTGGAGACTAGGTTCACTCTTCCAGCACCAACAGGTGAGTCACTGACACACAGCACCCATGTCATACAGCCTGGTTCTCTCAGAGTGAACTGCGTCTTTCTCAGCTTTTCCTAGCGCTGTGTGCTCATTATACAATTATGAATTTACTGCCCGTTAAAGACAAATCTAACGTGGTTTTGAAGTCTAGACTTCCAGGTCAACCATCTATACTCTCAATGAAGGCATGATGGTGGCTGAGGTCTGAGGCTCTGTGAAGATCAAAGCCTATTTTACTCCTCCATGTGGACTTGGAACCTTCTCATGTAATGATGGGGCATGGGTTAGTCTACACATGCTGTCTCCTACTCTGATAAGTGAAATGCCAAGCCTGGCTGCTCCCAAGAAGAACATTAATCTGAGCATGAGCTACAGCTATGTGGGTAGAAGACATGGTCCCACTGTATGCAGCTCTTATGAGAAGTAAGGTTTGGCTCCTGTAAAAGTGAAATAGAAATTTGCCTCTTGCTCAATGCAAAACCAGGTTCTACCACAGCATGAGGCTATTTCTCCATTTGTTTCTTTTCTTTCAAAGTTAGATAGTTTCCCTCCCCCACCTTCATTTCTTACTATTTCTGGTAGACTGAGAAATCTTGTTCTGGTAATTTTTATATCTTGAACACTGGAGAAAATGGTTTTGTCTCATTACTGCTCACCCTGCAGAATTGGGGTTTCTGCTGTGCATTTTGCCTTCCAATTTCCAATTACACACAAAGATACACTATTAAAATGTAGAATAACTTGCACTCCTTGCACTTTTCTAAGCCCTACTGCTTATAGGAGTGATTTAAACGGCACCTAGTGCATCAGCTAGATAACTCTGTCGTTTTATTTTCTACAGATAATGAGATCACCTATTTTTAATGAAGCTTAATTCATTCACCTCATTTACCTTGTTGAGTTCCCTCAGCAACAGCCTCCAGACAACAAGTGAATGAGGATGGAAACTTTTTTTAAAGGACTCAGCATTAGCACAGCCCAAGCTCTCCAAGACAAAGGCTATGTGAATCCTGCCATGGCAAGACAAACCCTCTTTGAGCCTTCTTTACAAAAGCCGCTTCAAGAGTGTCTTGCCTCTGATACATGGGTGGCCCATCAGTCCCACTGACTGTCTCCTGTGAAAACAGGCAGATAGCATCAGACTCACTGGGGCCCTTTCTCAGAGGGTCCTAGGCTTTAGATAATACCAGAGTATTATTTAAAGTGGAGAACTGCCTCCACATCTCCTCCTTGAAGTCCAGTTTGAAATGCTCCATGAAATAAGCTTTGCATTCAGTTACTGGTGAAGAGCTGTGTTGTTCAAAACTCATTGTGTTTTACATACAAAATTGCTAGCTTCTGGCATGGAGCAGATATGTTTGATTATAGATCATGAAATGAATGTATATGAATGTTTCCAGGCCTCCTGAGCCCCTCCCTCAGCTTATAAAGCCCTTTGAAGTTAAACCAAAACCAAACCTCTAATTATCTTTAAAAAAACCCTTGCAAACAAGGGCCCTTACCATCAGTGAGGAAATTTCACCCATCATCTATTCTATGCTGGTATTCCCATGTAAAATCTTTATCTGCATACTTTATAAAGCATCTTTCCTTCAGATGACTTCTGAAAGTCTTCAAGCGAAGGTTCATCTGTACCAGGACCCCAGGGGAATATGCTTTTTCACTTCGAGTTCCTTATTTTTACTGTGGTACCTAGTGAAATGTCGCGCTGCCATGATATTCTGTAATCATATCACCAATCATAAAATATTTGGTTAAGAAGTGTCTTTTACATTTATTAAGTTCATTCACGGCCCCGACTATAAGGGAAGATGGCGTGGGTTCATGCAATAAATACATTCAGACCCAAATCCAGATTGTATGCCAAGGGAGACAGAAGAGCTTGGGTGAGAGCTCTCTGTTGGCACTAATTTCAGGCTTGATGCAAACACTGCAAACCATTTAGCAGGTACTAAGTAAGTTCTAGGTGCTCAGAAATATGTCCAACCAAAGAGAGAAGGGCAATTGCTGTGTCTCAGTGGGTAAACGAGTGATCTCAAACCCACAAGCTGCCATTGTTGCGGATACTACTGTTATTTCTCACTAATTTGGAAAATCAAGTCAGCTATGTAATTCTCCACTATCACCACATCCAAATTTGAAAATCATAGATGTAAGTAACAAGACATGCAGACTCTGTGGGGGTCACCAGCTGTGCTCAAGAAGCCTACTTGGCTTCAACAGGCAGTGTGCCCCTGAAGGAGGATGGAGACAAGGTAGATCTGTCCCGTTCTCTTGTATGTCAGAGCATTTTAGGCTAATTCTGAAATTCTGCAGTGGCTGCACCTTCTCCTGATTTGGCAGGCAGCACAACAGACCCCAGGGACAGAGATGGTGAGGGGGAACATGGTTTGGCTGCCTGTGCAGTTCCCCGTGCTGCTGCATAGCCATGCTGGCCGCATCTTAGCTGTAAATGAGGGAACTTGGTGGTTGTCACAAATTGCATTGCCTGCCCCAGGGGCTGTTCCAGCAGTGCTGAGCTGCTGCCACCTCGCAGTGAATGCCAAAATGCCACCACCAGCCCATGGGGATACGCACAGGCAGATGCAGAAGCTGTGTGTCCCCTGGGGGCTTCCCAATGCCGGAAAAGTCCTCAGAGAGGCGGATGAACTGTGTTAAGGGCTGATTTGCATGTCAGTCACTCATATACCCCTACTTCAAAGCTAATGATCTGGTTCTTAGCATCTTTGAAAAGATCAGTTGCTTCCGAAAATAATAAACAGAAGTTGTATGCAGTCCAAGCAGCTAATGGCCATAAAAAGATCATATAGCATACAAGGGATTGCCAAGGAAAAAGATGCACCCTTTCGAAGCTCTCAGCAGCAGCTAAATTCCTGGGTGATTGGCTTAAAATTAGCCCCAAAAGCAGTTGACAGCAGCTCCATACATCCCATGTCACATGTCAAAATTTCATTATCTGACACATAAATGGCTCATAAATTGCGAGGCAGTGCAAGAGCACACAAGCAGAGGACCATTAATTATGTACTAGAAGAAGAAATAACCTCTTTAACAAGCAAGTTTACAGGGGCTACCATAACTAGAAGGGGAAAAAAAGCACCCTTTGTATTGTCTGTCCTTGGAACTACTTGCCTCCATCCGTCCTGCCCTCAGAAATCTCTGCAGTTCCTTCACAGTGTAATCTTTAATTCTCTCTAATTATGGAATCTTTAATTCTGGAAGCCCAGTGTACAGTCTGATAACGCGAAAGGTACAGACTCCTTAGCTTTGCTGAATAAAGCACCGACAGCTGCATCTGCCTCTGACCAAGGGCCATGGCATAAGCAGGCATATGCTATATAAAGCATGCTTCGTTTGCTAGGGCAACAGCTCTTCAAGGTTTTCATTAACAAGCTTCAAGGTTGAGTCTGCTGGACCAAGGATGCGCTGAGGAGTGTGTCATGTGCAGGTCAAGTGTCTCCTTAGGAAAATACAGGTTATTTCCGAAGATAGATTTCTGATGATCCTTCTGATTAGAAGGATTAGATTGCCCACCGTGCTTGTGAATGCACACGGGTCTGTATGTTGTGCATAATAGAATGCCTCTGTTTTGCAGGCTGAGGCATTGACTCTGTAAGTGCCTCTGCATCTACATGGGAGGAGGACAACTGATGTAACTGTGGCTAACTTACATGTCAAAAGAGAGGCGTGTGTGTACTTGTAGACTTGAAATGCAGAAGAATAACCACACACACACAGATTCTCAGGCAGGAGTAAAAGCCTGCGGACGTTTCAGGATTGACAGCATGCCAAACTCTCTGGAGAGCTGGTTGGTGGAGGGTTTGTTTTTTTAAAACTTGTAAAACAAGAATTCCCAGAAGGCAGCCGGTCTGCAGGCAATTAGGAGGAACCCGCAGTACCTCTACACGGGGCGCTTCTCTTGTACCGAGGCAGCACGTAGTCGGGTGGCCACGGGTTTTGTCACCCATGCCAGTGCAAGTGGGATGGTCAGATCACACCAAATCACTCCCTGAGCTTCTGCTGCGTTGCCCCACGGGAGGCATTTCGGTATCATTTTGTGTGTAGACCCGCCAAGGGTCTCCAGGCCTCCATGCCTGGGAGGGATATGTTGTTATCCTTGGAAAAAAGAAACCTCTGTCCTGTAGCAGCCTTAAAAATTTCCCCCCCACACTACCACCCCCTCCCCCCTGGTCACTAAGGCTCAATAAAACTGTTAGCACCTCCTCAAATATCCTGTTTTCTCATAGCATCCCTCAGGTGCACTGTATGTGCTTCCCTGTTTACTACACACAGGTTACATTTTAAGAGCCTCCTGGATTATTTTGGGTAAAGCAAGAGGAAAAAAACCACTCCTGGCTTCTGAGGGAGGTTAATGTGGCAGCAGCTCCACAAATGGCTATCCTGGACTTCAGCCCGATCCTCTGTCTTTCCCAATCTCCTTTCCACTTCAGTATGATTCCCAGGCAGACACCTGGAGTGCAGGAGGCGGGGGGGTCGCTGGGGCAGCTGCCCAAGGCAGGGAGGTGCCGGGGGATGCTGTGGGGGACCTGGTGCTGAGTGCCTGCCTTGTGGTTGGAGGGGATCCCTGGGGTCTCCCACCCTACTTGGCACTGAGTTCAGGTACGAGCAGAGATGGAAAATGGAGAGACCAGAGAGCATTTAGGAACGTGAACAAAGGATGTTAGGAGTAAATGCAGCACGCACAAAAAGAGGACATCCATGAGCAGCTTTTGCAGCAGGCAAAGGAAAGTCCTGTAGATGGGAGCTCGTCAGCTTTATCAGATTACACGCTTGTATTCCTTGGGGTTTGTGTTACTTTTGCAAATTTGAGCTTATTACTCCAAAGGGCCAACCTTTTACAAAACTCTTTCTGGCATTGGTCCAATATGAGAAATTTTTCCTTTCTTTCCTTGGCGCTGCAAAGACCTGCATAAATCTAATTATATCTATTTACTTTGCATTAGCATATCCCTTCTCCCTTGTCAAATCGCCATGCATTCATTCCTCAGGTTAGGATTTCTCATTTTTCAGAAATTAGCATAGAAAGGATCATACTTGCAGGGTGGAAAGGGCATTAGAGATACCTTACCAAAAAAATAAGTTTCTTACACAAACATGTTTTGGAATCATAGAATCCTTTAGATTCAAGTCTAACTGTTAACCTAGCACTGCCAAGTCCACCACTAAACCATATCCCTGAACATCACATCCACACATCTTTTAAATACTTCCAGGGGTGGTGACTCAATCAATTCCCTGGGCAGCCTGCTCCAATGCTCGACAATGTTTTTTGCGGATATTTTTCTCTTTTGGAAAACTTCCTGTTTTTTCTGACTTGAAAATGAAACGTTTTCATTAACAAGTATGGATTTGGGTGGTTTTCTTAAAAAAGAAATAAAAACAGGCGTAGTTTTTTATACCTTTTCCCCAAACCTGTTGAAACAATTGGCATAATAAGCTACCTGTGCACTTGTCTTGCATCAGTCCCAGTGGGAATAAGATATCTAAGAGTAAGACATCTAAATAGCCTAACTAATTACCTCCTGACAAAGAGACTTTATGGAATAAGCCATTCAGCCCCCACGATTGTCTTCCTTGCCTTCAGAGAATACCATTACAGCTGTCAAAGGGCTCCTAGGCCTGGCAGAAGCTAAGGGTTAACTGAGGAGAGGAATTGCTAAATATCATGAATTTCATGGATAGATCTGATGTGAATCTCTGCTTTCCATAGGCTTTTATGTACAGAATTAATTACCTTAAAGATGGAATGGCAAATGCATTATTGGTACTTTCTATGGGGCCAGCATAACTGTGATAATGGGTACTTTTACCCTCTTTCCTCACTGACAGAAGAATATTGGCATGCGAAATCTGCTACAAACAGCGGCACATATTCTGGCTGCATATAAATGCCCCCTCTCTGAAGTTGTTGCCTTGCCTCAGCATCTAACCCAGGATCCCATTAGTTAATCAAATGTTCGTCTTCAGAGGCTGAAGATGGAATTATGAGCAGGCACTATCTCCCCACGCAGCACAGAAGTCCTTGTTGAAGGCAGGCACCAGGGGATGATGAGAGCAAGGTCTGGGAAGACCTCAAAGCTCCACTACAATGTAAAATGTCTGCATCATCATCTCCAGGGAAGAAGGAACTCAGGGCTGGAGGGATCACAGTCTGGGGCTGTCAGGGACTGCTGCGGAATGACATATGTGGGCTGAGGTTCCCTGCCTGCTAGGAAGAAGGTTCCCTAACCTTGTTTTCTGCCAAGTGGACCCCATCCTTAGAGCAAGTCTGGGCTCATGCCTGAGACTTGGATCAGTATACTACAGCCAGACAACCAAAGTCACTGCAAAAGATATGCTGTGTAGAGGTATGGGCAAGAAGCATCATTAGGAGTTGAACAAAAGAAACTGGGAACACACCAGACCAGAGGACACATCAAGAGCCTGGGCAGACATTAGAGGTAGAGAAGACAAGGAGCTCACACTGGACCAGGTGCCGGAGCAAAGCAAGGAAGAACCAGGATAAAACAGGAAGGAAGAAGGCTTCAAACTTAGCCAGAAAGAGCTGCAGTGATTGTCTCCTACTGTGTCTGGGTGGCAACAAACTTGGGACTGCAGGTGGAGATGAGGTTTATTGGGCCCTCAGATCCATGAGGACGAAGAGGGGCCAGGCTGGCAGTGACTGGAGGCAGAGACTGAGTGGAGTCAACACTGCCAGGGAAAAATAAAAGGATAACACCATCTCACTGAAGGCATATTTTAAAATACAGTATGGCTCTGAAAACCACAGCTAAATAATATGTTGTTTTAGCTAATTATATATTAAGAACCTTATTCCCAGCGACAAGTAGAGCCTAGTTTAAATTAGCACACTGCCTGATAATTAAGAAATTTGCTGCAATAACAACAATGCAACTACCCAAAAACAGCATTATAAAAAATAATTATGTGGAAAATCTTTGATTTTGCTGTTAAGGTCATTAATTAGAGGAATTATATCACAAACACCCTGTTAAAACAGTGGTGGTGTAAAACCAAGATGTAGAAACTGCTGGTGAGCAGATAGGACAGAGACTTTACATTGTCATTGTCATTTACATTGACATGAAAGGAGGGAATATTGCATGTAGACTATAAAAACACATCAACATGTTAATCATTGTGCATCTCATGCATTTTCAGTAATCGTAAACTGATATGTATATGATATAGCTGGAATTGCTATTTCTCCAACAGTTTCAAACGAGAGCTGTCATGCAGCTAAATCCTGTGTGGACATGGGGTGGAGGGATTCACTTTCAGTGAATCTTGTCTTATTACCACAACCTTTCATTTCATCCCCTTTGGCCTCCCATCCTGAAATATATCAACACCTTTTTTTTTCAATCTATGAAACCATGGGCACCACAGACACCAAAGGCCTTTCCACAGTTGCTTTTCATTGCTCTTTGGCTTATTTCTGGACCCTTTTTGGGAAGGGTGAGGGCCCCAATGGTGCTGCACATTTGTTTAAAACCTGCCCCCACTGCCTGCTCGGGTGACCTCTTCCAGCCCTGACCACCACAAACTTACTGTGGGAGTAAGTCCTTTAATTGCTTACAATTGCACTGCCCTTTCATGTAAGCATCAGTCTGTCCCTTTATTATATAAAACAGTCAAGATAACAGATTGTTCTGTGTTACATCCATCATAATCAATCAAATTCTCAGTACATCACCTTTCTCCTGAAGATAAGCATTCTCTCGCTTTGTATTCTCCTCATTAAATATGTCTCACCAAATCTCCAACTTTGTTATTCTTTCTTGAATCTTTCCTAAGTTATGTTATTTCTTGAGATGAGAAACACTATTGAAGAAAACATTCCAGATACATTATTTATATGAATACACACACACTTTCTTTTTGTACTACTCAGTTCAGTAGTTTCTATCTCTATTTAATGAGTTTTTATGGGTATTTAATCAGCATTAATGCATGTTTTTCACTGCTGCTGTACACTTCATTAATACTCACAGATCCTTACAGTGTTTTCCATAGACCCAGCCTAGAAACCAGCAACATATGAATATATCACGTTTTTTTCTAACATCCACTCCTGTTATAGCTAATCAAATAAAAACCTCTGGCTTCAATACATACATATTGCCCAATGTGTAAATGTATATAAATTATTTAAACGAGTTTCTTATAATTTTCCTTTACCTTTTACTGATCAGAATTACTTAGAATCAAAGTGCCTCAGTTTACATAACACGCACAGCAGAAGGGTGTGAGTGTAAGATCTGCTCAGTGTGGGACCCTGAGTTGTTACCTCTCTGGTGATGACGGGAAACATGCAGCATGCACCGTATTTCTAATTCTCTAATGCTGATATACACCAGCGTTTTAAATGGGATGGTATGTCTGAGAAGGAAAACATAGGACTTTTTTGGGGAAAAGAGCGTCCTATATGGGTAAACAAGAGAGAGGAGTTGAGAAACAGGAAAGAAGAGGAGCAGGAGGAAAAGCGGGCAGTGGATTTTTCAGATGAAGGAGTCATCCTAACATCATGCTTTCTTCAGGAGATATATTCACACAGGCAGTGGTTAGGACAGTCAGTCTTCTGGTCCAGCACTGCTCAGACCACTGCAATGCAGGCAGGCTCTGTGTTGGGACTGGTTCATTTTGAGCCCCACACATGAGCAATTGCCTCAATTGCAGACAAACTGGTGGGTGGCCGGTTACAGTGACAGGGCAAAAAAAGCCATGATAGATGCTTAGCACTTAGATGCGAACTACCAACTTGATTCCTTCCATGCTTTCCTTGAGGTGACTTCGGACACCTACACTCAGTGACATATGCTTCTGATCTACACCCTATGTCTTTTCAAAGACACACACATAAACTGACTACACCCACCTAAAATGTGGCCTATGTTTCGGGGCTTCAGACTAAGCCCCACGGGAGGCACAGCTCTCCCATGCTCTGCAGGATGCATCAATTCTGCAGCAACCTCAGAAGAGGCCATCAGAGGCAGCAGATACTCTTGCTAAGCAGCAAGGCAAGGATTACAGAGGGCAGATGGCCTGAAGCCCTCAGCTGGGCCACTTCTTGAGTGCCCTCAAGAGTCAATAGGGAGGGAGGCAAATCTATCCTCCCCCCCAGCTACATGGAAACACCTCTGCTGCAGCACCCACACTAGGGCAACAAAGATGATTAAGGGATTGGAGCATCTCCCTGATGAGGAAAGCCTGAGAGAGCTGGGACTCTTTAGCCTGGAGAAGAAAAGGCTGAGGGGAGACCTTATTAATGCTTATAAGTATTGAAGGGGGGTGGAGCCGGACTCTTTTCGGTAGTTCCCAGTGACAGGACAAAGGACAATGGGCACAAGGTGGAACATAGGAAGTTCCATTCAAAGATGAGAAAAAACTTCTTTACAGTGAGGGTGACAGAGCCCTGGAACAGGCTGCCCAGGGAGGTTGTGGAGTCCCCCTCTCTGGAGATCTTTAAGACCCTTCTGGATGTAGCCCTGAGTGATGTGCTCTTGGCAATCCTGCTTTAGCAGGGGAGTTGGACTGGATAATTTCTAGAGGTCCCTTCCAACTCTGACAATTCCATGATTTGCTGCTTGACATTGGGTAATGTGAATATTCTCCGACTTCATGAGCATCCTAAAGAGACACCTTCCTGCTTACTGTATACAAACTGGGTGGATGGAGCAGAGGATTCATTTCAGCGGGGAGACATAACCTGGGGCTCTCAATGCAAGTCCTACAGATGTGTCACTGAAATACACATTTGCCAAACCAACTTCCTTGTGTAAACACCAACTTCATCATATTAATTACACTGTAAAATTCATATTCACTCACTCAATATTTGCAAATTATCTGCCTGCAGCAGAATTTTTTTTTTTTCTTCCTGAACTGCGCACACACACATCATGGTCCATAAGAAAGTATACAATAAAAAGAAATTTAAACACCAGCTGACCCAAGCCTGAACACATTTGGAGAGAGCTGCAATTTACTCAGCTGAATTCATTTCCCAACAGTATATTTAAGGGTAGAAAGTAATTTCAAGGTCTAATGGCTGATAAAGTTAACATGCACGTGGGAGAAACAAAAGGTGCTGTCACTGCTACAGATGATTCCAGCACGGATCCATTCACATGCATTCTCATGCTGAGATAATTCCTTCCAAAACCATGACATACTCAGCCACATTTCTGGGGAGTGCAGGGTCTGCATCTGGGGGATGCAGTGGGGCATAGGGAAGACTGCGGGGAGGAGATGAGAGGGCGAAGGTGCTGGGAGTCAATGGCAGGGGGACAAGAAGGGGGAAAAGGAGAGGAGGGTGTTTGGGTCAGGACACGGAAAACACCCTTTTCTTCATGGCTGGGAAGAGAAAAAAGACAAGGATCAAGGGTGTGTGAGAAGACAGGGATTAACCACAGTCCACGGTCCTGCTCCTGCAGCAAGGACAACCCTCAGATGACACACAGTTTACTACACTCAGCTTGGAAAAGCAGTAGGATGGCCTTGCTGCAGTAAAGCCACTTACCCTTCTGGGGTTACCAGCTGGCTCCTCATTGCCAAAACCTGGATGAAGATTAGTTTAAAAACTTTGCTCTGCTTTTCTTATTTTCTTTTCTCATGAGAACTTCTGTTCTCATTGTGATTAAAGCTGGGAGCTGAGCAAACGCCGAGACAAAAGGAAGCAGTAATTTAAAGTATTCTCTGCAAGAGAACTGGAAACGTATATTTTGGGCTGTTCTAGCTGAAACAATCTTCATTTTGCTAAGCTGAACGTCAAGAGCTTTCAGTACTGATAGGAAAATCTCTTATCTTTGTGCATTTGTCAAGAATGGGAATTTAGTTTATAGAGGTTCAATCTGGATTTAGTAAAGAAAATGAAACCAGCATTAAAATACCAAGGAAAGCTGCACATCAGTTTTGAAGAGGCCACAAATGCAAAGGGCCAAATCCTTGATGGGGTGCTGGGAGTGCCGGGACAGATCCAAAAGGAGACCCTGGTTCATGAAGGAGGATATTACACCTTAACCCCAAACTCTCATCTGCTGAGCTGAACTCCGTAGCACCTTGTCTGCTACCAGAGGACTCCCCTGCTCTCACCATTTATCCCACTGAAGCTATTTCGCCCGGAGAAAAAGAATTTGGGGTGCCTTACACCCAACAGCACAGCATAAGGAGTTGAAAGGCTCTGGCTGCCTTCCTCAGTTTACCCTCCTCAGTGTGCTCATCAGGTGTGCCAGCCCTTCTCCCCTGTCCCTCCCACAGCCTGGTATCTACAGTGCTTGGAGGGAGCTGGTACAGATACAGGCTCAGGCCCTTTTAGAAGTGTGGGCAGAGCACAAGCGTTGTGGCAGAAGATGCCACCCCTGCAGGGCAGGAGCACAGTGATCTCCATGTGCAAAGAGGGACCACCCCACCTCAGGGGAGGGTAGCAACTGCTGTGAATGCACCACCTTAGACCCACACTTCGCTGGAAATATTCAGTGCCAAGCCTGCAACAGCCTCAGCCAGTGAGCAGGAATGTATGGACACCATGCTGTGCACCATGCCCTCTGCGTGGAAGAAGGTCCCTGAGACCTGCAAGGGCTGTGCTGTATGTGCCCCAGGCCAGAGCTGCTGTTACTGTGCAAAGAGCCCGTCAGAGCTATGAGCCATCACATCAAAGAAATTATTGTTAATCTGTGCCCAGAGAAGGTTTGAAATGCTATTGCACGGGGCCGTAGGTGGCTGTTTAACCCAGGCAAAGAGCAGCCAAGGGGTGGGCTGCTGAGCGAAGCAGCAGATGCAGATTCAACAGCAGATAAAAGAACCAGACCAGCAAATTCATAGCACAGTCCTGAATGTTTCTCTGTGCTGAGCCAGCCACAAAGCCTTGTAATAAAGAAACAAATCAGACCTGGGAAAGAGAAGAAGTAAAACCGAGGAATGCAAAGCTACTCAAACAAAAGGAAAAGGCAGGGGCTAGAAGTGAAAGGTTTGCAGCACATTCACCTTGGGACCTCCTGGTGGGATTGAGAGGTGGAGGTGATGCAGAGGCACACGGGAGTCGTCACCAGATGCCTTGTACCCTATAGCACGGATGGGGCTGCCCCATGCCAAACCAGTGGGTCCTGGGCTGGGAGACCCCCTTTGCCCTGCCCTCCTGATGGCCAGTGCAGAGATGTTGTTTCAAAGCAGTTGTGTGTCCCACCAAGAGCCAGAGCTTTAGCCTGGCCATTCAGCATTCCAAAGGGGTCTTTTGTGGATCTGGGCTAGCACAGCAAGAACCCACAACATCTGGAAATGGTCACAAAAGTTGTGGCCTGAGGTCTCCCTCTGAGCAGTGGGGTTTGGTAGAGGTGGCAAGATGGATGCAAGCTGAAGAAAAACTAACAAAGACTCGTTCTGCAGAGAAGGTTGTACAAACCCAGGGATTTTTAAACTACTTTTCCCTCCAAACAGAAGTATTTCTCATTCATACAAAAAAAAAAAAAAAAAAAAGCAATCAGCTGGTCATGATAAAAATCACATGCAGAAGTGGAGAAGAGGGCAACTGCTAATCCTCCCTCTAAAAGGAGGGGAACACGACTGCAAGGAAAATAAAAAAATACGTGAAGTATAAAACAAGAAATAGGAAGCTAGTGACAGACTAGGACAGAGATAGATAGATAGATAGATAGATAGATAGATAGATAGATAGATAGATAGATAGATAGATAGATAGATAGATAGAAAGATAGAAAGAACAGTTTATAAACTCAAAATAAAACCGTTCTGAGTAATGGAGATGTCTGCTCCAAGCACCCTGGTCTTGATGCTGCACTCAGAGCTACAGTCTGGGTGACAGTGCAGGGACCTCTGTGCATGCCTCTGCTGCTGCCTCCCCTCGTCTGCCAGGGGTCTGTCTGAGACACTGGTAAAGTCCTTCGTAACGGGCAGGGTATCGCCTTATTTTTCTAACTCTCCCTCACACAACCCTGCTTCCATGGGGTTTCTTCCTGCTGCAGCCGTGTACCTAAAGAAAGAGGGGAAGCACTTAATCTCTGCTACCGAGATTCACAATTAGACATTGTAACAGTACAAACAGCCTAACAGTCTGGGGAGAGTGTCTGATTATGCCATAAAAAAAGGTCATTAAAATGGTGGATTTAAGAGAAAAACCCTTAGCCCTGAAAAAACTCATTAAAAAGTCATTATTAGGTGGGACCGCCATAACAGAAGGAGGTGGGTGTTTGGGTAATGGNCACATACAGCATCATGTTTTGCTAATAAAACTAAACATCAAGCTGGCTTCAACCAAGAAACAATTTTTCTGAGCATTCAGGGTGGCCTTTGCACTGTCCTCAAAGGAAGACAGGTAGACCTGGTGCAATGCAGTGAACCCAACTGCAGTTTGCACCGAAAGTGGAGCAGCCACAAAACTCCATGTTTCATTAGATTGCCCACGGTACCTCCC
This sequence comes from Pedionomus torquatus, assembly GCA_013398155.1. NCBI lineage: Eukaryota > Metazoa > Chordata > Aves > Charadriiformes > Pedionomidae > Pedionomus > Pedionomus torquatus. The sequence goes on from VZRU01000894.1 coordinate 53,144, forward strand.
CGCCATGAGGGACCTGTTCCCAAAGAAGATGCTAAAGACTGGTAACTTTTAGTTTTTAACCAAATTGTTTGTTGCACACGATGTTGTATTTAGTGCACTTAAAACATTTCTCAGCTGAATCTCATTCAGTTGTGAAGGTCGCTGGAGGGAACTGGGGGCCCTGCAGAGCTGCGGTTACAAGTGAGCCTGAACCNCTTGAGCTCCTAAGAACCCCTTTTCCGGGTGGATTTAAGAGAAAAACCCTTAGCCCTGAAAAAACTCATTAAAAAGTCATTATTAGGTGGGACCGCCATAACAGAAGGAGGTGGGTGTTTGGGTAATGGACCTTGCACACACACAGAAGGACCTCCTGGTGATGCCATTACAATGCAAGATTACAACGGCTAAACAATTTCAGTGCCAGTCTACAGAGACCCCGTTTAGTTGCAGAAATGAAGCAAGGTTCTGATGTGCAGAAGTCCCACAACTGTTTACAAAAATAAGAAGNTGCCCACGGTACCTCCCCGCCATGAGGGACCTGTTCCCAAAGAATATGCTAAAGTCTGGTAACTTTTAGTTTTTAACCAAATTGTTTGTTGCACACGATGTTGTATTTAGTGCACTTAAAACATTTCTCAGCTGAATCTCATTCAGTTGTGAAGGTCGCTGGAGGGAACTGGGGGCCCTGCAGAGCTGCGGTTACAAGTGAGCCTGAACCCGGGTGATGCTCCCAGCTGCAACCCCGCTATCTGTTCTGAAAACACCCTCGTTTGAATGAAGTCAAACATCTTAGGTGAAGGTGCGCCAGTGCCTTGTCTCAAAAATTCCCAAGTCAGTAAAAAGCAAGGTAGCACCTAACCCTTTTCTTTCCTACACTGACTGAGCGTGCCCTGCTCCCTGCAGATGTGGCAGCCCTGGCACAGCAGCAGGCAGCCTGGTGTTGCAAGCTGTGTGCACCAGGGTTTTTTTCTGGACAGCATCTGTTTCCCATTATCCTGTAAGTGACAGTTTACATCCATTTTGCAGAAATATGGTAACCATACCACTGTGGTAGCTGGAATAGAGTCTGGTAAATAACATCCACTTTCATGACAAATAAACTGGGGCTTCTTTTGTTTTCTATTTCCATCCAGCTGTGGTCATCAGGGAAAAAAAGAAAAACAAAAACTGAGCAAAAGCTCAGGAAGGTTTACTGTTGCATTCATACAAACCCTCATACTCAAGCCATCCATCAGTTCCCAGTGACAGTTTCATACCCATTTCCAAACCCTCTGACGTATTCCAGGAGAGGCTGCCATAAACTGGTTGCTCACCCACCTGGGCCAAGCTGCCTGTGTTTCCGTGTGCTCCAGCAGCAATTTAGGGGAGAGGACCTCCCCTCTTCCTGTGTCTGTATGAAACAGGCTCTCTCCAGGTTCCAGAAATGTTTCATGTGCTCAGAGGCAAAGATCAGCCAAGCTAGGAGCTACCAAATTGCATATAAAGTGCAAGCCATTGTGCCCCGTTTTAAAGGTATTTCAATAACGGTGTAACTAAACATGTAATTAGAGCAGAGTCAAGCTTCTTGGAGAGCAACTTCCCAATTTAGCTTTGACCCTAGCCTGAAATAGCTACACACAGGCAAAGCAGGGTTTGAGGAGAAAACCTTTGCTAAGAGGGAACCTCCCTGATGCAGGTGGCTCAACAGGAGGGCTGGCCACTTGCCAGGATTTGTCCTATTCTTTGAATTAATTCCCAGAGTAACTTCAGGAAACTTCCCGTCCCTTCTGCATAAAAAAAACCCACCTTTCCCCATAAAACAAGTTAAGCCCTAAAACACCCACTGGGGAACAGGCCTTGGAAACAAACTGCACTACAAAACAGCGATCAGTGGCCCGAGGAGGAAGAGGACTGGATGGTGGTAAAAAATAAAACCTCTCCTTGCATTTCCTTGGGCCTCTTTCTTTCCCTTTACAATAAAAAGACTCTTAGTGCTAAGCTAAGACAGATCACTTGGGCTTCCTCTGCAATATCCAGGTTATTTTAGTGAGGTAGTAAGGAAAGGTGTGAATCTATCCAAGGTTAGCCATCATTTTGATGACCTGATGACTGACAGCTACCTAGGCAAGCTGTGCTTGGATTTGCGTGAGAGCTATCCATCTATCACATCTGCAAATTAAAGCTGGTTGTGTGGACCCGACTGCTTCATCCAGGGCAAAAGTAACACTGACCTGGGGTTTTCACCCTGATTTGTTCAGGGAGGAGAGCATTACTGTGGGAAGGCTCTGACCTGTGTCCATCTGTCAAATGATTCTTCACCAAAGGGTGCAATAACCCAATTACTTTATGCTTATACCCACAGCACCTGAAAGCCTCAATTACAGCTTCAGATCCCACTGTAATATTTAGCTGCAATAGCTTTTGTTGCTGTTAAATGTTAAGAAAAAAGGGAATAAATGAGAACAGCCTTCATGCCCTTAGGGGTGCAGGTGTGAAATGGACTTGATTAGTATGTGAAAGGGACTCCTGATGCAAATGCAGGACTATATTTATTTACTGCTGCTGTGGAACCCCATACGTCATATGCTAGACTTAAAATTGCTAATTTTAAGGGATCATAAAATCAAGCTAGGCATAAAAATATCAGGAAGCTGTCTCAGAAATTATTACATTATTAACAAAAGCGTTTTGTTGCATTCTAATTTGAAGGTTTTGGTTAATATCAACTCACGGTTTTGGGACTTTTTGTTCTATAAGGAAGAAATCCAGATAGAGCAATGTAAGCATGGATCACAGAACTAGAGCTTGAAAAGATGTCAGAGATCATGTAGTCCACCCTTCACCCTGATGGCTGGATTCAGTGCTCCCTAAACTGGCTTTGTGAGATGTTGGTTTGGCTGGTTCTTAAAGATCTCCAGAGATCTCTGCAGAGATTCTGTAAATGCAGTTCATTCTCATTTACAACAGAAATGCTAAGTCTGAATGGTGGATGGGTGAGAAAGTCCAAGTGCAGAAGGTCCAGCAGAAACAGCACAAGAATGGCAAGGGCTAAATAGTACATTTATTCACAGGTCATCAGGACTCGATCACATCTACAAGGAGCTTCTCCAGACACCCAGGCTAAGAAAACAAGGAGCTACCGAAAGCAGGAGACAGAGTATGAACAGACTAAAAACACTCATAAAAAGTTGATGGGGGGAAGACTAAAAAGACAGAGACAAGGAACAGGGTTGGCTATTTTGGTGCAAAACGGTGAAAAAAGAGTAGCTTCAGATGCCAATGGGCCCATACTACTGCTCATACATTCATATCACTGCTGTCTTTCGTTCTAGCTGCGGAGCATTTACTTCTGTCCATCTGTGATCCGTTACTAACCCTCCAACCCCTTCTGAGGAGCAGCTGCTTTGTCTGCCATCCCTCACCCAGTATCAATGCACGTAGTTATTCTTGCCTCAGAGCAGCCTCTTTTTTGTCTCTTTGAATCATACCTCCTTGTTCCCAACCACATTTCCAACCTTTTGAGACCAGCTAGATGTCCAAACCTCCCTGACGCTCTTCACTGCTTAATGTTGTCTGCATTTTTCATGGACATACACCCATTTCCACCACCCAAGCCATTAAAACATAGCCCAGCCCCAGGACACACCCCTGAAAGTCAAAAAGAGAGAAAGAGAGAAAATCTCACTGTCAATTGACTTCTGAATAATGTAAAATATAGACTAACAGCACAAGTTTGCATTACTGTATGGGTAAGGAGCAAGTTCCAATTCAAGTTGGAGGTCACAGTGGTGGCTGCAAAGGACAGGTCCTGCAGAAACCTCCCACTTATCAGGGGAGAGAAAAATACTGAATGAGGGATTGAGCTAGGCTTGTGTGTTCAGCACCTGCCACCCAGCACCGCTTTCACATGCTCGGAGCAGAGAAAAGAAAATACATTTACGTGTATGCTAACAAATGCAGATTCAGCACTTGAAGCCCCTCTGCTGCATCCACAGAATCAGGTTCCCGTGACGGCAAGGTAGGTACACCTGCTGTGAAATAAACCTCCAGTGGTACAAAGCAATTCTGTTAGTGGCGACTGAAACATATGGATATCCTTCACCAGATACTACCAGGAAATACCTAGTTTAATCAGAGTTGATGAGTTTATCAAGACAACCATAACCTGTAGACAAATATTTCCTTTGTTTTGTTATTCCTGTATTAAGACTATACAAGCATGAATCTCCAGTTCATGCATATTCTATCAATTTTCAAGCAGAGGCTCTTGCAGTGCACTCAGCCTCCTTCCTTGCTAAGGCACCTTTTCCATTCCTGGGTAATTTCAATAACCTGATGTTGAAGGTGGAACTGTGGTGCTGTAAAATACCTTCTTTCCTTAGCACCAGGCACTGATCCAGATCCGAGTGCCAGAATGACAATGATGGGCACTTAATTTTCTACTGCTGTGAGTAAATCTAGACATTCAGAAGAACATCCTAATCGCAGACTGGTTTTGCTGCACTTGTGGGTTTTGGTACAAAACTGAAAATTAAAGACCAGTCTCTCAAATGCAGCCAACTCTGTTGCCATCGATATCGGGCTTAATGCCTGCACGTTTACAAACAAACTGGGGTAACGACAGACCAGAGAATAACACCTTGGTTCCTTATTTACCACCGCTTGTTTTTCACGGGCCACAAGTGCCTGTGTTATTAGTATAACAGTTTTATGGGGTTACGCGGTCCTTTATGAGCTGCTAGCACTCGATCGTGCTGAATTATTGCAGGCTGTGGTATTTTGTGTAGCACTCTCTGGCAGCACAGTGCTGTGAGTTCCCAGATCAGGGTTGCTGCCCCCCAGAGGGATTGACAGGGGGGTGGGGAATGTAGCCCAAGGTCATCCCTGGCGGCACTGTCGTGGTTTCAGCCAAATCCACCAAAACCTGACTGACAGATGTCCGTCGTCCCCACCTTCCCCCCCCAGGGGAAAAAAAGAAGAGGAAGAGGTTCAAGAGTTCGGGGAAAAAAAAACCTAAGCCACTTCAATGAAAATAATAACTAATAATATAATAAATANGCCTGTCCCTTCCTCCTTGCAGGTGGGACCCCTTCACGCTTTTCCGTTTCCAACCCTCCAACAGGGCAAATGATGAAAATTATCGACCTTGGTTGTTATAGCAATAAGTATTAGCAAGGGCCTCTCTGCATACCACTCCTTGGGATAATCAGGTCTTATCACTGCAAGACGAAACAGCCTCGAACAATGCACTGCCAATTTCAGAGTTAGTTAACTAGAACAGGCCCAGCCAAGAAAGTAAAATTGTAAAACAGAAAATTGACTCGCCCCACCTCAAACCAGGACAGGCACACTTCCCATATGACAATCCCAGTGCAGTGCACCCATGGGAAGCATGTATATAGTGCTGATCACTCCCGAGAGTGTCACACATACAGTGCCCGGTGTGCTGGGCATCAGCATCTCTTCCATGACTGCAAACACCTTACATCCACATAGAGAGAGCAGTGGAGAGCCCAGCCCTTCAGATGGTATAAAAGCTGCATGGAAAGTTATGATTTTTGATCACTGCTTTCATAAACTATGGGGACTGCTAAGAAAAAGAGGGTGTGTGTTAATGTTACTACTGCTTTCTGGAAAGCTGAAGGCAGGGGTGTATTATCTACACACTAAACTCAGGATTACTGCTGAGACCCAGCATCAATAAGCTTTGTGCCACCAAGAAAAACAAAATCAGGGAGACCATCCCACAGGGCAGGTCATGGACTAGACAGAACCACAGCCCTGTCACCTCTTGGTATCTTGCATACAACCCATGGTCCTTCAAGTGACAGTTTTCAACTCTGCACTCCAAAACATTGGCAGAGAATTTGGGTTTCCTAACAGCATTCCTGGTTTTGTTCTTAGTTGTCCTCCATGGACCTGGCAGACAGCCCCTGCCCAGTGCTGCCAAACCACAGGCTGAGAACTACTGCCCTGAGACACCAGTGGGAGGATTTCACCAGCCACAAGCACTCAGGTGAGCAGGGAGGAGGGATGCTGTTCCTCACTAAGACTTTCTTTCCCTTCCTCACCATCTCATCACAATTAACCACATGTTAAGAGTTTAATTTTTAGAGCCAGCTTCACAATCCTGGGTACTGAGCTCTGGGGAAAAAGCAGCAATCCCGCAGGGAAATTATCAAGAGAAAGGTCACCTTCTTTTTTTCTCAGCTGACAATGGAAATTTGCCCTCCATCACTACTTCTAAGCACAGATTGGGGTCACAGGACAGACCATGGTTAGTGAGACATGACCCTATAGGTGCTGCTGTTAAATTCCTACTTGCAGTTCCCACAAGCAAGTAAAATTGACAGCAACTGAAGGTCTTCCAGTGCAGAGCCTCTACAAAGCCAGAGGCTTTTGGTTAAGATGATCACATCATTTATTCTGAGAGCTCAGTTTTTAACATCAATGCATTTATTATAATCCACCATATGGATTTGCCTTGGATTTAATACTCAGGAAAAAAGTTTTCTAAGTTTGGAAAGAGAGCTTAGGAAATCCAGGACTTCGACAACTAGACACAAGATGAGATGATTTGCAATCTGTGCGGGATATATCTATTGCTCTCAGCCTGGCTTTCATTTCAGAAATTGATATTAGCCTGTGGAAAGGGCTCAGTATCACCTCCTTTGCTTTAAAGAGGAAACATTTCCGTGACTGCTTTAAATTGTGCCTGCACATTCTTGGCTGTCACACCAGCTCTGCCGTCATCAAACCGGATTCAGGTGCGCAGCTGGGCTGATCCTGCAGGAGCCGGTGGCTTTGCCCTAGCTTTCCCAGAGTGCTAATGAAATCCAATGCTGGGCCTTGGAGATTTTCCATGCTCCAGGTAAGGGTAGAGGCAACCGAGAAGAAGTTATATCAGAGGCGGACTGATATTTGTGTGGCAGAAGTAAATTCTAATAAGTAATTGTTATTTCCACCTCTCAACAACGCTTTGATCTTTCTGACCATGCTCAGCACGGAGAAATAAGGCTTGGCACAGCTCCAGGCTCAGCAGGCACCTGAAGGTTCTGCCTTACGTAGCTCCTCACAGGGGTGAAGCTCCAATGTCGGCGAGAGCAGCAGTGGGTTGCCCCTGCCTCTTGCAGAGTCAGAAGCTCCCATGGCATCAGGAGCCCCACAGGAGCTGGGGAGGGAGATGAAGAGCTTCCCCCCCATGAAGGACAGGCTCTCCCAGTTCCAGGGGGGAACCAGACCCTCTGGTTCCTGCCAGAGGCAAGGTATGAAGGGCATCTTGCCCAGGGAGAGGCAATAACTCCTACACTAGTCCACTCCAGAGTGCCTGAGGATACCAAGCAGACGCGTACACTCTCACTGAATGCCTCGTCCCAAATGCATCCCAAATGACCTGGCAATATATTATTTTTCTAGCTCTCAGATGAAACAGCATCACACTCTGCCACGTGTAGCCTTCCCTGGAGCACTGAACCCCATTCCAGTGAATGCTGCCCCTGTTCGTACGGACACCAACCTCTTACAGAAGTTGCATTTTGTGAGGGATGTTGCAATGAGTCAAAACACGCCTAAAAGGACCTGACCTTCTCTCTGTCAGACCTCTGATCTGCAAACTGACCACTAGGACAAGAATTAAAACTCCATTATGTGTATGCCATTTTCTGGAGGTAATCTGCCTCTACAGGACACGCTCATGATGCTTGCTTAGCTTTGGACTTGCTGAGAATTTGTAAAAGAATGCCAAAATACCATGTTCATATGCTGACTGTTTATGCCACAAAATTAAGGACCACAAATGAAAAGCAGCAAAGCAGCAACAAAAGAAAAAAAAATAATTGTTGTTTGGCCTGCCATACCCAAGCCTTTGTGCAACCCCCTGCTCTTCATGAACATCCTCAAAATAAGGAGAGGATCCATCCATATCTCTGATGTTAGTGTGAAATGACATTCCATGAGTTACACAAAAATAACCTAGTGCTACAGAGCTCAAATCAAAGTGAGATGCACTTTTCATCTATAATTAGTACTTTCATGTTTGTCAGCAGGACCCCAGCAACATTGGTTCCCATTGGAAAACTCCATATAAAACCCTAACAAACAGCCCACTTAAAATTGTTATGTTTGCTGTTTTTCATCTCCGGCTTGGATACATCAGTGGTTGTATCAGGCTGCACTGAGGCAGCACGCTGTTGCAACATGAAAAGCATAAAAACAGCACCAAATGTTTCACTCAAAAGCAGCCATTTATACTATTCTCCTGGAGACAGACAGCTATTTTCTCGTTATTTAAATAGGACCCAAACCCTGCAAGAGAAGCAGCAAGTAACAGTCTCCTTATGTTTCTACAAAGGAGGCTTCCCTAGTTGCTGGCACCAAACCAGCTCTTACTTGACAGCTATGCTATAATTACATCTAGGTCGGGAGGCATAAACTAACAAATTTTATTTGGAAACAATAATTGGGAAAAGAAGTAATATCCCGGCAGAGCTAATAATTTGGAATCCATTTTGCCCTCCTGACAAGGCTTTTCATGGGTTCTTATTAGCATAAGAGTTAACATAAAATGCACACCCTGAAAAATATGTGAGAAATTGTACTTAAAAATTAGGTATAACTAGAAAAAAATGTATTTCCCTTTTCCAGATCTCTGGGAGACAAGACACCAACTTGCTCATCCATTTTCTGCCACACTCAGTGCTAACTTCTGAACTCCTACTAATTACATTGTCTAAGTTATTACAGCTTTAAAGCAGCCTATTGGGAATTGCAGCGAGTGCTGGTCACCATACCTGAGAAGCACAGGTTACCTGCAGAAGACAATTTTACTTCCATATTTTTGGAACTTCTGGTAGTGCAAGCAGATGCCTGACTGAACAAGATCATCAGGGACTGAGCTGCAGCAGTAGCAGTGACATATGCTTATAAAAGCTGTGCCAAGAGGCCAGCAAGGATCAAGAAATATGATTATAATGGTATTAGTGACCGTTTGGCTTGATTTTCTGTTTGAGGGATGCCAGGCAGTCATTTCGGTGTACAGACAATTTCTGATACTTATGCTACAAGACATAAATTTGACCCAATGAGTAGCAACAGACATAGAAATGAGACCTTCCAGGGAAGAGCTTCAGACTGCCAAGCTTCTCACTTAGCATCTATGCCACCTACCTGAGCTCTACACGTACCTGCTGCAGATCGAATGCTCCCCCGAGGTTTTCAACATGTGTACTTATCCTTCAGCTTCAGAAGCACAATGTGAGAAGAGTAGGTGGTGAAATCAGGCTTGTAAAGCTGAGCAGTGTGACCACCTCCTGTGTCACTCTGTGGAAAAAAAATGTACATCCCAAATAAGCAGATGTGAAGATGGTGTCATCCTGAGTGTGCCATGGAGACCAAGCGCTTTACTTTGCCGTGGATGTCAAGCAACTCGGTATAGGTCATATCTGTGAGATGCAGAGCCACTTGCCCATGCTAGCTCCTGGCCTGGAAACAGGTGAAGCACCAACACAACAGTGAGTCAGTCAGGATCAGACAGTGAGGAGCAGAGGAGACTCTTCTCTCCCTGCTTTCACAGGCCCAAGGATCAGCCTCAGGTTGTGGAGACTGTCACAGAATCACAGAATGGTAGGGATTATCTATCAGAGATAGATCTATACCAGAGATTACCTAGTCCAACCTCCCTGCCAGAACAGGTTCACCTAGAGCAGGTTGGACAGAAATGCATCCAGTTGGGTTTTGAATATCTCCAGAGAAGGAGAATCCACAACCTGTTCCACTGCTCTTAGGAAGGAATAACAGCAGAGAGGAGATGGGGCAGAGAGGAGGCGAACCCATCTAGGGATGGGGAAGAAGCCCTAAATGAATAAAATGTGGGAGGTCATGGAAAGATAAGAAGAAAGTCGGAAAAGCCTGCACATAGATGGTCCTGGGGAAGCCAGTCAGGAAGAAGGAGGATTTATTCCTAAGTGTCAAATAGGGACAGGTACATTCTTTTTAAATAGATTTTATGTTAAACAAGGTATATGTAAAACTCATTGAGGACATTGTCTCAGTTGAGCAAACAAGCCTGATAATCCACCAAGGGTTTAATGTCTTTCTAGCATTTGGCTTTGCCACCTACTTCTCCCCATGAGCAGTTCCTCGATCTATTCAGTTGTCCCTCTCTGCATGGGGCAGGCAGAGCCCACAGCAAAGGCATTTACCTGAGAGCATGGCCACAGAGGGTCATTTGGGTCTTTCTGAGGGGTCAAGCCTGGTGCAAATATGTGCTGCATTTTCAGCTGCTGTTGCTCTTTGGAAGCAATTGTCTATGAAACAGGATAAAGACACATATGTGCAGACCCAACTGCCCACATCATAAAGACAAAAGCCTTCCCAGGGGAGAAGAGGAGCTCTTCAAGCCATTCATGATCAACAAATGAAAAGGTTCAATTATTACCAGTACAGTTGGGATTATGAAACAATTAACCATATAAGGTTATTTAAAACCAGCAAGCTGATCTTGGCATGCTTCTCCCATTTTTTACAGGGGTTTGCAGAGCTCTGTGTTTATAGCAAAGCTCTGACAGAGGCAATTCAGATTTTAATTCAGATGCTCCTGAATTAAAACGGAAACTTCTTATGGTCACTAGCGTGAGGTCAGATCCTGGTACACCGTGGTCTCTTTTACGCTTCCCAATGTTCCTTTCAAAATACTGATACCACTGTGTTCCTAGAAAACATCAAAAGATCAACACAGAGATGCTGCAACAAACAGTACTTTTTGTTCCCGCACAGTTCTTCCCCCAGGGCTACAGATCATTTAATGGGAGAACTGGTTATTTCAAAATAAACTGTTCATTATGGTATTTTTATTGACAGTTCAGTGAAACTGTCAGCTCTTCTCTCTCTAATTGCTTTTGATCAACAAAAGAAGAACGTGCACCCTTAAAAGAAAATTATTTTGACGCAGCTGGAATGGCTTACTCTTTAAAGATATTGACGTGAAAAAGAGCAAACAACAGACAATGATGAGAAGAGAAAGAAAAGGGGGGGAGGGGGAGAGAAGAATCCAACATGTTTTCCCAAACAATCACTTGTTCCTTCAGTATTTCTGCAGACAAATGCAATTACTCCAGAGGAAACCTTTTGGGGTCCTTCAGCAGCCTCTGCCGGAAGAAAAACCTATTTGGATCAGCTCCTGCTAACACTCAAGAAAAAGCCAATTCTCAACTATCTATAGGGGAGCAAGACGTTAGCTTGTGTTGCATGAGTCACTTTTCTCACTGGTGCCACTCCATCAAGCTACACAGATTAACTCAGATATACAATCCAGTAAAACCTGCCACGGAATACCCTTAATTGAATTTAGGCTACAACCCTAGTCATAACATAAGTAGCAGCCACGTAATCCTAAACTCTAGTGGAAAGCGTGATCTGTCAGCACTTAGGTTTTAACAGATTTCTGCAAAACACCTTGCATAAAAAGACTTTGTTCCCCAGTTGGCAATTCATTAAGCATTAGTACGCTGCATGGAAAACCGGTTAATAACATGGTCCTTTGAAATTGAAATAAAAATTTGTGGTCATTTTCAGTTGCTTCTTTTTTCCAAATCCTGAAATATGGAAGAAAGAAAAAAAAATATCTTGAATTCCAGTTAGATTTTGAGATCAGAATAAAATGATGGTCTTACATGTGCAGAAAAAGCACAGGAAGGCCCCCAAACACTGGAGAGCCAGCAGCTCGTATTTTCATCGGACCCTGAGGTGGCTGGGGCTCCGTTCTCCTGCAGACTGTCCCTGCACAAGGCAGGATGGGGACAAGAGGCTGGGTCTTGCTCTTCCTGCTCAGCTGTGGCATTCACCTCCTGAACCTCATTGCCCCTTCCCTTCTCCCCACCCTGGCAGGGCATACCCCACCGCTCCCAGCAGAGCTCTAGAGGACCCCCATCTCAGCCACCAGCCCTTGGCTAAAGGCATCAGATCCCTCTCCAGGCCCAGGTTGCATCAGGCTTTGACTTCAGGAAAAGCCGCTGCCAGAGAGCTGGAGAGAAATTTCAGAAAGGGTGGTGCTGGTGAAAGTCACCATGTGGCTCCTAGCCAAAAAAAAAGTTATATTTGGTGTATGAGCTCAGGGGAAAAAAAAAAAGAAACCAGCAAGACCCAATTGCTGAGCACACCTGGTTCGGGAGCTGTGCGCTCTCTGGGAAGGACATGGCTACATACAGGGTGGGTTACTCATCATTACACTCCTTTCTTCTGACAAGGGCCTTGATTTCTGAACATTTAAGATTAGAAATGGTTTGTTTAAAAAAACCCCACACTTTGTATAGAGCGTACATTATCTGCTAGCTGAAAGGATCACCCTTGGGATTTCAGCCAAATATGTGAACACTCAGCTTTTCCGGGAACCCAATAGCTCAGATTTACGTACTTAATTATAGATTTAAATGCTTTACGTCTAGCATGCCAGTTTGAAAAATGTGGCCACCTCCTTCGTGGTTACATGTAACAGCTGTGAAAAGATAAAAATGACAGAGAATGTCCCTTTGCCTGAAAGAGCTTGTTTTGGCAGCCAAAACAGCGTTCCCCGGGAGCACATGGAGGATACCTGTGATCAGCTGTGAGAGATGAACTGATAAGATGTGAGATGAGGAGGACAGGAAGATACCTTGATTTTTCATGTCAAATCCAAGCATCGTGTGAAATTCCAGGCCCAATTTAACCTGCTCTTTCACATAGCTGGTACTCGGGCAGACCAAAGCCTTCCAGGTTGAACTGCAGACTCCAGAACACCAGAAGAAAAGCACGAGAATACAATACCTCCCTGCCAGCCTCTGGCAGCTCCAGCTAGCCATTTTTCCAAGATATGTCCTCCTTCTGGAGAAAGCGCACGGTTTAGAAAATCACACTGGGCTTCACGTAATCACATTTCCCTCATGGCCTTGAAGAAGACAGGATGAAGACCCAGGGGTTATGCCGCAGCTTTGCAGCGCTGCCTTTGCCCAGCTTGTAAATGATCAAGTTTAAGATCCGTAGGAACCCACAGAGCCCATATGTCATACCTAATCCTACAGCAATAGTATTTTTTTTTTTTGCTTTCTGATGATTTAATTTTTTCCCTCCCTGCTCTGTAACTCCCCTAGAAACCTCTCAGTCAGATTTCTTCTAATTTTGGTGCTTTTGTTCTGTCTATCAGACATCAGTTATTTTTACTCCTGAGTTCCTAATGTAGCTTGAAATTAATGCAGCCTTTTTATTTACGTATCAGCCTCCTCAATGATGTATGTACAGTCTGAGGAGAGAAATAACTACAGGCTGTTGCGGAAGAGCACAACAGGCTGGTGTCATTATGTCCCAGGCAAATCCCAGGCTTTGTTTGGAATTTGCGGCATATGGGATTTTTTTTTTTAAAGATGTTTGATCTAAATGTCTTTTCTCTGGACAACATAATAATTTAAATCAGATCAGGATGCAGGCAGTTCCATAGTGTTCCTAAGCAATCCACACAGATAAAAAGGGCTGACAGGACATGTCCCTGCTGCCCACTGGACAGGGCAGTCCCTCATCCAGGAATTTTTGAGCCCATATAAGGAATAGGAATGCTTTGACTAATATTTTAATTAAAGCACTCCAGATGAATACATCTAAAATGAAGAAATGAAGACAAAAAGTTCAGGAGAAAAAAAAATATGTCCCCTTTGTAATGACACCGCTCTTGAACCTGTGATGTGTTATCAAGCTGTGGATAGCTTGCTTCTTGCCAGAACAAGCTATTTGAGAGAAGAGTTTCAGCTGTGACCCAGTGGACCAGACATGGCTTTGGATTTTGTATGCTAAGGATTGCAAATTAGGAGAAAAATAAGGAGAAGTCTGACCTGAAGCAGCTGCTAAGCAACAATAGAAAGAGAAACAAAAGAGAAAAGAGATTAAAATGTTCCAGTATCTTGCTAATGGCTTTGGTGGGGTATCTTGCTGTGGTCTCTGAATATTTGGATAGAAAAAGTAATGTTAATAAAATTAATGTGGGTTTTTTTTTAAAAAAAAAAAAAAATCCTCCAAGGGTGCTGTGGTTGAGGTTAACTCTGGCTAGGAAATGGTTTTCCCATGCTATGAAATTTCAGAGTTGCTATAACCTCTGTGTATTTCTACCAATAAAAAGGGAAGGTGGGTGGAAGCCCACGGTAGATACCAGATGACAAGGCAGAAGAGCAAAAAAGTATTGCAAACTTCCAAAACACACAAAGCCTACTTTCTGTAGAGGCCCATCAAGAGATGCTTTGTATTGCTGCTTTACAGGAGGGATTTTAACACACTTCTTGAAGCAATTGTGGTTTAACCTTTTGATTTGTCATTTCTATTCATAGATATATTCAGTCTCCATTAAAGAATACTTGTTGAATATTCTTAATTTATTCATTGTACAAAAGTAGGAATGTAGGAATGAAGACAGGAAATAAAGAAACAATTGCTTATGAAAATGAGACACAACAACTTAAATACTTTGGCACTTAGTACTATTTAAATAAGGCAGCACTTTTTGTTTTACATTGTTATGAGGGATTTTTTCTTAAAATAAATTTGTGTTACAGTCCAGGTACCAAATTAGGACTATTCTGAGCATTCTTGGTGCATGCTCTGACCAATGGGCTATTGCACAACCTCATGATCTAAAGATTTTTCTACATGCCTAAGCTGGTAAATTGGGATGACTCTTGTCTTGCCTAGAAATAGGCTAGATTACTCTAAACTAATCATCTAGAGTCTGTCCACTATCAAATGGGAGAGGATCTCCAAATGGCAGATCACCTCCTTATTTAAGACTTGCAAGGTAACTAGCCTTCTGAGGGTGCCTCTCTAAACGTGGAGCAGGAGCTAGAGGTGTACTTTTGGCTATTAGATGAATAAAAATAGAGAGATGAGCTTGTGCTTTAGTTACCTGATGCAATTAAAGCCAAGCCTTTAATTTGTTAGCTTTGGCATGAAGTGTTGCACTAATTACTAGGAAAAACAGGTGCTGTATTTCAGGAAAGAAACAACCAAACAAACATGGAAATAGTAGAACATGCAGCTCTTCAAAAATGACCGTTCCTGGTAAGCAGTTTTATACAGAAACCAATTTAAAAGGAAAAGAAATTAATCTCCATCATCTGTACAATTTCCATATGATAAGAAGCTGTGTTAAAACTGTAGTTGGTTTGGTTCTACTCTGAAAAGTACATCTCAGATGGAAATCTCATTCTACTACAACAATAAAAGCACATTTTAGTTAACCAGCAGAGCAGTTCTAGAGAAATACCTATGAAGATAGTATTTAGTTGAAGAGCAGAAAGTGGATTTATTTTGCTTACTTTTACACAGAAAAAAACAAGTTGAGTCAGAAACCTAGGGACACTTAACTCTGCAGACCTCTCCGTTTAGCAGGAGGTAGGAGCTGTGCCACGCTGTCTGCTCTCCCACTTATTCATGTCACCTAGAAAAAAACAAAGAAGATTGGAGATAAGTTTTGCTGAATGCCATTGAGAGACACTGGAAACCACATGATAACCCAGGGGACACGTAGTAAAATGAGACTGAAAACTGAGACAAAAAACAAGGGGACCTTTGCTTTGAACGATTCTTCTTATGATGCCAAAGTAAGTGCTCCTGGGGACTGGAGCAAGACTTAGTCCCCCCCTGGGACTGCAAAGCTCAAAATGACTTCTCCTGCCAGAATCAAGAAGAACTAGCCACTGCCTATCGGCCACAGAAACACAAGCACCATGTTTGTGGGTGCAGATCAATGGAGTACCCACAGCTCCGTAGTTTCTTGAGAAGTGGGTGTTGGGTTCTACTCACATCTCAAGGCAAAATCTCTCTGCCATATTTCATTTCTTTTCACCTACAAGGCAGGACAAAATAATTTGCAGCCTGCTCATCCTGAGCTAGCTATTACATAAATGCACAATTACATATTTGAGCAGATGTTGAACATTAAGATTTTTCTGACTTTAAAACCACCCTACTCTTTACTGAAAACAGTATTCCTAACAAAAAGTATTTCATTGTCATATTTTGTAAAACAGTAATACTGTGATGGCCATTTGTTTGCTGCAAAGGTTGTATAATTGGATGATTTAGGATCTACAGAGCTCTTGAAATACATTGGGCTTGTTCCTTTCAGTAAGATTGCTAACACTTTCTTTTAAGTCATTCATTTTACATTAATGCATTCATTTTACAAAATCCCCTCTTATGCTAGTACTAGGGGGAGATTCACTTGGGCCAATTTGTTTGTTATTGTACATCCTTCCATCATGTCTCTGCATTCATCTCCTCTCTAGATGAAAAAAAAATCTACTAGTTGTATTTTCCAGAGATCTTTTCATGCTGTCATTAATCTTTATTGGCCTATTCAGAGCACTCTCTGCCCTGCCAAACAACAGGCAAACAGAACAGGGAGCTGTGTTTCTGGTAGGGTGGACAGCAAATTCCTCAAAAGGAAACATAATAATCCCATGTGATTTTTTTCTCCACTCTGTCCCGTACTCAATCTGGCACTTGGGTGGTTGTTTTCTTAATCACTAAGCACATCAGTTAGAGGTTTTTTGTGATCTGTCAACAGTCACATCTAGCTTTTTCTTTGTCCTGCCTGCAAATTAATCCAGTGTCCTCTGGGGTAAATCCATAGTTCAAATCTCTCCTGTCAGCAGCTCGTGAAGGTCTTGGCCAGCTCACCAGCACAAGCACTGAGCCCAGACCTCATCATATCAGCGGGGACACAGCTGCTCAGTGCCATGCTGGGCTGGGTCCTGTTCCCTGGTGAGGGCCAAGCCACCCCAAGGCACAAAGTGATCGTGAATTCTGTCTATCAGCCAGAGGCACGCTTGGGCCTTGCTCTAATTTATCATCTTAGAAAGGGGCAGGAACATTTTGCCTCCACCGTGTGTTCTGATCCGAATAGTTTGTGCTTCCTCTTGCACACACCAAAATGCAAGACCGTCAGTTAATTGCCTTTCCTAGTCTGCCTGCTGTAAGGGGAAATAGCTACTGCCAATGAATAATAAATTGCACATTTGTGCATTTTCTTTTTTTTTCTTAAGTTAAATATTTGATGTCATTTGCAAACTATGGATCTAATTTTTTTCCATCCCTTTTCTGGGTAATTAATACACAGAGCAAATAACTTCGTGGCTCACCTACAGAAGGTGGAAGTGCTGGTCCACTAACAAGTACCAGTTTCAAAACCAATTATCTTTTTTCCTTCTTGATTAGGAGAAAAAGGTCACAGGAAAGTCTGTTTACTGTGCCTACTATCTACCTCCTTTATTTGAGCCAAGGTACGTCCATAAGACATTCAAGGCGTCAGAGCTCCTCTATCAGATGGACTTCCTTCCCTCTGGGCTCACAGAAAGGACACAGCCATGTCCTGAGAAGCCTTTTTCCTTGGAAGAGCCTGGACACAATGACCACTGAAGGATAAAGATGGGACTCACTTTAAGCCTCAAAGCATTGACTTTGGGTGACACAGCCTCAGTGAGGCAAAGGAGTATCCTCATGGAGAAATAAATCCTGCCCAGCTGGCTGGGTGCAAAACCTGACGGGAACAAAGCCTTGATCAATGTGGTTTTTACCTGAATACCACCGAGGCAAAGCTCAATTAAACAACATATAGGCTGGGTCTCAAGTCATTAAAGTAGAATAAGAAAAATCATCTTCACCAGGATCTTTAGGTTACAGGAGCTATTTCAGTGCTCTTACAAGAGTGTAAGATACTCCCACTCCAGAAGAGACAATTACCCACCCTTGAAGGGCTTACAACTTGTTTTCTTCTCTCTTAAAAAACTTCTTAAAGGATAATATCTGAGAGTAATTCATTTTCTACTTTATCTGCAGATAGCTTGAGTAAAGATAATTGTGTCTTACGGTGCTTGAGAGAATCCAGAAAGCAGTTCAATGTCAACTTTCCTGCTGAGGGGATCCAGCCTTGCAGATTAAATAGCAGTAAGCATACTGAAGATGCATAACTCTTGGTAAACACTAAAGCTCATCATATTGGAAGTGTAATTTAGATGATGACTACTTTGCCATTAATTCAAAACAACACCTGTCATTGTGTTTGAAGTTGGCAAAGTGCTGAACCAACAGTGCTGGAAGCTGAATTTCTTTATTCGGAGATGTCTTACGGACACACAAGCACAGCATCAGCTCCTGCAAACTTTCTTATCTCTGCATGTTCTTCTTTATCTGGAAAGGCTGTGGCTTTCAGAACATCAAAAAAAAATCTCTCCTTTGCTCATCCCTGGTCTCACTGCCAAAATAGCAGAGCACTTCTGCAATACCAGCTTTTGCAAGGGGTTCCCTTGACTGGTGGTTGAATAAAATCACATCTGTGACCCTGTGTCCCATGATTGTAATAGCTACAGGTGAAAAATTAGAGGGGCAGCAACCTTAGTCCTAACCCACCCATGGTAAAGTCCATTCACTGTCCTCTCATGCTTTGCTTCTCCCACATCCTGCTGCTGGACATCCTCAAATCACCTGATATCTTCCTTACTGACATAACCCATTTCTCTATTTCTCTTAATAATGTGTCAGATACCATATGCCTTTTTGTATTCTTGCCATAATAGACTAATGAGAAGAAAACCTAAAAGTTAACACAAGTTAATTTGCTTGATGAACGAAGACGTGAAAAGACACGTACCAAGAACTAGAAGATTTTACTGCTTCTACTAGCAGCACCAGCTTCTACTGCTTTTCTATCCACACCAAGTCAGCCCCACGTTTGCCATGCTCCTCACCACCAAAACATGTCTTCCTCATGTCTGTGACACTGCAGGAAGTGTCATTACAACAGGTGTGCTTACAACATATTTTCTAACCTTCTCTGGCTTCGGTTAATTAACCAGAAAAAGCTAGTGACACTGAGCATCACATGGATGTTTTACGCTCTTACAGCCAGCAATGTCTGGAGCAACACAAGTTGTCTATTTAGACGTACCAGGGCGAAGAGCTTCAAGCTTGGCATGCCACATTGCACTGAAGGCCCCATGACACTTTCAGGTACCAGAAGCTTTAGACAGAGATCAAAGTCTTTGAATTTGGGGGTGTTCTGGTCCTGCTGTCTGCAAAAAGATAAAGTCAAATGGTGAATTTCTTCCTCTCTTGCCAGAGCAACATCCAAAGTGTAGACAGGAGACCCTGAGAAGACCTCAGAGACGCAAAAGCCTGTGGTACAACCTTGGTTCAGTCTGATGGCCAGTCACAAAACACACAAAGAGAAGAGCACTACTAGGACCTCTGCTGAAGCAAACTGAATTAAGATAATTAAGCAAGACTAAAAAAGCAACTGTAAATATGAAAATGCAAATCACTACTCTGATCTGCCACTTAACTGGAAGCTAACTCCAAGAGGGCGCTTCATCCATAAAGCTACTGAACCCAAGGCCTTGGATATTACAGATCAGCCTGCCAAAAAGTCATGCAACTAGCTTTAAGAGAAAGGAAATTTTAAAATGAAAGGCTTTTTCTTTTTCTTTGCTTCCTCAGTTTAGACAGTGGGATTTATCTTTAAAGGCAGAGCTAAAAACTTCCACTAAATTTTCCTGTTTGTCTGTAAATTCAACCCTGTGGGCTAAGGAAAGGCACTAGAGGCAACTTAAGCCAGAGCAAGATCGTGTGGTGGCTAAAGGCATGAGCTGGTCCCTGCCTACGTGCTGCCATGGCTGCTCCTGGGTCGGGGCTGGGGACGCTGCTGCCACACGGTGTGTCAGATCAGCTCACGGGTCTGACCACACATTGACCTCAGTTTATTCATTTGCTGCATTAGATTCTGGTGAGTTCCTCAAGCTGAACCCAATGTATTGCACAGTGGCACAGTAGTGCTGCTGCTGGTACCAGCACAGGGAGGAGATGGGAGTATGAGGGTGGAAAGGGATGGGATAGCATCCAGAGAGACCTAGACAGGATTGAGAGGTGAGCTAGTACAAATTGCATGAAGTTCACCCAAACCAAGTGCAGAGTCCTGCAGCTGGGATGTGACAATCCCAGGCACAAATACAAGTTGGGCAGAGAATGGCTGGAGAGCAGCCCTGAGGAAAGCCTTGGGATGAGAAGCTCAACATGAGCCAGCAGTGCGCACTGGCAGCCCAGAAAGACAACCATGTTCTGGGCTGCATCAAAAGAAGTGTGACCAGCAGGTCACAGGAGGTAATTCTGACCCTCTACTGTACACTCTTGAGACCCCACCTGGAGTGCTGTGTCCAGCTCTGGAGTCCTCAACAGAGAAAGGACATGGACATGGACTTATTGGAACGGGTCCAGTGGAGGGCCACAAAGATGATCATTGGGATGGAGCACCTCTCCTANAGCCTTCCCGGGGAAGTGCGCTCTTGCATCTGCTGAAACACATCAGGGTAGATTCAGACAATACTGGAGAAGATAGCGGTACTGAAACTTTGGATGTAAAGGAAAACCCATAGCATTCTCCATGCTAAACCAAGCAACCAACTCAATGTGACCCCATTGCTTTTGAAGTGAAAATTCAATATTATGTGAGCTTCAAACACAAATGAAAAAGCAGAGGAAGGTTCACTAAGGACAGGCACCACACAAGTGTGTTTGGCTGAGAGTTAAATGCATTGGCTGCCAGCGACTTTACTGCATGTCTGTGTACACGTATTTTCATGCTTTTGTGTATAAAGTATGTGAGGGTACCTGGAGGCAACATTTTAAGTGGAGGGCACAAGGCAAGCTCAAATGGCAGACCTGAAAATGGGATTTAATTTTTTTCAACTCATTTGATTATCTCAGCTTCAGAGGCTAAAATTGTGATAGGTTTGGATTAATGGACCCAAACCTTCTCTTCAGCGCAGTTCTGTATTTTAAGGACATAATAAGGAATAACCATCATTAGCAAAGGCTTAGGTAGTGTACTTGATCTAATTCTTTATTGAATCAAAGTATGCTTCGAATAACCATACTATTAAAGATGTCCTTTCCCAGACTTGTTTTCTCTCACCCACAAAATCAGTATAAACACGTCTGTCTGCCTCTCAGAGAAGATACAACTTAATATATCTCAAGCGATTTTACCTTTTGGGCAATGTCTACATCACCACTTACATTATTATTTCTCATCTGATTCGTTGTTATTATTTCAACATTATTATACTCTGTCTGGACACACGGTTGATAGTTTCCCTTTTCAAGGTTATACAGATGATTGCAAGTTTATTTTCACAAAATATATGGAGTGGTTATCCCTGCTAAATGCCAAAACAGTATTCAATCAGGAGAATTAAGCTTATGAAAGAGATGTTAAGCCAATGTCAAAGATCTTTTAGGAAGACAGAACTTCTACGCAATAACAACATGGTTGGATTAACTTTACAACAAAAGGAAATTAGACTGGATTTCTACAGAGTCAGTTTTGTTATTCTAGCTAACAATATGATTAACATTGAATGAATGGTAAAGGCCTCATTCATGCTTCACTTAGCCCAAATTAATGTGACTGATTGCCCAGCCTTTCTCTTCTGGCAGAAATTCCTGTGCCTCCTAGGCTCATTTATGCAGAGAGTCTCACTTTTAAGGGGGTTGACCGCAGCCAGAAGGTAACAGTACCCGAAGCCTTTGAAGCTTTTGCACTTTATTGCCCTTTGCACAATCAGCTCCAGTGTCATGTTTAAGGAGGTGAAAGTCTACGGCTTCAGCTACTGTAGAAGATCCAGCTGGGCTCCCTTGTGGGCACGCAGGTGTTTGACATGTGATTACAGTAACTTCAGGAATTGTTCCTTCCTCAGGGTGGTTCATTTTTTTCTTAAATTATTCCCACGTTCCACACTGTCAGTTATCAGACCATCCGAGATGGAGGCTAGTGCTAGGCATGGGATTAGCTGCTCACCCTCCTTGAGGAGCATCCCTGACTCACCAAGGAGCCGTGAATAACCCCTTTCTGCCAAGCACCTGAGGAACCTGAGAAGACCATACGGGCTGTGAAAAAGACAATATGCACATCAAGTGCTGTTTGTATTTGCTGTGAGAAAACAAGTCGTCGCAGACTGACATCAATGTCAGCATGATGTAGGCTGCAGGAAAAAAATGAAGGCTCAAGACTTATCCTAAGAGGCAGGAAAACAGCCAGGAGCAGGTAACTCCCATCCCTCCTGCCCCACCGCATCAGTAATGCTCCCTCACTGGAGAAACCCAATGCCAAAATGTAATCAACATGGAGAGCCTTGACTTTTCTTTCTTCCTGCTTATGGTGCTACAGAAGAACCTTTTACCACTGATCCTCCTCACTGGGAGTTCACATACTCCTTATCCCTCAAAACCCTTCCACGTTCAGTTAGAGGAGCCCACCTTTCATAAGTGCACAGGAGGCACCCAGGAGGCTGAACACCTTTTGTGTTGAAACCACCTCTGGTAACACTTGAATCCAATGCCCAGTCCCCACAAAAAAAAAAAAAAAAAAAAACAAAACCAACAACCTTCAGCTGTATTGCTGGAACCAGACTTACTGCTAAAATTGAATCCTGGCTTCACCCTTACCCATTTGGCTGACTTAAAGGGAAGCCACTAAGGATGTAGCTATGCTGTGCTGCCAAGGTGTTCACCAGAGTATTGGCATTGATCAGTGGGGATCAGATCAACCACCCTTCAACTTCTGTCTCCTTGACAACCAGAAAGTGGCCATACTTTCTTAAAAGACACTGATTTTCCAGATAGACCGAGTGCAGATCAGCCCCGGGCTCCAGTCCTTCAAGCACTTTGGGCTTATGTATTTAAATAAAGTCAGTGCACAAATACAGGGAGGATCAGCAGTGCTGTCTCAGGGACAAGGGAGGCAGCTGACCCAAGCACAACCTGAGGGACACAAAAGGGGAGCAAATGTTCAGATTAGCTGCAGCTTACCTGGCTTCCGCTATTGCCCAGAAAGGTACTGGTAGGAAGGCACTGGAGATATCTTTTGGGGGCCAGAGGAAGCCAGGAAGAAGTGGAGGAGAAGGACTGAAGAAGGCTCTGATGGTCTGTGGGTAGGAGAGGAAGAGAGTAGGCTGCTCAGGTATCTAGAGTGAACACCAAAACCAGCTAGGAAAGCCTCAATATTGCCACGTTATTTCCATTTCTAAAGACACACAAAGAAGCTGAATACCCTACTTAGTACAAGGAGTTTTATCCAAACTAGAGAATAAGATACGGATTGGAATAAGATCGAAAGTGAAGGCAGCATCTCTGCTCTCAGCAGACTTGCCCCGAAACAGTGGCTGCAGGAAATGGTTCAGATTTGTCATTAGGCAAATTACTTTTAATGCAATTCTTAACACTATAAGCTAGGTAAATCCTAACTGCTATGTTTCTTCAGACGGACAAAAACCAAAAACAGTCTCACAGTGAAGCTCGACATAAAACCAATTACCGCTGACTGTGAAACATACACACAACGTGGAGGCCTTTGATCTTTTGGAATGGATCACAGCAGCTTTTCCTTGCAACATGCTTCATACTGAAACAATCTGGCTATGGGGTCATGACTCTTAACACTGGCACATGCTATAGGCAATTCGACTCAGAAAAAAAGCTTTATTTTTTTACATTGGTCACCGGTTTGAGCACTGCAAACCACCATTTTGGTCTGTATTCACAAACTCATGTCAGGAGTGTAAAAGGAATTAGTGAATGCCTTCTCAAAATCACATGCAGTCGTCACAACCAGTAGCTCCTTCAGGACAGTGCTTGAGTCTCCCAAAGGTCTTTCTGGCATCTGCAATGCACATGTCTGTGGCAACCAGAACCAAACCAAATCCCCCCTGAGTCCTCCCAGATGAATGAGAGAAGAACAGGAAAGCATCCTAATATTCTTGGCAAAATGCTACTGAAGCTTAATTTTTATCACCATGGTGTAGATTATGTCTACAAAAGAAAACAAAAAAAAAAAGGAAAAAAAAAAAAAAAAAAAAAAAAAAAAAAAAAAAAAAGGAAAAAGAAGAGGTTTCTCCAAGGATATGCATGTAATTTTCATTGCAGAATAAGTCCTTGAGTCACACAAAGGACAAAGCTGTGGTACAGCTAGTAGCATCACATTTTTCAGCCCTACAAGCTCTTAACATTTCATATCTACCAATGTTTATGTGCATTTTAAAAGGTAAAAATAATTAATTCTTACAGAAACAAGTATTCATACATACATATAATATAGACTGTACTGCTGTAGCTTGCCCTTACCTAAAACTGAATCCATGATTAATTTTAAAGGTTCACCATTGGGGCAGATTTATGTAGTAGTCTGAGCAAGAGACAGAAAAGGTGATTGGATTTTGTTGCTTCTTCTGTTGTTGTTTTTTTTCCATGGTAGTTAATTCATCCATAAACTTAACTACTTGTACAAAAGGTGTTGCAGAGCTTAATGAATTTATGCTTTCGAACACTATCCTTTTGTACAAAGAAAGGCATCCTGAGGCTGCCAGCACTGCACATCACTGTTTTGGTGATGATGTCGAGAGGCAACGAGACAGCTCTCCACCTTCCTGGAAATGTACATAGCTTTTATGAGCATTTCTAGAAAAGAAATAACAATAATAGTAATAAGGCACTCCAGCACCAAAAAGCTGGATATATAAGAAAAATGCATTTTCTTACAGAATAACACTAACAGATTTGGGGTGTGGGAGAACAAAGAAAGGACTCAACTCCTGGCAAGATAAATGTAATGCCAGAATCCTGGATGGACTACATAAAGGATTGATTTCACAAAAGGACAAATATCCACAGTCATTGATATCGATAAAATACTATATATACAAAGATACAAAAAAACCATCTGCACACTGCATTATAAAATATTCTTTTCTAAATCTAGCAGGTTTCCCTGCTCTGTCTGCATACAATTTCCCAGGCAGGCTGTTAGGAGGACAGAAGCCAAGGTGACCGGGCCAACAAACCCCTTGGGATGGACGAAAAGCAGGAGCTCTCTGGAGCCTCCTGCCCAGAGCCCTTTGATCTGAGCTGCACATCCCCGCTTGGCAGCGGGCAGGTACAGCTCGGTGGCCCTGTGCCAGCCACGCTGTGCATCCGTGACTCCTGGCAGGGAAAGCGTGTAATTCCTGGGGAGGAAAACCTCCTCTGGATGCCAGTGGAACAAAACAAAATGACTCCTGGCAGGATGCAGAGCAGGGGTTTTCATGCACGGCAGATCTAGTTATCGGTTTGCAGAGTCAGGAACTGAACAGCTGACAAGGCAAAAGCAACTGGGAGAAGGAGGGACAGACGGACTCCCCTTGTGGGAGCCAAACTTACTGCTTTTGGCGAAAACATGAGTAAGATTTAATTACTAGTTAAGAACAATCTCAGAATCCTCAAAGGAACATATTGCATTGTTCACAGCAGGAATAAAACACAAATTATATTTTCTCAGCACATATATAATCCAAGTTGAGGCAGAACTAACATCTGACTTAACATGACTTGTTGAGCAAATCTTTGTCTTATCCTAGCAGGGATCAAATATTCATGAACATGCTCAGTTGTGATATCACAAACCAATAGGATTTCTGGTAAAATAAACATATGGAATAGGTTTTACAGAGCTTGTCTTGTAAACCATACCAGGCAGCACACTTGGAAGGGCTGCCAATGAACCCAGCTTTGCAGCTTCACTCTGAGATGGACAGGGGCACAAGCTGAATTCCAAGTGGGAACATTTGGCTGCCACAATCAGCCAGCTCTTCTCCCCACAGCCTCAATTTCCCCTCTAGGAATACCCTGCATCTGTATTTTCCATATTTTCACAGGGGACAGAACAGCAGAGGAAGGCAAGTTTGCCAGCTGAACATCTGCTTGGACAATGTTACCCAACAATCACTGCATGCTCAGTAACCCCTGACTTCAAGCTCAGCACTGTTTGAATCTTCAGTTCCAAGCTGACTGAGGAGTCAGACATCCACTGTAGCATCCTTGGCTGGTTTCCAAGCAGTGCATAGCTGAACGTATCAAACATGGTAGACTAAGTGGCAGGAAAACAATCCCATCTTCCCTTAAACTCCTGAGTAAAAAACTCAACCTCCGCTCTTCTACCACCAAACTAGCCAGCCTGTTGTCAATGCTAGCATAATTTATCAATGTATGGAGCAAAAAAAAAGATGTTTTTTAATGCCTCTTTTCCCCTTATCGAGATAAACTGAAGTCAATATGAGATCATGAGATCACTACACTCATCACTTTGGTGAAAACCAATGCATGAAGGATCCAAAGGAATGAACACTTGGTTATGGCTGGGGAAATTGCAGAAAATTTTCATTACTGAGTTAGAGAAGAGGGTGCTTTGGAACCCTGGAAGGGCCCTCAGGTCTAGGAAAAGTAACTAGTCTAGTCAAAGTAACTCTTCTGAAAAAAAATGTTTTCTTCAGTAATAGCACAAGCAGCTTTGGCAGCCTTCACATTGGCAGCCTTCACATTGGCAGCAAATGTCCCATAAAGTCTTAAGCTTTTTTTTTTTTTTTTTTATTCACAATCAAGACTCTAGTCCTCCCTTAAAGGCAAATTTTAAGGGCAAGCCAGCTGGTAGAGAGAATCAAGGAAAATAAAGCATTCACTGGAAGTTTGGGAACTGGGTGTTTCTTGTTGGTCTCTTTGGACCATGAAGAAAGCTTTAAGCAGCAGCTTGAGATGTTCAGTGATCTCAGTTCTTTGTTAATGAGAACCCCCAGTCAGGACCCCACAGCACATCCTTGAAACAAGTTGCTGTCCCACTGATTGTAACAGCAGCAGGTTCAACCCAAAAACCTCTGACGCTCTCAAAAGGCTGTCAGACTTCCAGCTGAGCTGTGTGTGTCTTCCAAACACAGGGAAACCAGGACAAAACATGCAGTGGCTTGATATTTCTATACGACTTTTCCATAGGCTCTGCCTACTGTTGGTTGAAAAGAAATTAGCAAGTCTGTGACAAAATTAATTAAATTATTAAAAATTCTCCCAAGACCTTAAAAACAGAATGGTATTATCATAAAAGTCAAATAAAGGGAGAAGTTTTACAAGATGCTGCACATGGACATAAGTGGGAGGGGACTTCGAAACTGGGGAGACCTCATAGAACAAGGCTGTAATTATTCCACCAGCTGATGCAAGTGAAGCTGCCCAATTTTGGCTTGCTTAAGAGAAAAAATGGCTGCTACTGCATCAGGCCTGAAAAAAAGGCTAGTGGGTCCAAATCTGTTTGTTAGATCAGTCAATACAGCTGGAAAACACAGGTGAGACCTGCTCCAGCCTCCAAGCCTCATGTTGTTCATGTTCACAGCCACCAAGCCCAATGCAGCTCCAAGAACTCAGCACAGTACCCCTGCAAGGACTCTCAGGGGAGCCACAGGTCCCAGGTAGTCCACACACCCCACAGCTCTGTGCCACAGAAACCCCACTCAAGAGCTGGTGGGCATCTCCAGACCAAAGCACTGTAGCCATTTCTGAGGACCAGGCTCACCTGGAGTGTGTTGGCAAGCTGTTACCCAGGCACACATCAAGCTGCTCAGCAGCAGTCTGGAGAGATCAAGCCTGCCATCTGCACCCTGTGCACATAAATATGCCCTTTGCAGCTGGGCAACCCTTCTGGATGTTTCACTGACCTCTATTCATAGAATCATAGAATGGTTGGAGTTGAAAGGGACCTTAAAGATCATTGAGTTCCATCCCCAATGTCATGGGCAGGGACACCTCCCACTAGAGCAGGTTGCTCAAAGCCCCATCCAGCCTGGCCTTGAACACCTTCGGGCATGGGGCATCCACAACTTCTCCAGGCAACCTGTTCCAGTGCCTCACCACCCTCACAGTAATGAATTTCTTCCTAATATCTAACCTAAATCTCCCCTCTTTCAATTTAAAACCACTACCCCTCGTCCTATCCCTACACTCCCTGACAAAGAGTCCTTCCCCATCTCTCCTGTAGGCCCTCTTTAGGTACTGGAAGGCTGCTAGAAGGTCTCCCCGGAGCCTTCTCTTCCCCAGGCTGAACAACCTCAACTCCCTCAGCCTGTCCTTGTAGCAGAGGTGCTCCAGCCCTGTAGGTCTCGCAGAGCAGCGCTGGTGCTGGGCAAGCACCATTTCTTCCACCGATCACATCGCACGCCACTTCCCAGCACGTCCTCAGACCTCAAACAGAAGGGCAGATCTTTGGCTGGGTATGTCAGCAACACTCCCCAAAAGGGTGCAAGAGATGGAGGAGAGCAGCTCGGATCACCAGATGTACAACTGTGTCTGAACAGCAGTGGGCCAGTATGTCAGGCGCGGCAGGAGCTCATGAAAGCAGGCCCATTAGCCAGAAATCTAGGGCACTCTGCCAATTAAATTATTAACCTCCAGGCATACTGAAACACATTGAACATACTCAGCTTTTCCAGTTTTGCTCCTTTCGCTGCACTCTGTGATACATATGTGTATCATTTCTAAAGAGCAAGGTGTTTTCTGAGGCTGGAAAACTTGCCAGGGGAAGCTCTGCAGTGCAGGAAACGCCAAAGTACAGCTCCCACTGTTTTTCAGTGGGAATTATGTCCTTCGGTCCCACAAATGCTTTCGAACACTTACTCCATCAACGCACATCTTTCTTTGTAAGCTCCACATGGAGCTGCCCTTCGGCATCGGGGAACGTCTGACTGCTCTTCCGATGTAATGCAAACAGAGAAGTGAAGGAGAGAGAAAAAACTTACTTCAGATCATGGGGCAAGGACAGCTTATTAATCTGCTCTGAAAAAGAGTATCAAAGAGAGCTTTCTATAAGTTGATTTATTTGACAGAGCATTTTGAGAGGACTGGGGAAATAGAAACTACTTTTACAATGTCAGAACAAAATCAAAAAGAAAAGGAAACCCAGGTGTTAAAAAGCCTCTAACTCTGCGGATTTTCCCTTATTACGGTTTGTTGTGACCATCACATTTCAATTTAATAGGTGAATATCAGTTTACCAGTATGCTCTAGCACCATCTAGCTAGCGCCTAAGGTAACTAAGCTCCATTATTTTCTCCTCAAGCAGGAAAACTGTGTTAAGAACCACCATTGCCCTGTGACAGATGTCAAAAGACCTCTCCTGAGGAGTCGAGAGGGTTGTTCCTCTTTCCCTGACACCTGACACAGATGCCAAGTGAGTTTTTGCAAGCTGTGAGGGCTCTCAAGTCATGCTTCCACAAGAACTCATCAGCAATACTTGTGGAGACCTCACGTTTTGGGATGGGCTTGCCCACTTCTCCCTCAAAAGCACTGCAAAGATGAACCCTCATGGCACTGACTTACGCTGCAGCCCCAAGCAATGGAGGAAGCCAATTTAGTGAGTCAAATTCTCTTTCTCCAGGTCAGTAATGGATACAGCTAAATGACAGCACCTCTGTTTTGAGATGCCCACTGCAAAGCTTCAGGAATCAACAGCATCATCTGCTCACGATGCCTGCTGCATATTTCTCACACATGGAACAACACCAGGTTTTCTGCTTGAGTGACTTAGTTCCACTGAAACAATTAAAGAAGAAATGAAAAAAAGCAAGGCCTCCAGGATGAAGCACAGCACATATTTTGTTTGCAACACATGGCACCAACTCTGTTACACAAATGGTCATCTCCCTGCCTCAGACATGCAGCATGCTCCCTGCAAATGGAGGCATGGAAAGAGGGGAATGTTTGCTCCAGAGACATAAAAAGAGGGATGTCTGACCCCATATGGAGCCCCATCTGGACTAAAACGGCTCAGCATGATGAAGCATTCAG
Source organism: Pedionomus torquatus (assembly GCA_013398155.1). Taxonomy (NCBI): domain Eukaryota; kingdom Metazoa; phylum Chordata; class Aves; order Charadriiformes; family Pedionomidae; genus Pedionomus; species Pedionomus torquatus. The sequence goes on from VZRU01000894.1 coordinate 82,799, forward strand.
TAGAGGCAAATTCACAGAGTTCTTGCTTCACACTGTCTATTTTCCTGCATTTGTTGCCAAAACCAGGGGCTTATCTATTGAAGAAAAAGGATTAATATTCCAGGATATGTTGATTGGGGCATTTGAAAAACAAAATCTGACATGGCTACACCAAAACGGAGCAAAGCATTGACCCTGGACCCTGGGAGTCTCCAGGGCCTGGGGAGGGAGCTCTGTTAGCACTGGTAAAGTAAATGCGGGATGTGTTCTTCAGCACAATTTGAAATGTAAAATCTTCCCAGAGGGGAGGCAATAACTGAAGACAGAATGGCACAAGAGCCTCTGGAGGCATTATCAAAATCCCGTTGGGCATATATTTGGAGAAGAAAGTTGGTATGTCTTAATAAAACCTGCAGGAAGAGGAAGCAAAAACAAGACACGCAGATGCCAGGATTTTGTAACTCCTCAATAGACAGAAATGCTGTAAATCCAAGAAGAATGGTAGGGGAAGCAACCTTGGCTCTCTCTTGCCATCCTGTGTAGAGCTTGTGCTCCCAGATACTTCATGCAACAGTGGCCACTTTTCTTACCTCCCCAGAAGATGAGCCAATGACTCCACGCAGCCAAGGAGGAACTTCAGTTCTTCTGAGATAAGCATATTTATGTACCAGCCCTTTTCAAAGAAACAAAAATGTAATCCCACAATCAGTGAGATTTCACCCAACGTGAAACTGTCACATCATCAGTGTGATGCCTGCTGTTTTGAGAAGCATTATCAGACCACAAAACTCCTTGCGAGCCCAGGTGAGCTGGCTCTTTGCCACCTACCTAAAGGCAGGCACACAGCGGAGTTTACGAAGAGGGATTAAGAGACATCAGTGAGAGAGCAAAGGTGAGCCGCTGGCTTGGAGGCTGTTTTGTAATTTGGAAGATGCAGTTTCTGCCTCTTGATCTGCTAGGGCCCTCTAGGGTAACCTCAGGTATAGTAGTCTCAGCCTCTGATGTCCCTCGGTGAGCTTGACAATTTATCAGCTGGTTCCCACTTCATGGACATCTGAGCTGCCTGCCAGTCAAACTGCCATTGATGTACTGATACCCTAAGGTACACCACCACCAGTACTGGTTTGCTCTAGATGTTATTGTGTTCAGGGCTGAGCTACCTTCACATTCTGGGTACTCACCTCTTCACAACCATGGTGAGTGAAAGCTTGCTATTGCCTCCAAAGTGTATAGAACTACAACCTTTGTTGGCAAGTATAATGTCTTTCTGTTAAGCAAAGATTATGCTGCTCTCCTCTTTGCTGTGATGCACAGGTGAAGGTGCACAACCCACTTGTTTCATGTTTAGTGCTCTTCAGCTCATCTAAGGCAGTACAAAAGAATGCAATACAAAAATCCAATACAAAAACTCAATTCTTGATCTAACACTTAATTTTAAAAGCTCCGTCTTAGGGTTCCACAAATGTCTTTGGCCTTCACAAGAAAATCAAGCCCAGCAAATGACTTGTGGAAATTGCTCCCACCAGGAAAACATGCAACCCAGGTTAAAGACAGTTGAAATGAGGGGGCTCATAAGCAGCAGTGGCTGAGCAAAGCTTGGCTGTTTTCTAAGGCTTTTACTACAACCCAAAACATAAGATAATTTATTGATGGCAGCAGTGCCTCTCACAAGTTGCTTGAACTATATTTGCATCATGGTTTAACCCTAGCTGGCAGCTAGGACCACGCAGCCACTCATGCAGTGCTTCCCCTTTTCCTTCAGAAGGGAAGGGATTAAAGGGAGAAAAGGGGGAGAAAGGAAAGGCTGGGGGGAAAAAAAATCATGGGTTGAGATAAGGACAGCTTAATAGAACAATAACAGAAAAGGAAAATAACAATAGTAATAGTAATAATAACAACAACACAAGTCGCTCTCACCACCCAGTGAATTGGTGAAGTTGGCATCTTCCCAAGCAGTGATTGTGAATTCCCTCCCCAGCCCACGCCCATTTACATACCAAGCATGATGCCAATGGTGCAGAACATTCCACTGCTCTATGCTCCTTCTCAGCTTCTATGGGAAGCTGAAAAAAAGTCCTTGGATGGTATAAATTCAATTGTATATTCAATGGTATAAATTCTAGCAACAACTAAGCCAACATGCATTATACACATTCCTTTCATACCAAATCTGAAACCAAGCAATCACTAGAAAGGAAACTAATTCTATTCCAGTTGACACCAGGACTATTTGTGACCCAGGTGATCACCAAAATGCATCAGGTAGCACGGAGGTCGTGACACCACCAGTTCACCAGAGCTTTAGGACACCAGAGCCAGGACATTACAGCTTTAGATTTTCTTTGCCTCTTCTGCTAGTGCAGTAGGAGCTCTCTTCCATATGGGAGGCAGAGGATGAGGCTTTCAGACCAAGTGTGTGTAATGTCACTGGGGTAGGTCACATTGAACTAACACTCATGTCATCTCCCTCCTGAACAAGAGCAGACAGGCCCTAAGGCCACGGTGTCTGTAACGCTGGCTCTGGCAGCCCTGGGAAACAGCCTCAGCTCCTCTGCTGCAAAGGACTTTGGCAAAAAGGAGCTGAGGCAGGCATGGATTCAGGAATCATAATTTTTGCTGTGCCGAAGCTTTAGGGAAGAACTCAACTGGTTTATTTTCCTGTCAACAGCTTTATCACTAAATTAACTGGCGAGTTATGATGCCAGAAGCATGGCAATGGAAGGAGCCTGGTTAAAAGCAGGCATATCTGGACACCAAGCAAAACCTATCCTTCTGTCTCAGCTACAGTATAGCTTTCCTTGTTTCTGGGAAAAGCCTTTAAGGCTCTCAGTCAGGAGCTTTCAGCTTAATTTTGCAAACATGGTAAGTCTCCAAGGCTTGAGTCTTTTCCATACAAGGCAATGAAAAACACAGGAACCAGGCTCAGCAGGGACATTGCCCTTCGGAGCCATTTAGAGATCCCCGGCTCAGTGCTACACCAGGACGAGCCATTTTCAAAAACTGCATTTTCCTGCCTGCAGGTTACGGCACGCTCACAGAGGCAGAAATCTCATTACTGGCCCTAATCTCAAGCCCGTCCTTCCAGACTCGGTATCTGCGTGACATGCCCGCGCCAGCATCTTCCCGCACGGGGGGCCGGGTCCCTTGGAGCGATCCCACCCCTGGGCACGGAGCACCTGGGGAGCACGGCCAGAGCATGTGCACGGCGACAGACAGCCCGTCTACCCATGGCGTTTGGCAACGCAGAGTGATTTCACAGAGGACGCTCCATCTGTCACTCTGTTCTGTGGCAGAGCCTGACCTCGCTAGCACTAAGGAAGCCCCAGCAGATTAACATTTAATGATGCTTTCAGCTTCAGCCCTTGTAATTTTTCATCTTTCAGGGGGCAGACACAGAAGAGGAAGAAAGTCATATATTATGTACAGCATAAGGGTTCCCTACTTGCTACCATCTCCTTTAATATGCTTGACTTTGACAGGTTCAGATTATTTTCTTATTCCTGCGTTGAAAAAAAACTCTCTATATAATTTACTCCAGAAACAGAATGTCAGCTGCTTCTTGTATCCACACAACATTTCTGTTTTGATTTGTGTAACCATGATACCTAATTCAGTTTAAATAAGTAAATACGGAGGGTATGGTTCTTGGTAGCTGTCTGCACAGAAGCAAGGAAACTAAACCTCGACAAGACAGACGGATTGGGTGAGATCCTTCTGGTCACTCTGTCATCTTGCAATCTACATTTAACCACATAACTTACTGCAAAAAGAAGTCCTTGAGGGACAGCAAAGTGACACAGAAACACAGAGTTTGCATTCTTTTTGTCAGCGGCTCTGTTCATTTTTGTATTTTCTGCTTGTGAAGGGTTCAGCTTGTGCCCTATGCTGAGGAGCATGCGTGGAGAAAGCACCCAGAGGTCTGCTCTCCCTGGGGCTTCCTTCCTTCATCCACAAGTAAGGACCACCAGCACTACATGAAGAACCAGCCAAAGTCAGTAAGACTAATCACAAGCACAGAAGAAACCACACTATGGTATGAAAGCTCATGAAATCCGTATTTGGTGGTGAGCCTGAGCCTCTGATCATTTAGGGTAGTATTTGTAGGACATAGCAAACTGGAAGAGGGATTTGCAAGAGAAAGCACAGGGACAAAAGGGATAGTCCAAGAGGAAAAAACGCAAAAGCCAGCAGAGAAATCCCAAGCTGCTAAACATTTCTGGAAGATAAGGGCATGGATTTTGAAGCTGCCATGGTATTTACCAAGAGGCAAAGCAAAAGGCTGAACCTTAGAACAAGGCAATTTGAGCTTCGGCCATGATGCTGTAGTGGGGAACAAGATGGGGACACAGAGACAAGACCATTGACTGAATGCCACCACCCCTCAGTTCTGTAGGTGCAGCCCAGCCGCTATGTGCAGGATATGAAAGAAACCACCTGAAATGGCAAAAGTGCAGTGAAAGTAAGACCTGTGCAGTCATGAGGAGAAAAACAAAGCAATTAACCTGTCCCACCCAGTAGCCTTTTGGGGTTGGATGTTTTTTGAGTAGTGTCCATAAACCTTCAGTAGCCAGTCAAGAAGTGCTGACCAGCACACTATGAGCAATGAGGTTATCACAGCAAGCTGCCAATGCAAGTTTCTATGCCTGAAGAAATCAGAGCTTTAAAAATTATCATGAATGCCTGAAAATCTCCAAAAAGTAAATTGGGAAGGGGAGAAGCCAGAACTGACATTTTTGCAACCAAGAACCACCAAAGTGAGAAAAAGGAACTGCTTTATGAAGATTAAAAATGCAAAATCATAAAATCACAGCAGATTCCAAACCAGCCTAGAAACTGAGAAACATGCCCTCAAGGAAGAGGCATCCTACAAAGGCTTATGAGACCCACAAGAAGATAGAGAAAGAACAGCTCCGTTTACAAAATACTAATTTCCAAATAGCCAGAACTCATGTTCAGTGGTGCAAGTCAGAGCACAGCTGGCTCACATGAAGCTTCGTTTTTCTTAGTGTCACGGGAAGCTAAGGTTTCAACGCTGCAGGTACTCCACATCTTCATGGCCTATCTCTGCCCTACTCTGCTGCAGGCTGGATACCCCTGCAGTGGTGAGAGACATGCTGAGGTAAGGTGGATCATTCCCTAGAGTGAGATAAAAGCTTCCAGAAATCTTTGGGGCCCCAACTCATCAACCTGCAAGTCTTACAGCCCCTTGCTAGACCTCAAAAGAGTCAACAATGGCATAGAATTTGAAATTCCTTTTGAGTAGTAAAAATGGGTGTTTGTGGTGAAGTGCCACTATGGAAACAAAAGAGTAAAACCTAAGACTAAACTTCACTCCCTGGAGCAGAATTCTGCAACGTTAGCATGCATTATTTATAAGCATCCCTCATAGCATTATAGAATGATAGAAGAGTTAGAGTTGGAAGAGACCTTGAAGATCATCGAGTTCCAACTCCCCTGCCATGGGCAGGGACACCTCCCAA
>VZRU01000894.1:88569-117955 GCA_013398155.1 Pedionomus torquatus
TGCTGAACATGAGCCAGCAGTGTGCACAGGTAGCCAAGAAGGCCAACGGCATCCTGGCCTGTATCAGGAACAGCATGGTGAGCGGGACTTGGGAGGTGATTGTACCCCTCTGCTTGGCAATGGTGAGGCCCCATCTCCAGTACTGTATTCAGTTTTGGGCCCCTTACCACAAAAAAGACATTGAGGTTCTGGAGTGGTTCCAAAGAAGGGCAACGAAGCTGGTGAGGGGTCTGAAGAGTAAATCTTATGAGGAGAGGCTGAGGGAGCTGGGGTTGTTCAGCCTGGAGAAAAGGAGGCTGAGGGGTGACCTAATTGCTCTCTACAACTACCTGAAAGGAGGTTATACAGAGCTGGGGGCCGGTCTCTTCTCCTGGGTCACAGGCAGTAGCACAAGAGGAAATGGCCTCAAATTGTGCCAGGGGAGGTTCAGATTGAGTATTTGGAAAAAAAATTACACTGAAAGGGTTATCAAGCATCAGAATGAAATCCCTGGAGGTATTTAAAAGACAGGTTGACACAGTGGTTAGCAACATGGTTTAGTGATGTGGAGTTTTAGTGGGTCTTTTTAATAAGAGTTAGGTTGCTGGTCCCTTCCAACCTAGACAGTTCTATGATTCTGTGATTCCTGTATGCCCCCTTCAGACACTGGAAGGCCATTATAAGGTCTCCCTGGAGCCAGCACACATTGCCTGCTCGTGTTGAGCTTCTCATCCACAAGCACTCCCAAGTCCTTTACCTCAGGGCTGCTTTCCAATCTGCTGCCCAATTGTATTTGTGCTTGAGCTTGCCATCATCGTTTTGTGCTCTCTCTGCCCCAAATGTATTGTCTGAGACAGTCCCCAACAGCAACATACAGGAGGGAAGAGTGCAGCAAGGACCCGTAGGCAGATCTCTCTACCTACGTCATGTTTTCACCGGGTAGCATCTTTAAGAGTAGGATCTTGGCCATATTATTAGAGGATATAACCATGTTAACCATTCCTAGATCCAAAGATATCCAAAGCCCTCAGCAAGAATATCTACAATCTGAATTAGCCTTGTGAGAAATCAGGAAAAGACAGATTATGCTTAGCTATTGCCTCATTTTGTTAATGAGAATCGAAAAAACACATGCTAAAGTGATTGCCTAATCATCACATTAAATTAGTTTTAAAAAAAAAAATCAAAGCATCATGATCAAATAGTTATTTACCAAAAAAGCAAGAAGACACAGAGCACTTTACTTGTTTGGGGTGAATCTCATACAGCCTGGACAAGGAGCTTTGCAGCGCAAGGAAGATTGAGGATGCACCTGAGCAGCCTTTGGATGAATCTTGGGAATCAGAGCATCCTTCCTGCTGCTCTACCACCTTCTGTTGGAGAACATTTCCCACCCCTTTGCTGTGCATCCCAAGGAACCTGTGACTTCTGGATCAGTGCTCCCTCCCTTGCAGCAATACCCTGACCCCATCCACTCTCCCTCTGCCATCAAGGTGAAGGCAGTGAGGGTCCACAGGAAGAGCTTGCATGACTCTACGCCTCCGAAAGGCAGGATTAAGCCTATTGACAGCAGAAGTCCTCTGTCACCCCTACCCCATAATAACATTCTCTTAATCTGGGTTTTCAGTGAGGAAATGTGTCAGTCAAACGCAAAATCAATTATTTGTAAGTAATTTAATCTGAAGAGCTTTGTTCTAAACTCATGTAAGGCTCTGTGGATATAACAAAGCATTCAGGACACAACTTATTTTAGGAATGAGCAATATGCTTTAGGCAGAAATCTCAATTTGTAAATACTGCATTCTGGCCCAGCAGATTTCCTTCCTGATAGACCATGACCGCTTCATAATTCTAGGGCAGAACCATGAAGATTAATAAAAAGCAGAAAGAGGATTTTAATCAACACAGCCAGCTGGTCTGTGGTTTAGATTATGTTGTTGAAGGGAAAGTGTAACATTAAGACTGAATGAAAAATGCAAAGCACTGATTACCCCGCAGAGTATCTCTACCAGCTAAATTAACATTAAACTCAAATTTGTAAAGCCTGTGCTTATATTACTGTGTGTAGGCAACTGTGATATATTTAATATCAAGTAGAAATTAAAACATCCGCCTTTAAAATAATTAATTTTGTTTTAAACCCTATTCATAAGTCCCTTTCCTTTTTACCCGTTACTAAGATGACCTATTTTGAATCTCATCCTTTAGACGTATTGCTATGAGTTCCTTTTTTGGAGGGAGTACAGCAGGACTCAGGACGGCCCGATAGCAACTGGTGAGGGAAGAAGAGAGGGAGCCTGGGAGGAGGAAGAGGATGGAGGCTCTCCCAGTACAGAGACATGGAACCAAAGGATGGGAGCTGTGGTCTACAGGGGAACCGTTCTGGGTGCCCAGGAGAATGTAGCTCGCCTAGGACAGGGTAGCTCCTCCAGGAGACCAACCTGGAGAGGCGGTGGAGGCTGCTGCTCCTGGCTGGCAGATGTAGGTTGCTGCCAGCAGCTGCTGGGGTGGGGGGGCANGACAAGCTGGCTGGACTCAGGCCAAGGAGCAACAAAAGCCTTGTGTGCCATCACCACATCGCCCTGCCCCACCGACCGCAGGGCCTGCAGAGCGCCATAGCAACCTGGGTTAAAATTGGGTCAGGATTGCCAGTGTGAAACCTGCGATTTGGAAAACAGGGCTTGGGCTGGAAACGCTCGTTCACGTGCTATTTTGACAGAAGACGTGCTATTTGGGGAGCTGGAGCGGAGAGAGGAGACTATGTTTACGAGGAACTCAAGCTGCCCAAAGTGCTTCGAGTGCATGAATTTTTCTCTTTTTATCCTACACTGAACCTGGACAAGATACACAAGGACCAACTAAAGAGCTTTAACGTGTCCCAAACCTCGCCGCCACTCTGGTTGCGCTCAACAAGTCCCATGTCCTGAATCTCCCTGGAAAAGCCTCAGGAGCTCCCCAAAACTCCTCAGACTGTAGCAGGAGGGTCACAAAATATATACATTCTAGGCCAGGGACATGCTTACGCCTTGGCCTTTCCTTAGAAAGCACTGTTCTTTCAGCCAAATGATTCTGAGAGCGTGGGACACAGCCAGCAGCTGCCGCTCCAGGTATTACTTGAGGGTTTGCAGGTGTTAATTAAAATTACTCGTTCCCCAGTGAGCAAACACACCCATGTCGGATTAGAAAAAAATTAACAAATACTAGGCGTGCATAAAAGCAAGGGAGGGGCTGTGCAAACGTAACAGTGGAAACTGTTTTGTCCAGTGACCTGATCACTATTGTCCAGAAAAAAAATGAGTGCATGTTTTTTTTCCGGAGAAACATTTCTATACCCTAACGAGGATTTTGAGTTAATGTGCCAAGATCAAGGCATTCAGTGAAAAGCTAAAGTTAGACCTATACCCTTTTTTTCAGAAGTGCTGAGCAGCTTGTTTTACTAAAACAGGCTCTGCTTGACTAGTCCCAAACATGCATAATCCCGACCCATACAAGCAGCTCAGTGTGTTTAATACACTTACCCTTGCAACACTGCCCCGCTTCCAGTTCCTCTTCTGCTCCAAGAAAGGAAAACACTGTTAGCAAAGTTATTATTGAGCAATTAAGGCCCGAAGGCTTTATCACCAGCCTCGGGTCTACAGAGGAGTGAGACTGAATCCCAGACTCCTTGAGTCAAAGATGTTATCCAAAGCTCTGCATCTGCAAACTAAAACTTCCCAAACATCCTGTTTCGAAAAGCACCGTCTCCCCCAAGAAACCTGAAAGCCATCACTCAAGATTCGTATGTCTGAATGAACTAAATCCTGGCTTTAAAAAGAACATCATATTTCCAAGCTGATACGATCAACCTGCCTGCTCCGCTTATTTGATGTGTGGGCTACTTACCATCAAATTCAATAAAGGCTCAGACGTATTATATTTTTACAAAATTCAAGAAAATCTGAAGCCAAGAAGAGAAAAAGACCCAAAGTGGTGCCCACACAAAGAATCAGAGAGGAACAATTTAAAATTTCCAAAGGCAGGTAGGAATTCCTCGTGTGAGGCAGCAGCCGGCTTTCCCCATCAGTACGAGAACAGCCCAAATCAGAGCTGGTCCTCCCTTTTGCCTCCTCCAACAGGTAGGGAACGTGGGAGGAAGCAAACACCACGTGGAAGAGCGACCCGTGGAAGCCAGCAGAGCGGCTGGGATTTTTGCAGTGACAGCCTGTCAGCGACACAGGACACAAATCTGCAGGAAATTGTTCCTCTGCAGCACAGCTTAGGCAGGACATTATGTAGAACTATTCCAAGAGGAAGGTAAGATCAATAAACAATTCCTATAATGACTTTCCATCAGTTGTGTTCAATGCTTTTAAGTGTACTATAATGTCATATATATGTGTTCATGTAAAGCAACCTATCATAGAAAAGTCTTAAAGCACTGCAACTAGTTTGTAAATTATTGTTAAATTTCTATGTATCTTGAAACTAGTTTCCATACCTACAATGAACACGTTTATTTCAAACATAGTCCAGCACTCAGATCAACAGAAAGAGTAAACCTGATGTAAATCAGGTTTTCATTTCGCAGCTGGATTGTAACTTAAGAAGTGAATGACTCCTGAGCGAGCAAATTCTCGCACTGTGAGCAGAATTTAACCCACTAACAATTCCTAATGCATGTATTTATCTGATTCTGGAAAGCAGGCTATGATCCTAGCAAAATGGAGATAAGCAGGAGTCGATCAAAAGCTGACCTCCAGGTCTTTCAGACCCGTGCTGTGCAGGTCTCCAAACTCAGCTTTGCTATTGCAAGCTTCTCACAGCTTCCAAGTAATCTCACTTAAAATGCCACTGCCACCGCCAGATCAAGCTCACTGAAAGCAAGGCTGGGTAATTAGTGTTACAGTCAAGTAAAAATGTGAATTGCCGTATCGTGTTCTTGGCATGAACAGCACGGTTTGAAAGCAAGACCAGATGGTACCACGTTGCCCTGTTCTAGCTCTACCTTCTAGCCCCACCCTGCAATTTACAGCTGTACTGATCGCCCAGACTGGAAGTCTGCTTTGCCTCGGCTCCCACTCTAGTTAGGGGCAAGTACTCCAGCGATGGGTGTCTGGAGGCCTCTACAATCATCCACATTGTGTTAAAAATGGATAGGGCAAAGCAAATTTCCCATTCCAGATAGAATGTACATAAAACATCAACAACAACCTATTCACTATGAAAAAAAATTGTTTCAAATCACATTGTACTGACCACTATTAAAAACTGTTGCAACTTTATTACTGCTTACACAGAAATGGCAAAAAAACCAACTTGAACTTTTTAGAACCATGTTTCTCATGTGGAAAAGTCAATTCATATTTCTTTCAGCTGTTCAGGATGCAAAATGCTGCCGGCCATGCTTTCCCCGTGGTATTCTTCTATGGCAATCCCAGTTCAATGTTGTACAAGGGATAAGGACTGGTAGATACTGGTAGAGGTAGAGAATGTCACCAATCCAGTGATGTCAAGATGAGTTCTACCTCCCCAAACACAGGAAGGTGCAGATATGAGAATGAGAATCATTCCTAGAGCTTCCACACCAACAGGGCCTGAGATCTGGGCATGTACATCACCCACTGTGCATCTGGTGGGGCTGTGTTTAACACCAGCACACAGCTCGCTCGCTCTCCCCACAGCGGGATGGGGGAGAGAATCAAAAGTCAGAAAACTCGTGGGTTGAGACAAAGACAGTTTAACAGGTAAAGCAAAAACTGCACGTGCAAGTGAAGCAAACCAAGGAATTCATTCACGGCTTCCCACCGGCAGGCAGGTGTCCAGCCATCTCCAGGAAAGCAGGGCTCCATCACACATAATGGTTTCTTGTAAAGACTAACACCGTAACTCCAAATGTGTTATTACTCCCCACTTCCTCCTTATTCCCCCAGTTTTCATTGATGTGCACAACATCATGTGGTCTGAGATACCTCTCTGCCCAGTTGGGGTCAGCTGTCCTGGCTGCTTCCCCTACCAACATCTAGTGCACCCCCAGCCCTCTCTCGTGGGGTGGTGTGAGAAGCAGAAAAGGCCTTGATCCTGGGTAAGCTCTGCTAAGCAGTAACTGAAACATCAGTGGGTTACGAACACACCTTTCTGCACAAATCCAAAACACAGCCCTGTACAAGCTGCAATGAGGAAAATTAACTCTCCCAGCCACAGTCAGTACAGGCTGACACTCCTTGGGCTTGCTGAATCCACTGTATGTGCACTGGCCAGCCAGACAGAACAGGCCGGGCAATTCAATGTATTCTGAAAACATTATCCAGGGAGAAGGAGAATTAACACATTTGTCGGGATGGACTTGGCTGGTTCTCAGCCAAAAGAGCCATAACACAAGTACAGGCTGAATCGTGTGCACCAGGTATCCGCTCCTGTACTTTTGGACCTGCTGTATGTGAAATCCCAGGCAAATAGCAAAGCTTTTTTGTTTTAACTAGACTAAACTTCTAGATGGAAAAACAGGGCCCGCTCAGGGTACTGTTACACTACTAGTATTTTATCCTGGTATCCCAAATCCACTAACTCATTCAGTGGTAACCCCAATACTATATAATTAGTGCCACAAAGGGACAGAAGTCATCCAATCCCCATTTAAAATGATCAAAACAGTACTGTTAAAATGGCATCCCATTTTAAAAAGTCTCTCAGCTCATCGTCATTCACAGATTTTTTCAGGAGCCTGAAGATTATTTATCACATTTTTTTCAATGCCAAGTATTTCACTTCTGCAGGTTCCTCCCTAGCTTTTGCCAAGATGGATTTCCATTACCTTGACATGTTAGAACACAGCCTTTGCACAGCAACATGTCATCTTAAATCTGAACAAAATCTTCAAGAGTACCTCACTAAAAACATATGACAGGAGTAAAGAACTAGTTGAAAATTCTTGAATGGGCAAAGTAACATGTAACAAAATCACCTCTAGCTTTTTCACAAAGAAAATAGTTGCTATCCCACATGGATCTAACCCCAGACTCTAATCACAGGAAGATTTTTGAGGATAGGAAACACTGGAAGCTTATACTCTCCTACCACAGTGCTCTGTGCCACCGAGAAGAGCATGTCAAACCAGAACAGTGTGATGAAAACAAGGTGGGTCTAGAAATGTACAATTTTTCTTCATAATGCACATGTATTGTCATTTGTGACCAGGTGACACTTCTTAGGAATTACCCTCGAGTATAGACCATAAAATATGACAGACACAAACTTCAGAGTTCCAAGTCCAGTTAGTCTTTGGAATATTACAGAACATGCAGTCTGTATAGACCATAAATACTTCTCAAAAGAAAAAAGGAAAAAGAGGAAAAAAAATGAAACGAACCCAAATCCTTTTATGCTTAAGGTCAAAGTAGTGAGCCATTTAAGGCAAAAAAGTCCATGGATATTGCAATTAACCCCAGCTGAAGAACAAACATATACATCTAAAAAAAAAAAATAAATCAGTGAGAAGGCCATCCTTAAAGGAAATCCCAAAATAGTGGCAGCAGAAACGCTAAATGAAAGCACAGAAACAAATTAAACTCTCCCATTGCATCATCAGGCAATAAATATCCAATTAAGGCACACTTGTGCTTACAAAGCTTGTGGTCAGCTCTTTTCCAGAGATTAATTTTTCTTCCTAACATTCCCCTTTCACTACTAAATAAAGAATTTCATTCAGTGTAAGGTTGTTCAAATGTAACTTTTACATTATAAATCTTTAAAAGCCTACAGTCTCTCCATTATACTTACTTTCCCTTCTCTACACAAAATGAATGATTGTTCTAAACGTACCTCACAACACTATTTACATTGTTCTTGGTTATCACATCTGTTTTCCTTCTGCCTGAGTAACTAATGTGAAGTGCCATTCAAATAGCTTTACCTTAAAACTGTATTTTCTAAATCCAAGCAGAAAGATTTCTCTCATGCAAGTGTGTATCCACATGCACCTTAGAAAGCTGCACAGGCAAGACATTCTTCTCAAATATTTCTATTCTTTCATCCCACTAGCACACATCACAAACACTAAGAAAAAAACTACCTGAATTTAGGAGTAAATAGTTCATTCTTGCCATACAGTTTAATAAAAAAAAGTTGGCTGAAACATGTCTCATTTGAAGAGCAGCAACATCATTAAATCACACGACTGCAATAGTAACGATGGTACTGCTTTCTGAAATGGAAATACTTACACTGACCACTGAATTGACCTGTTGTTCCCTAACTCACAGTGCTTATTTTAGAGGGCATTTGCACACTGCCACAATTATCTCTCAAAGTTTTGTTTAGCTTTGGGTTTGTTAACAAAAAATCCCTGATTTATATATAAATAAAGGACAGCAGATACTAAAATAAGGTATATGCCTGTAGGACAGAAGCAGGTCTCCTGACTGCAAATAAGATTTTATTATCTTACCATCTTTTGAAGAGTGGAGTGTGTCCCAGCTCAGCAGAGCTCCTATCCCCTTGCTCTTGTCTGCTCTATGTACAATATCATATAACCTCAATATGATCAATGGGATTATTTATTTACACATCATATATTCCATTACCTTGTGTCCTCTTAGAAACAGTTCCTGGAAATGCAGAGCTATGGATGTTGTCAAACACTTTATTTTTCTCCTTTTTTTTTTTTTTTAATTTAAAGCAAAACAAACAAGAAATTGCCATACAACTCAGCAAGAAGCTTAACAAAATATCCAGGGACATTCACGAGTCTCTTTCTCGTATCAAGAGCTTCATTGTCTTTTCCCCCAAGAACAGAATGATCAGCAACATTTTAGTTACACTGCCGATAAAAATAGAAGTAGTAATCAGTAAAAAACATTCCAGAAAAATAAGGATCTGTCGAACAGCCTGCAAAACCCTGCAGAAGAAAAATAAAGGAGATTCATATAGGATCTTCGCTCAGTTTGAATGCTATTTGTCTTTTGCTGTGTTGCCATTTGAAAAGGCTTACCGGTACAGCTACACGGAAATGGTATGCGCTGTCATACAATTTAGCCACAGGGAGAGGCCAAATATGCTGACGTCCCTAGATGATAAATGAGAGAGAGAGAGATTAAATAACCTTATTTCACATGAAGTTGGAGAAAAGGATAGGCTCTGGAAACATTTCATTGACAAATGCAGTGCAAAGTCATTATGATAACAAGACTTGATAGCTATAGTCAGAGTATTTAAAAGCAAAGTGCTGACTTTAAGCCCCGCAAATGTGGGTTTGCTCTGAGGAGCTCTGCCCAGGAGCTGACACACAACTGGCTCCCAGCAACACTCAGCTGCCTCTCAATAACCAAACTCCCTCTCTAGTTTTCCAAGTGAAACCCACAATAAATAGGGATCGTTTCCAATGTGCTAGGTGACCCAATAGCTTTAAAGAATAATAGTAGCAAATGGCACATCTGCTGATTTTGACACAGCAATTTTAGTAGTCCTCATAAGGCAGTCAAAGTTCCTCTATATGCTCTAGGGATATAAGCAGCATCTTCGCTCCGTATTTCAAAAACAGATGCAGGCAAGATTTCATGCTATTTATGATTGCAGCATCATGCCACGTACAAATTAAATATCTTTTGTATCTGAAATGTTTATGCTACATTGAATAAAATAAAATTCAATCCTCACCTCTTTTTAACCTAATGATCCCTGGTAACTTTCATTTCCACAGTTCCTATTGTCTCAACTCCTTCATCTTTCCCTCCTCCCTTCACTCCCTGGCACATTCTCTCTGTTGGAGATGATATGTTCACATGATACAACTTACGTGAGACTGCTGAGTCCAAATGATTGCTGTCTTGCCCTTTGGCAGGGAATAAGCCGCCCAACACCTAGGAAAATCCTCTTGAAAAAAACCTCTTCAACTAGGCAGCATTTCTGTTCTGAGTCACATCAAACCTGAATGCTCACTGCTGCTGGAGGCTAGTCAGCTTTAGTCTTTTGATGTGGGTTTCAGGTTGACACAGGAAATTTCTTTGCCCAGTTTTGGCAGCAAGCTTCACAGGCATTTCTGCCTTGCGAAACTCTCTGGGTCTGACATTTCAATTCTGTTGGTATTATGGCAGACAGGTCAAAACTTGGACAATTTTGGCTTTCTGATGTCTTTGCATCAGTTGCAGAGAAGCCTGTAACTTTTTGCAATGGCATTTGAAAAGTTGATCAGAAAGGCAGCTTACAGGTGAGGGTATCCCAAGTGCTCTAATTTAACAAACCACCAAAATGGTAATTGAAAATCAATTAAGAACACATCATGTATGGCACCATAGATCAGAAATCTAAAGAAGACTCTGAAATTACTTCCAACTTCAGGGGTGTTTCTCCAAATGTGTTCAGAAACATTACTACCCTTGCTTCTTTCTTTCCTACTGTTTTAGCCAGAATAAACATTTCCAGGTACTGTGGACAAACTGAGGACTTGAAAGAGTCTTGCAAGGGAGTTTAAGGCTTTCATCAATTTACTGGAAATGATCAAAAGTTTGCAAGATCCAGTCTCTAAATATTTTTTTTACTGGGAAAAGTAAATATGCTTTAACAGCCTTTATTTCCACTGAGGCAATCCAGAGAATGACTTGTAAACAACTCTTGCTTTTGCAACAAAGAACTTTCCCTAGAGAGATTTATTGGTAAACTCCTGTTCACACAGAAATAAAAGAGAATACTACCACTGTTTCCAGTGAATTCAAGACTTAAAAACTGTAATTCCCTACCCACAAGGCCATAATGGAAACAGTAGAGCAGATGAGAGTTCCGAGTACTGTCTCCTAAGACCCTGGGTGAGAAGTACTCCTATGTCTCAAGTATCTCTGATGATTATGTGTATATATATATATAGGGGTGAATTAGGCTGAAGTAGACTCAAAACTGTCCTTGTAGAGAGACACTAGATAGATTTTTATAAAATTCAGCAGAAAACTGACTCCTACAAAAAAGGTTGAGTCTCATTAATGGTCATGCCAAAGCCAGCTATGGCTGATAGACTTAAAATACCATCTGGATTTGTACTACAGAAGAAATTGGCAGTCATTAATTTTATGTCCGGTTCTACTGGACTATTTATTTTTTCCAAGTGCCTATAAATACACTATTAACAAGGCCAAGGTGGCTAGCTGGCATGCGTTACCCTCCTTTCCAAGCTCTGGAGCTGACGATCTTCACGGTTTCTTTTCTCTCTTCATTCCTTACAAAAAGCGGTGTATAAGGCTATTCAGCAGAAGTAGATATTTTAACAAGTTTTTTCCACCTGCCATGTCTCCCTACAATCCAGAATGCATCCACAGAATGTTGCTTGAATCAAGAGCATCATTCAAAGGATTGCAACGTCTTACTTATGAGACTACGATGCTTTTATATAAAGCAAACAGAGCTAATAGAAGGGAACACCATTCTGGAGAGCAAGGTGAGGTTAAAGCTAATCACAAATTATTTCAGCACTGTGTGGCTTCAACCGCCAAAACTATCAGCAAAATGAACACTTTTTTTCGTACATAAAGCTCAATTTTATCTTCAGTTTTGCACAGTACCTTTAACGCGAGAGATGAAAAAAGAGCCATACGCTGGGCAGTATATAAAAAATGATCCCCACAAGCCAGAGTATTGCTGCAAAAATCTCACCTGTGTGGTTTCTAGGAAATTCTTCCTACTGTTTTGGCCTGAAGTATAATGGGAGCAATAATTTCCAAATGTGACTTTGCAGAGAAATATAATCAATGGCTCTGTGGTGCTTCAAGAAACAGAGAAAAATAAGGATCTATCAGATTGCTCTGAAATAGCAGAATCACATCTATAAATACAAAATACACACAAGGCAAAAAGATCCAAATAATTGAACTGTGGAGAAATACAGCAGAGGAGCTTACTTCCCTGGTTGATATGAAGGAGATAAACCTAAGCCATGAACCTCTAACCTTCACCCATTCCCTTAAACAAATGGAAGGTGATTTGCATTTGGAAGCGTGGGTGATCTTTATAGTTGTTAAGATAAACCTAGAAATGTACACTAAACTTCCCCAAACCTCAAGAACATTTGTAGCAGAAGCTATTGTATATAACTTTTAATACAAATTAATAGTCATGACATTGAGTCATGCTTGAGTTGAATCATGCATAGGCATAACATACCCATGCCTGGGCATCTAAACACAACATCAATTTTATGGAGGACAAACCCATAATGAGAATTTAAACAGGGACATATATAAATAAATTCCTTTCGCTACTGTACACATGCAACTACATCATTAAAAAGAAGTAAAAATACAGCAGGCTGTCTGGGAAAGCAGAGATAAACCAAATTTAACCCAGAATTCTTCAACAGCAAAGACCCTGTGGTCATTTCTTCTCCAGACTGTCCCTAGAGAGAATTTCCAGCACTTCCTATCTTACCAGATGGCTTTTCTGAGAAAAGTATAAACAAATAAAAATGCTTTGGAGATCCAAAGGAATTCAGATATGGCAATGACTAGCAGAACAGATAAAGCAGAAGGTGGAGAAAATGTTACAGTTTATGCTGTGGGGAACAATGAAGCATCCCCAGCAACATGTGCTTTCTAACCTTAACAAGATATTTAAGAGACATCAATTTTAAATCATAATGTATATATGGCAGTTTCTCTGTCTTACACAGCTGTCAGTATTGTCTGTTGATTTTATTTTATTTTATTCTATTTTATTCATTGGGTATAAAAGATCTCCAATTTTTTAAAGTAGTTAAAAATATTTGGACACAGCAATAATCCAAATATGCTTGGATTTTCTTAAGCATTTTGTGGTTTGTTAAGTTTGCAGCATTGTTTATAGCAAAAGGTACACATTGAAAACCCGTCTCCCACCAAACCACAACCCAATATCCAAAATAAATTCAGAGTCTGCTACAGTGAAACTCTGAATATCATGCATTAATCCCTACATGGAAAGGTTGCAAAATTAGTTTATAATGGCATTCACTTAAAAGACCAATTTTCAATGGCCATAGAAAACAAGCAGGCACTTCATATTTCCTCTTATCTGAAAAAAGCAAATGTTTACAAGCATAATATCCAAGACCAAAAGACTGGACATAAAGACCATAACTTCACAGAGCTCTTTCTTGGAGAGACTGGAGTCATGAAGTGTCATCAAGCAGTGTCTGGCAGCTCTGGCTATCACTGGCCTTTCTCATAGAAGAACCCCAAAAGAAAGAACTTTTTACTTCTGGGAGAACACAATGGAGCTAGACTTTTATTTGAGGAGAAAATGCTTGCTGAGAGGAATAAGTTTGCTGTAAGTCACAACTGTATGCATTACCAGAGGTTCCTGCACAAAAATCCCCTTTTACAGGGCTCAGCACAACATGCCAAAAAAGGTGGTCTGTGCAGTTACAGATAATATTCCTAATATATAATAATAATCAATATATGATGTTATACTATAATATATAAAAATATATATTAATGATACTTCCTAATAATATTTCTCTATACCAAAATACCTCAAATCCTTAGTCTACAGGCCCCAACCCTGCTAATATATGCCTACATGTCCGTTCAAATGATTATTAAGCTGAACCTGAAAACTACTGGGTTTTAATATCTGCGTTAACAGGTGAAATTGTCATTAGGCTGACAGTGGTACTGGGCCTATGCTACAGCAAAGGATCTACCCAAAAGTCTACATTAAGAACTTCTTTGTGCATAGATTTGTCCCACTCCTCTGAACAGGGACAAATTAGTGCCACAATAGAAACCAGGAAAGAACTAATATAAAAAAACAAATCACTGTCTTGTTACGTACGTATCATCTTTAATTGTACTTACTTTATTTCCAGTGAGATTTCTACATCCACAGGTGTGTATTTGTTAATAGGAAGGACATAGCTGTAATTGCCATTCCTGAAAAAGGTGGCATTAGTGCACATAAGATTTTGAGTTAGGTAGCATCTTTGCAAAAACATGGAAACTGCATTTAAATTGAAAAAGAAAGAATATTAAAATATAGAAAAAACTCCTGCACAGTAGAGGAAACAACTGTGAGAAGGAGCCAGCAAAGTAGCTATGCCACATTAACAGTATTCTACTCCACTAAAACAAAGTATAATAAAACAATTTACCTACCTGCACTGTAGATTTTTACTACAGTAGCGACTATCAATACTCTGCTGAGTTTCCAAAATCTGTATGGAACTGATTGTTGTATCAATCCCTAAAAACATTAAGAATAATATTTGTTTCTTGATTATTTCAGAAATCTTAGACAAAAGCATAATAAAATTATAGTTAATACAGCGGCATCTACTCCCTTGCTGGCTACTACAGGAGTTCCTATAGGTCTCAATCACCACTCATTAAAAAGCTTTTGGTTGATTGCCTTCATTATGCCATTACAGGGAAGATAAGATCCTTGTTTGATTTACAGGGACAAACATCCTGGTCTGGTACCTCATTTGATAATATTTCATTTGGGGCAGACAGGTTATTTTGATAGTAGTTCAAGTAGTATACAATATTTCAATGTTCATTTTGATATACTAAAACCCAAACTCCTGCAAGTAACCATTAATTTGAAAAACATTATCTTTGCTGAGAGGAAATAATTTGGAATGCAACAAAACTTGTTTCTAATCCTATGTGCAGGAAGACTACTTAACTCTAATAAGTATAATTTCTTCATAAAACTCTGCCTTGAACTTGCAAGAACTTCAGAGTTTTGCACTATTTTACATATATGAATACCAGGAAAAACAAATAAAATATGGCAACTAACCAAAAATATATACACACTTTGATCTCAATTAAACTGTGGCAACAGGAACAACTGAAAACAGAAGTAGCTGTTTACATATCGATGTCTTCTGAACCCTTAACATCCTGAACTTGGAGTAAGTTTACAGTCTGAGGAATGGGAATATGGAATAAAACCTCTAAATAATTATCTGTTTTAAAATTAGCTGAACATCTTATGTATAAACAGATGTATATACATTGTATTTATACATATACACTCGCAAAATGTGTTTCAGGGCAGTGCACAATGCCGTTAGATATCTAGACACTAGAGAATGAAAAACTAGTTTCTGGAGGAAAAAAACAACCTCAAACCATAGCCACTATACTAACTCCCAGGAAAGATGAGGAAAGTAACTGGTTACTGGAGCTATTATGTCTCTAAACAGGCTGGATTAATTTCTCCCACTCACCTAGGCTTCCTGTGATACCTTGGGCCAGCATCTCTGTGCCATTCAGGTGTTCTCTAAGTTGGCCAGTTATGATGAGATGAAGAGTATAGCCATGTTGGCGTGGCTCTTCCCCGAGGCAAATTAACCCTGCAGAGAGCTGGGCAGCAAGAACCAGTGTGCTCCAGTGTGCTAACACAGCCAGCCCAGCACTCCCTGCACTGAGCTGCATCCCGAAAAGCCAATTTCTTCTGAATACGTTTACAGCATTGGAACAGTACAGCTCCATAGTTAGGACCTGCAACATCTCAGACCTCCTAAACCAGCCCACTTCAGTCTGAACTGTGGAGGGCCCTCAAATAGAAGGGGCTGAGCTGGTTTATTCCCACTAGGCTCATACTGCTAAAGGGTTTGGGGATGGCCCAGGTGGAGCAGGAGTGTCCAAGCCATCAGTAGATAGCCAGACTCCATTTGTTGTTTACAGCATCAAGCTGCTGATTTTCAGTCTTGCAATGTGATGCAGAAAGTATAAGGACAACATGATTCAGCAGGCCCAAGTCTGTTTTTCACATCATACTGTGAACACCAGTTCTGAGTTTCCGTTCCTCTGTTCTACAGGAAGAGCTCCCTGCTTTGCAGAGAAACTTGGTGATTATAGGCTGACCTGTGCTCTGATTATGAAATATCTGTGTGGTAGTATATAATGAACTTTCAGCATGTAAATGTCCACACATATGCTTAAGTGACGGAGGGAAATTGAGCATGTTCATTGCAAAGAACTAGCACAGAAGAACATTCCCCTCTGACGCAGCATCTCATTACAACATGTATCATAGTAAAGCCACAGAGGCCCTTTTCTGAGGTGTGCAGCCATTTAAAAAAATCAAAAGGGCAATGACTTTTCCCAGATCATCCCACTTGGGCACACCCAGGCAACAAGCAGAACCTGTGTTCTATTCCTCACAAGGCCCCGGGTAGCAACCTGCTTTAAGTACGTGCCAGAGTACTTAAATCCAAATATTGCCTAAGGTCTAACTGAACATTTATAAAAAAACTAAACCTTAAAACAGAGCATCCACATAAGCAGAAAAGACAAGGTGGAATCTTGCTCATACTGAATGAATGCAGACATACCATTATAACATATGTAATCAGCAGATAATCATTTTTATAGAGAAGAATCAATATTTTCAGCTCAGACTGGCTCTGACAGCAGTGCACAAAAAGGGGAGCCTGAAATCAAGCTAAATGTCCAGTCGATAAACTTCATTTCACCCTCACTGATGCAGGCAGTGCCAGGATCCTGAAGCAGAGATGGCCCCTTTCAGCAGCTGACATTTTTAATCCTTTAGGTCAAATGGGCCAAACCCCAAATACTTCCTTTACACTGTACCATGCACTTCCTGCACACAAATTCCACACTCACATGCTTAAGCATCGTGCTGTGTAAGGGTTAGCAGTGTTAAGAACCATACAAGATTTCAGTCCCTGTCAAGGAAAATGTCATTTGTCATTTCATTGCACCTAAAGCGAAGTCTAAGAACTCCCTAGAGTGGGCAGTCAGAACATCTACAAAAATCTAATGAAGATGTGAGACTAAATTGAAATGACAAGAAAATTATAGTGAATCACAGGTATTTAATAGATTCCTATGTGCTAATTCTCTATAATGACCAGTTATAAATGAAACTTCTCTAAATTCTAGCAGCAGAATTCCCAGCCTAATGGTAGTTTTTTAAAGTTAAATAATTATACATTTTAAGAGGTTTTTTTTTTTAAAAAAAAATGAGACTTACAGTCATTTCCAAGATCAGGTTTTCTGTGAGGTTTTTTGACCAGATTTCTTTCAGGTAGCATGTCATTTTTGTTTCCTGTGAAAGGATGTATATACAAATGTCCCCAAGTTAGCCTTGCACAGTTGTAAAAGCAACACATGAATACAACATCAGAAGATGTTTTGGTAATTATCTCTTGGATAATGGCATGCATAGCCATAAGAGAAACCTTTAAAATTTAAAGCAACTCAATTCAGAAGGAGATAGATATATTTAGTCAAAAGAAGGTTGTAGATAACAAGAAACAAGCTTCTGAAATTCTACAGAATATCTGAACGCTTAAAAAAGTAGCCTAATAGAAAAGACTCCATCCAACACAGAGATTATCACCAGTTCCTATAATAGAGAGCCAAAGCAAAAGTCAAATTCCAGTCAGGCACTTCAGCACAAATCTGACCAGGAAGTCACATATTTCTTATTAGTGCGAAAATTAGTAAGTAGGTACCTGCCATGCAAACATCAGCCAGGGGAATAACTTGGCTTTTTGAATGCAAGACGTAAGACACTGAGGACTGATCCAAGTGAGACACAGTACTTTACAGAGAGAAGGTTGAGTCATCAAACTAAAGAAACTAATACACAGCTCTATTAACACGATACCATGTTCACTGACATCACCTCTGTAATTTCAAACAATGAAGCAGGCTGGGTTTTTTAACTCTATTAATTTTCCCAGCACCCCTCTAGAAAAGTGAACTTTAAAAGATCTTTTGAATAATCACCACATTGTACAACCTGGGGAAGGCAAAAGGCTTTTCAAGCCCATGAGAAATGGCTTAAAGCCATTCCTGTGCCTAATTCCCATACACTAATTGCCAGCCAAGAATCTGTCCAGAGACATGTTACCAATAAACTGGCACTGCAAAATGTTCATCTTGCCTAAACTAACATTCTTCATCTAATACCATTTCATCTAGGAAAAAAAGGAATCATGTGTTTCTAGAATACCAAAATGTTCCATTCCCACATCTTCCAAAGGAGACATTATGATTTCAAAATAACTGTTTAGAACAGAAGTCATTGCTTATTTGTATAAAAATATGGCTTATAAAAGGAAGGATCAAAATGCATCATTTCACATGGATTGAAACAAGAAAGCTGGACACTGTTTGTTATTCATTCAGATTTGGTGTTTCATTTCAGTATTGGGAAACACAAAAATTCAGACTTCTCTCATGCTAGCAGGTGACTGAGAACATGGAACAACACTAACAATTGGAATCCAAGGACCCAAAAGCAATGTAATACAAAATAATCTCTGGGATTTCCATTGTTTTTATGTTTTGATACAAATCTGTGATACTGCTGCTAGTAATTCCTTGAATCCATTTTCTGTTTACTTGCTCATCATTTAGATTTGCCAGTTCTGCCAATTTAGATAGTAACTTGCATTTAGTATGCATCTGCTGTCACGTTTCTTTACATTGTGATCTGGTGCCACACACCTAGACAAATGGCTACTGAACACATACAATCAGTTATACATGTACAGTAGGTCTTGGGGCAGATCTAAAGAAGAGCTACTCATTCTCTCATCCTTCCTTTTAATCTACAAACTAGTTGTCACATCTTCCTTTCACTTTCTTCTGTTTTTTCTTAATAGTCTAGACACATTAGCAATGCATTAAATGTTCCCTGCCTTTTTGCATTTTCATTAACAGAGAACTGTTCTGCAGGAAAACCTACATTCCCTGGTAAAGGCAAGAGATTGTTCACTGGAAGATGTTCTCCCTGTAGATACAATACCTCAGCTGGGCAAGTGTTGGCAGGAATATTTATTAGATACTCTGAATTACTAAACATTTCATACTGTGATACTGTGATACTTTGACAGATGACGAAAGAAAGCATTAAGAGAGTATCAGAAATTTATATAAAAACAAAGATGAAACCATTTACTTCACTAAGATTTCAACTATTTAAATTGAGTCAGAAACAAGTATAGAAATTCTTTTTACTTGTTTTTTTACTCTTCATAAAATCGCTATTTCATTTTCCTTTAAGCTGATGCAATCCAAATGAAATATAGAAAGCAGGACCTTGAAATTATTTCTATTTGAAGCTACAAGCTGTCAACTGGGAACACCAGGAACCATCAAAAACCACTGTAGCAGCCTCCAATAAATTGTGGTAAACTTCTACTCTGTCAACACAGTAACTCTGAGGGCTTTCTCAAAGGTCCATGTGGGAGGTGAACATCCAATTCAATAACAAATCCAAAAGTATGAGCATGACCAGAGTGTAATGAGGACAACTATTATCTTCAGACAAGATTCAGGTGAACTCATCCATTAAATGCAGTATCCTTTTTTTTTTTTTCCCATTAAGCATTTTCTGGTTTTAATTCAAATGAGTTGTAACATTCTATGAGCAGTACGGAAAAAAACTGGTGATGGTTTCTTGCGGTGGTGGTATCTTGCTATGGCAATTAATGCAAATGCATTAAGTTGACCAAAATCCAGCAGGAGCCATCACCAAGCTTTTATAGTGAGGGGAGAGGTACCAGAGAGAAACAACACTGTAAGAGAAAGTAAGAACACTGGTTACCAGTGACACTTAACATGAAGGGGCAAGCAATGAACATTAATGGCATGGAAGCAGAGGAGGCCCAGATGCTGAAGGGTATTCATGCTCCTCAGTTCTGCTGAAATCAATAGGAGTTTGAAAGTCTAAATCTTTCAGTTCTTAAGACAAATCAAGTCTGAGGAAAAAAGGCCATATTAAGCTAGACTAAAGATGTGCTGAACTTTTGTTTAATAAATTTTGTCTTGCTTATGAATGTCTTTCTACTTGAACACTCCCAACAGCCTTCTCCTCAACAAACCTGAGATGCAAGAGATTAGTAGCTGCAGTGGATGCACTCAGTAGTAGCCTGCACCCACAGGATTCAGGCATAGCACGGTGGAACAGTAAAAGGTCTGTTAAATATGAACTCCTAAAAGGTCCAAAAACAAACCATAATTCTCATAGCATTTAATTCAACTGCAATCTGAAATAGTTTTCTCTTTTCATGAATCAGGCTAATCAGCTGATTCTAAAATATCCACTGTTTATCTTGATTATTCCCCATATTTAATTCAGTTTTTTGTTCAGAAAACATCTTCCTTTTCATTTATCTTGGCTAGAGCTACATTAAGCGGCTTGTTGGTTTTCCTTCTGTTTGGATTTCATATTGACATTGTTACCTTCCATCTGGGGATACATTCAGCTTCATTAAATTTGTGTAGATCTGAAACTTTCGGTAGCTTGTGTACCGTGCTGATTTTTCACTCTTGGATCCACACTTAATGCTATTTGGAGCGTAAGACCCTGAGAAGGTAATACTTTGTGTTTATTCTTATCTTCTTTTTTCACCTAATACCAAAAGCAGTCAGCTGGGGATAGAAGGTTTTCATATTTCATTTTCATCCATCTAGAGTTCCCTCATTTGTAAATGAGATTAATGTCTTTCTAATTAATCAACACTCTTTCAGTCATCAGAGCAATACAAATCACTTTGGTACGACCTCTTCAAAGCACCGTATTGAGCTGTATCTGCCTCAGGGTTCACTGCGCACTGATCACAAGAATTACAAGGACAGCTTTCATGCAGCTTATCTGCAAACAGCACTTTGTAGTATAAAGAACGGCCAGTGGGTGAATCCCACAGAAACAGTACACATGGTAAGAGTGTCACAGCAACTGGCAGTGCCTGCCCTGGTAGACATTTGTACTTCAGAGGCTGAACTGCATCTGTCCCTGATTTCACCTCAACTTGTCAGCTGAGGCTGGTGCAAGAATCGTTCCCAAGGCCAAGAAAGGAAGAGTATGAATGCTGAGCTTATTAACACTAACACTTGCTTCCAGACACTGACAACGTTAAGGAAAGAGGAATACAAATTCCAACAACCAGTACATTCCTTTTATGTATAAAATCTTTCTTATAAATATTATAAAACCTGTAAACAATATATCTACTCATATATTACACACAAAACATCTGGCAGACAATATCTGAAAGACAATTCACTCCAATAAAAGTAATTTATTTCATGGAGCTCTGCCTTCAAATAAGATTTCTCTACTCAAAAACCCTACCTGAATGAGCAAAGTTTTAATTCTAAGTTTTATGTTCTCTAGCAATTAAATTTTGGCCTCTGCCCACAGAAAAGATGCAGAATCACCACACTCTGAAACCATTACATGTTCTGGGGATTTTTTACATCTGTTAATTCACCCTCCACTACCCCCAATCAACTCCTGGCCAACTGTAGCCAAAGGTTAATTAAAGGGATTAGTGACTTTCTGGTTCACATGAAATCATTTACCATGAATGGCGAGGAAGAACAGTGACACCTGGCAAAACATCTTTGGACGCAGAACTCTTAAAGGTAAGCAGGCCAGATTTTTCAAAAGCATATGGACTGCAGTGACAATTGATTATATCAGCTTTTTTAAAATCCTCTGAACTGGAGGATCCAATCCTCTTTTGTTGGAAGCTAACCACCTCTAATGACTCTTGCCTTTTCTTCCACACTCTTCATATAGCATTTATTCAAATGGTAAATAATAGAAATTAATGTTTCAACTTACGTGTCTCCTTTGCATTGGTTTTCTCATAACTTAGAGATTTTACTTTTTCTTGATAAATTGGACAACAATAAACCTTCTCACAAGGCAAAAAGCCACAAAAATTCACTTCAGGGCCCCTGCTGATGGTTTGCGTGGTCTGAGAGATTGTGCTTTCCCCATGCAATGCTAAAGGAAAAAAAAAAACAAAACCAAAAACAAACCATAATTCTCACTAGTGCTGTGTGTCTATTGGCATTTTATAATAGCACAGAAACTGAAAGCCTGTTATGTGTCTGCAGGCTAGCAGAGATACCATACCTGCTGTAGTGGTAGAGGGAGAGAGTGCAACAGAACTTGAGGTACTGCTGATGAAGAAGAAGAAAAACACTTCATTAAGAAACTTGGTCCACAATTTATTACTAGTTGCCATTC
Source organism: Pedionomus torquatus (assembly GCA_013398155.1). Classification (NCBI taxonomy): domain Eukaryota; kingdom Metazoa; phylum Chordata; class Aves; order Charadriiformes; family Pedionomidae; genus Pedionomus; species Pedionomus torquatus. Next base: position 110,515 of record VZRU01000894.1, read on the forward strand.
ATTAATTCAAAGTAATTCAACTACTTGCCTGTAAATCGGGTGTTCTTCAAAACGTTTGTCATGAACACTAAGTAAATACAGGGTTGATATTGTCAAAGCACTGTGGAAAGAGAATTATTCAGTAGACTTACATCCATCTGCTATGTAAACTAATATGCATAGTGCCTTGACAGCACCTTGTTCAAATTTAGTAATGTAAGAGTTAACTATCTGATCACTTCCCCATTAGTGGAAAAAATTTCAACTGAATTTATTGAGTTTTAGGTCAGATACTTGTATACAGCTAAACTCAATACAAAATATGGTCAGTTTTCCATTGTAAATAGAATCACACCACCAGTTCAAAGTATTCAGTTCACAGAAAGATTGTAATGCACAAGGTTTTTGACTGGAAACAGAAAATGTCAATCTCAACATTTGGGAGCATAATTTCCTTTCCACAAGTCCAATGTCACAAGTTAAACTTTCAGAGTAAAAGGACTGTCCACCACATTGTGAACAAGTCCAGCTTTATTTCGCACAACAGAAGCACTCTGTACATCAGAAATTGTACTTAGGCACAGAATGACTCCATAAAACAGTCTCATGAGTCCAGCTTTGGCTCTTCAGCAAAAGCCACCAAGATGCGTTCAAGGCGGCTCATACATTGTGACATGGACAGAGATCACTTGTGCGTGCACCACACAAATATCTCACTTCTCTAAAACTTTAGAGTATTACCAGACATATTCACTGTTAATTTTAATACAGTGTATTCTTTGAGTTGGAATGGTAAGAAGAAGGAGAAAAAAATTGCAATGCTCTTTCTGATGAGGTAAGTAGAAAAGGGAAGGGAGAAACAAGTCAACTTGTTGATAATTTATTGTTACCATAGTGCCATAATAGCAATCAAAGCTATTATAGTCACCCGGAAAATATTCATGGAGGAAGACTCTTTCCTCTTTGATGAGCAAGCCTAGAAAAAAAGAAAATGTTTGGTTAATTTAAGTGGTACATAATTAAACTACTGCTAGTAAGTTAAGAAGTACTACACTAGTCTGACTTTAAGTTAACTTTGTTTCTTTCAGAGGAACCATCCAGGTTATCCTTACATAGAGGTCAACAGCAAAAAAAGAAACATTTCAGTAATGAAAGGCTCCCTAAAACTGTAAGTGCACTACACACTGTTGATAGTCTGGGGACACAAACATTACACAGGAAGAAAGGGTGGGTAAAAACAGCAGCTCCTTCACCTTTTTTTCCTGCCATTTTTCATACTCTTGAAGTATTTCAAAATCAAATTAATAACTCAGGAAGCAGTAGCCACAACTAAAAGATGAGCAGCTTTCAGTATATGCCCAGACCATGTTAAAGAGCCGGTGTAGAAGGCACTTTGAAAACACAGAAGAAAGACACTTTACAAACAAGTAGAATGATCTTAGATGATGGTGAATTTCATTGTCATTATGGAATAAAGAATATTTGACCTATTCTCTTCTCTTGCTCATTGGCACTGGCAAAAGCAAAGTAGGCAAATGAGTGTTGGCTCATCTTAAAGAACAGGACTTGGCAGCCTAGGAAGACTGTCTTGAAAAAGGTCAGTATATATTCTCTAGCTCATTCAATCCCTGTGAAAAAGGATCACCTCTTTCTATATCAGTATATGGGCAAGAGGAAGCCATTCAACAATAGTAATGCCATGCTATGGAGGTCTTAATCACCTGAAAGACAGCATTATCCAGTGCAAAACAGGAGATGCTAACTGAAAACCTCAATGAAAGTCTCATCCAATGAAGAAAGCTGAGGAAGAATTAGCACTATGCAGACTTCCAAGCCAAAATTATCATTTCTCTGTAAGGCTGCACTGCACCATGTGAGCACACCTACAGGCTCAACAGTTCTCTCCTGTTGAGATCTCCTCCTTCACACCATCACACAGTACGGATTCACTCTCACACACCCAATGTATAGCCAAGGAAGTGTCTATGTTTTCTCCCTCAGCGCAGTTAGTTTTTAAGATTCTAGCATGACACTAAATTATTCTGGCTAAGGAATTTGATTTTACACTTAGAAACATGAAAATTGTCACCAATATTTCAGCATTTACAAAAAATTCTCATAGGCACATTTAATATATTTAATTTCACTCACCTTGCTGGATGTTAGCTGGACTGATTTATTTGATGGCAAAAGACTAGTAGCTCGACTATACCTGCTGTAAGAGACAAAATCTCTTTAATATTCAAATGCCTCATCAACTAGTAAATGAAAAGGGGACATTTTCTATAGGGTGTTAATGTCACTTGCTTTTGCAATTTTAACATTTAAAAAGAGAAAGGAAAAAGTCTCATCAGATTAATTTTGAAGAACAAAGGACTCCACTTAACTCATTCAGGTGAATGCTATTAAATGCTACATTTGATTTCAAAGAAAATCTGGGGAAATGGTTTAGAAATAGGAAATGCTCATCACTTTCACTCAAACACTAATGAAGATTCTTTCTTGCAGAAGCAGCTCTGCAGATTTCTCTCTTTTTCCACAAGGGCTGTAACAGGACATAATCTACCCCTGCTTTATCCAGCTGAAGCAATTACAAAAATGACTGGAATTTAACAGCCATTTCAGATATTAATTTTGACAGAGAGTTAAAAAAATATGACAAATTTGCATTTTTTGCACAACTTAAACACTGGAAATGAGTCAAGCAAAATCAGTTTTCACTTCCACCACAGACACCACTTTAGCAATTTCTGCGAAAACTATCAGAGAACATTCCAGACAGAGTTACCTGACTTTGCTCTCTTCACTGACTGTTGACTTTAAACTGCTCATCCGTTTCAGCCTGGCCAGTTTCCTATTCCACTGTTCCAATTCTTCTATTCTGACTTCAAGATTGTTGGTTACTTTACAAAGCTGCTTTACAGCACCAACATTCTCCATGAAGATCTGATCCTGAGAAGCAAAATAATGACAAAAGCAGATACGGTATATTCATCGATCAGACATAACAAGCACTAATGAGTACAGAATTCCCCTATGTAAGGATACATCGAACATTTAAAATGCAAACACAAATTATGTCACTGTAAATGCGACACACTTCTGACTATGAAACCCTTTTGCTAGATTGTAAAAGTTGCTTACGTTCAACTTGCAGTACACTGAAAATGAGAACTTGCAGAAAAAATTGAAGAAGCCAAAGGGCTTTGTAGACCAAGAAGTTAAACTCTGTTTTACCTACATAATGTGTTGAATTTCAAACCTTAACACTGTCACAACAGGCATCTACTATTCAATTTCTAGTTCTGCAGCTGAATACAGACTTCAGAATCTTTTAGCAAAATGTACATCCAACCATCTACCTACAGAATTGACTAACCTGGCTTGGACAAACCAGAGCGAATCAGTAAGACAGGGAAAGATCCAAACCAGAACTCAAGCTGTGAAGCCATCTTTTCCTCTCCCCTCTAACCTCTCCATCCTCTTACATGAGTCCTATAGGTTCGAACACTATGATAAGATCTGCAATTAACACAGTTCAGACTTCCTCCATTTACTCTATCTGAATACTTTACCCAGGAAAAGCCTTCTATTCTTCTACCCCCTGCTTATCATCCAGGTATCAATCTGCTGATGGAGACACTCTCAGTACAGCCATCCAGGTAGCAAGTATTTTATCCATTTCTGAGCCAAAAATGATTACTGATCCACTGCAAGAGCACAGTAACAGCATACTTTCTTGCCATGTTTGAAAGAGTGGCTTTCTCATACTGACGTACAACCAGACAGATAGCATTACACCTCGCAGGAAACGATTACTGCAGTTAGTGTGACTAAGTGTTCCAGTCCAGTCAAGTCATGCAGAACTAAGGCAAAAGCAGTGTTTTGCCTTTCACCTTGCAAATGTCACACACACCTTTCTTTCAAAGGTGACTGCATTCCACAAAACCAGACAGTATTTTGTATAAACAGAACCAGAGCACAGGTATCGGCAGTAAGTTGCAAACTTCTCTACTGCCAAAAGACCAACAGCCTCTTTAACTAAAAAGTGACTTCAAAATAACCTCCTGTGCCTAGAACTGTGATATCGTTTATACAGTCACATGTTTTTGTATCAATAACATGTGCAGATGCCCTTTCCATTCTCTACCAATCATGCAAGAATCTCTTCTAGGTGACTTCAGCTACCTGAGAAAATGGCTCATCTGGCAAAACGAAGGAATACTTCATTTGGGAAAAAAGGACTGATTAGAGTTTTAAGGCCTCACTGATGACAAGGTACTGAGCATAGCATGACTGAGAAGATTCTTGTCCCAAAATGGCAAATTTCCATACAGTTGAGACATTCTTGAGGAAGAAGCAGAGCCTAGTTCAAGTGTATAACGCACTCAATTAATTGTACAGTTTTACAGCTCCCAACAGGTAACTGACAAAGAGACACAACCAAGCCAGCTAATATCTGGCTTATCTGGAACTAAACTTAGAATCAGACCTGGCCAAGTATTCAAGAAAAAGTTAAGCAGTAAAAAAGCCATTGCTGTAACAAAGTCATTCCTGCTTGGGCCACATTCCACATGACCCTGCAGGGTGCAGCAGGCTTTCTCCATCTGCTAGGTCACATCCCTGGAACACACCCTGGCAAGCACTGCCCAGAAACCCAAGCTACAGAAAAGAAAGGGAATATGATGAGCTCAAACAGCAGTACTGAGATACTCTTATAGACAGCACTCTCTGTTATATTTCAGCAGAGATATTTCCATAAGATACATTTTGTAGCATTTATTTTTCCACTAAATCAAACACTCGATTGTCCAACCTAACAGTTCTGTCAGAAAAAAACCTGACCACCCCAAAGAAGTTTTGTAGAGGCTCAAAAATGCAAAAGCAGCTGCTACACAATGCAACAGGAAGGTCCAAAGGGCAAAATGAATGTAGCGTCACTATCTAACACCACTGCTCTTCTATGAGCATCTAGAAATCAGCTACAGGTCAGAACCATGACCAAACATAGCACATTTTCTACAAGTCTCCTTTTCAGCAGTATCTCTAGAAAGTGCACTTTCTACAGCTTTATTCAAGGTGTCTAATTCATGCTTCTTTTTTACGGAATACAGTCTAGGAGATTTAACTTATGAATTTCAGTTATGTGTAGCCTATCAAAAGGCAAGTGAAATGAAGTATTTTTATAGACATTATTTCCAACTCTGGTGGTGTAAACTTGTGTTTTCTATAGAATAACAAAAGAATGCATGGTTATAATGAACACAGGATTGGGTTCATGACATCATCCAGACAAGACATGGTTCCCAACCCGTAAAACCTCCCTTTTCCCAATATCAGCTGTAAGTGAGAAAATGTTGGTACGTGGTCCTTGACCTGCAGGTAAACAGTCTACAACAGAGGGTCTGCTCTGAGCAACATTGTGGGACAAGTGCTGTCTGCAGTCACATGTAACTGGACTCTGTGACTGACAGCCCTATTTTGACAGGAAGCTTAGGGGAAGAGAGCACAGGACAATAGACTAAGGCGTTATTTCTAACCTATGAGCATGGTAATTACTACAGCTTTATATAATGTATAGTGTACGTTTATAGCTCTATAGACGACAGGAACAGCCTAAGAACACACCTTCACTTTCTCTCTCAAGGCCATACCTTGTCTCCCATGAGGAAGTTTTCTATTTTTTCTCCATTGTTACAAGAAACGTCTCCAACTTCTCTAACAGCTTGAGGTAAAAGTTCCTTCACTTCCTGGGCTATTATTCCTGTTTACAAGACAACATAAAGTCAGGAAATACAGTGGCATACTGTTGACCATGGTTATATGCTTTAAGTTGACTATCCTAAAAGCTACAGGTAAGGCCAATCATGATCTCAAATTTCTCTGTGGTAGGAAAATCCAGGATTTCACTTTTTTTTTTTTCTCCATCCCACAGAAAACAATCAGAAACCTTTAGAATTCACATTTCTCTGCCATATGAACAAAACCGTTTGTGCTCACATACTTCATTTTCACTAAACCGCTGAAAAAATAACATTCTATCTTTAAAAATTGAAACAGAAGCTGGAAAACTACCAGAAATACTTAATTTCGGCATTTTTATATCACAAGCAAACCACACAAAAGTGAGAATTGTAGTATCCTAAGAAATGAGAATGAAATACCGGGGTGTTAAAAGGCACTATTCCACAATGAAAAGTGAAAGTTAATGAAAAACGGGAACAGAACTGACTGAATACCTGTTTCATGGCTATTTTTTATTCCCATAACAGATGCAAATTCAGGCTTGTAGTCATACTCCACCAGCCTCATCTGTGTTATTCTTCTCAACTGCTCATTCGTATCGACCTAGTTGAACAAATCCCAAGATTCATTTGCTGAAACATTAAGAGTGGTTATGGCATCCAGGACTTCAGTGAGATAGCAACAAGCCTGACATGGCCACTTGGCCAACCTTTGCATCAAAAAATGGGGACAATCTTCCCATTCCCCATCAGCAGAGTGTTATTTGTATTTGCATTGCCAGATACCCTTCAGCCTGACAACTCCCACTCACACAGATATCCCCAGCTTCTAAGGGGATAGAAAGTCCATAGGCAGGGGCTCTACAGAGCAGAGCACTGCACCCTATTTCTTTAGGCCAGCACTTCAGCACATCCAGGACAGAGAAGCTGCTTTACATGTCAGAACAATGATCCACACATGTGCTGCGGTGCAGACAGAAATGCCCTAGATACTCCACAGCCCTCACCTCCCGGATATTCTGTTTTGCTCGGCTGTCAGACGGGTGCATGACTCTGCCCATAATTTTTGCATTTCCGCAGACAACCAGTGCTTCATCTGGTGCATCTGTGTTAATTCCTACTCGACCATGATGGACTATCGTCTCTGGAACATGTCCTCGCTGCCACAGTACATCACTGTCATTCTCAAACTGCCCTGGGTTAGATGCCTGGAAGAAAAAAAAATTATGTTTATAGTGTACCATATACGTACTATTGCTTATTCCATCAGGAATTCAGGGAAAATGAAATGCCAAATCTTTAATATTTAAATTGTGTTCAAGAGCTTTTCTAACACACCAACAGAAAAAAAAAANCATAAGAAAAAAAAAAAAAAAAAAAAAAAAAAAAAAAAACAGTGGAGTCAATTCTAAGTAAGTGTTTCTACTCATACAACATTGGCCTCATTGCTTTTTCCCTTCAGTTCTACTTTATTATCACTTTAAGCAAAATTATTGATGTCCAAAGCTCTCCAAATTTTAACTTTGACATTATGCCACATAACCATTTATTTACCAGTAAGTTCTAGCCAAGGCTGGAAATCAGAAAAGAGCAAAAAGGGAGAGATCAAACACTTTACGGTTCATAAAATCCTCTGTAATGCTTAAAATCAACTCAAATCAGAAATTTCATGTCAAAGAAACAGAGTCTTTCAAAGAACAAAAAAAAAAAAAAAAACC
>VZRU01000894.1:117974-132364 GCA_013398155.1 Pedionomus torquatus
AATGGTATGTAATTAGAAAAGTTAAACTCAGTAATTAATTTTGGTGGGTGGAGTTTTTTTAACTTTGAAGTCAGGCTTTAAAATTTGAGTCTGAACAAAAGTATGACCACGATAAAAAGCCCATACTCATTTAAAGAAGCCAGGCTCTCACAACACTTTGCCATCTACAAGGCATGGGTGCTGTGCACTTCTCACTGTTTGTCACAATTAGAGCATGATCTGATATGCCTGATAACCACTACTCAGCTGATAGGTTTGTTATGTTCTGTGTAAGTGTATGAAGGGCCAGCGTAGGAGTTGTTCCCTCTCGCAGTGCATTTGCACAGCTTTGCCACATTAAGGTAGCTAATGGCTGGCTGAACGGTACCTGCCACTGAAGCCCTGTCAAGACATCTGGAAAATTACTTTTTTTTTTTTTTCTTTCCTGTTGACACTTTTACCACTTCAAATTACAGCCTCATGATCCTTCTGCTTTTCTGTCTTCTTTTTTCTTTGTCTGGAATAGTGGCCAGGTTTGCAAAATCTCATACCCTGGATTCCTATTAAAAAACTGTCCTCATTAAATTTTCACAAGAACCTAACTATAAAAATGGGGTTTTTATATATTTATACATTTCAAAATCTTACATAAAAGATATGTATCTTATACATATATATTATTACATACAGTATACATATATTATTACATAAAGTAACAATAATCCCAAGGATGGGTCAAATGTGAAAATTCAGAAGCTTTCCTACATTAATAAATACATGGTATTTGTTACACTGCTAGATGCAGAAAGAGAAATTCAGATGAAAGCAGTATTGTGGAAAATAATGGACAAAAAAGGAAAATAACTAGATATACAGGAATATACAGGATATAAACACAATGCCTCAGCGTCCTGAAATAAAGGAACCCGCAGCAGCAGCCAGGATGATAAAACTTGTCAGCAGGGCCGAAAACTATTGAACTCGAACCACTACTATTAAAGCCCTTTTGCGTCTCCACCCAGAAAGGAGCTCTTGGCTGTATTGCCTTCCAAAAACCTAAACGTAACTGCAGGAAGAGGGTTTATGGCACAAGAGGACACAAAGTTTTGCCCCAGATGAAAAAGAAACCAGGACTGAAACCATCTGAAAGCTATTGTGCAACACAACACATACTGGGGATTTGTACTTTTGCTCTCTCCAAACCCTAACACTAAACCAGGCTGTAAACGTAACCCCAGGGAGACGATGTGCCACCAAAACAGACCCAAGCAATGGCCTGCAAAAAATTACGCCAGGACTAAAAGCTTTTGACAGCCCTGACCTTTCTTTGGAAGCCCCTTCCCAGCCCCATTTATTATACTTGAGCTCTTGGTCTTACTCAACTCTAAAACAAAATTATAAGCCTATTCCTCACCATAAACCAAGGCCTAGAAGGACTCCATGAAAACAAGAAGCTCCTTGAGTGGTCCACATGAAAAAGTTTGCTGGGCTGCAATCCAGAAGATTGCAGCCTTTACAACCATCCTTTACAACCACCAAATTAAGAGCTGGAACACACTGAAAACACACTGGAAAGGGGCAGCTATGGGGCTTAATCTTCCTAGAGCTGCTTGACCTTCTTTCCTTACAATTTTTTTCATTCTCATCCTCCTCTGAAAATGAAGCATCTGGCCAATGAAAGAATTTATCAAATTCCTGCCAAATGTAGGCAATTGTTTCACTTCAAAGAAAAAGCAATCTGGAAAAAATAACATAATTTGTACTGGAATTCACAGCAAGCTTTCTTTTTGAATTCTTCTAGAGGTTTACTTTTAACATTTTAAAATCCCAATAATTAAATGATAACAACACACTCGTACAGTATGCAACAGTAACTTTTTTTTCCCCTCAATCGTTTTGATTCAATGGTAATTTTTATGCCCAAGAATCACCCTCCATAGTCTCCTGCGTATATCTAAATGGTTTTGTAAATACTTTTCATGTGAAAGCAATATAAATTTTTACCTACCCTCACAATGATCTTCTCGGAGACACTTGCAGACAGTAGGTAGAACTGGTCTTGAGAAACAGCATACAGTCCAACTACCAGCATGAAGTATCTAATTTAAAATAGATTTAATCAAAGTAATATTCAAAGTAATGTCTCCTCACAGAAAAAAAAAATAAAATGCTTTAAATACAGCTGCTTTTTCTGATATATAAAAAGACAGCCAGAACATTTTTTAAAACATATTTATGTTACAATATAAAGGAGAAATATTTCCCTCACTCTCAGGTACTATGCTCTTTCAAGCCTCCACAATCACAGAAAAATGAACAAAGATGACAGTAATTTTGACAAGTTTATGTAATGAAGACTCAAAGATGAAAACCATTCCTTCCCTGGAAGAAAATAATCATTACTTGGTTTTTTTGGTTGCTTGAATTTGTCAGCCAACATTTTGGCTGTGACTTGCTGAAAAATTCTCCAACCATGAGAATGGGATATTTTCTTATATTCTCACATTATTCTGTGACTAGAGAAAAGGGATCTTTAAGCAGATACCAATTATCACAGAAATTAAAATTTAAAAAAAAATCACAGGATTTGGCAGCACTGAGATTTTTCACAAACACCAGATACATTCCAAAGCAGACCTTCTCTTTTCCACTTCACATGCACAGGCTTCACACAGCTACATCAATGTAGCTTCACATAGCTACAGCAATACCTCTGGTCAGGATTAGGTTTCCCCTTTTTTCTCATATTATTTGCTGTTGTTTCACTGAAATGCAGCCTTCCCAGTGTCACTTTAGTTATTTGGTCCCCTGGCAGGTCAACTCTAAAATACAAAAGGAAACAAGATCAGGGAAACAAGCATTTGGAGATACACCTGGCTCAAGCCAGATTTGCTCAAACTCGTTAAAACAGTTTTGAGAAAAACTGACAAATGAAAAAACAGAGGAACCCCAGTAAAAATGCAGTAACCCAAGTTTATAAAAACACATTAAAAACACAGTGACAATGTCAAGGAGAGAAACAAATAGGATAAAGCACCACCAGCAGGAAACTGTTCTTAGTAATAGGAGTTCTGCATTTCTTGGTCGGTTTGTGCAGACTTGAATGTAATAAAACTGTATGTGTTCCGTATGATGGGTACTTGTCGCTCGCCAAGGGTAACATTGCTTATTATTAGATCTGACTTTCCACATTAAAATAAGTACATTTTATTACTTGTCCCTTTTTTCACCTGCACCTAATTTGTATGTCTGGAAGTATAAAATATAGACCTACGTCTCAAATACATAGTGGTACTGCTCCTGTAAGTGGATAATATGAATAAAGAGTTTGCATGGAGAAAACAACAATCCACTGACCATATTCTCATCTGGTTTGAATGAAAACTACACCATCATCACCCATGAACCAATTTACACCCAGAATCTATTCTTCAGTATACGAAATGAAGACAAATGCCATGACAGAAGTAATTAAGTGAAAACTGAACTCTTCTCCCAAGTTCAAAGTTCATTTTTGCAAGTTACATATTACAGCCTTTAACCCAGCACTGTCCTGTCAAACTTGACATTTGTCTTACATTTTTTGGTTTAAAGGTTTATTTAAATATTTATAGAGAACAAGAAAGCTCCAACAGAAGATACTTATGCCAGAAGAACAAACATTGGTTCTGCCAGTGAGTTACGATGCAGAAGAATGGCAGAGAGTTCCAGGGACAAGCTGCACATATGTTTCTAGCAGAGGCACTCCCCCTTAAACAAATGGCAAAAAGATCTCATGCCCATGTAGAACAGGAACATTACTGACATTTCTTAAGATGGGAAATGCATCTGCCATACAGCTCTACATACCAAACAACAGCTAGCTAGCTGAATATAAATATTTTGTATAGGTACACTTAACATTTGTAAAGCTGCTGAAAATTTTTCTTAATGAAGGGAGACAGGGTATATATTATTACTGTGACTCTATGTGTATAGCCAGAACTGAATTTCCATAAAGATTAGAAGACTGGCTTAGAGCAACTGAAGTTTCCAAGAAACAACAACTTTACATTTTCAACCAACCAAGTACTGAAATAAAATCGAATCAATTTCTCAAAATTCTTACTTAACAGGATGGAAAGTTTTTTTGCTTCGATCTGACTGAGACTGTTCAATAGCAATTGTTTGATTTGGAGATTCCACCTATCAAGAAAAAAAATTAAAAAAAATAAATAAAATAAAAAATAAATTAAAAAAAATAATATTATATTTTCAAACATAATATTTTCAATAGAAATTAACAGGCAAATTGTCTCTAGAATGGTGAAATCTCTGTCATTTATCATGGAACTCTGCAGAAAGTAACATGGGAATTGACTCCTGATCAATTGACACGTAACAGTGCTGCCAGCAAGTTTGAGGCCCCAGATGATTCTGAGGGCATAATTTCTGAATTTAGTCTGTTATTAGCTCATTCTATCCCAGAGCACAAATGTAGCTATTTAACATGAGAACTCAACCTATGCAAGGTAGTTCCATCAGTTATTGTAATGTAAATTTCTGTACCTTTCTGGAATGCTACCAAGTATCACTTTGTTTCAGATGGGAACAGATGACAGTAATATTCACTAACTTCTTCTGCATTAGAATGTGTTATGCAAAACTAGTAGTAACTGTCTTGTAAAACAGCTACATGGATTTTTTTAGACCACTGAATTTTGGTACTAAGTAAAAAACCTGATAAAAATCTTTTAGAAAGATTAGCATTTCTTACTACTGTTTAGGCAAGCTTGCGGAAGGCTGTGCAGAACTTGGTTCTTAAAATGAAAATGGAAAGCCTGGCAAATAGAAATGGGGAAATTTTGTTGGGTTTCTACATATGAACTGTTTGGAAAAAAAACATTTGATTCTTTTTCTTCACTTTGTGAATTGTCCTTTTTCAACACATCTTCCTGACCAATGGGTAGACTGGCCACCTACGCACCAGATGATACGCCTGCACAGCCCACAGAGGGAACAAAATTTCAGCCAAAGAGAGGGAAGTCAGTGGCAAAACCACTGGCAAACAGACAAACACAAGGTCTTTCAGCATGTGTCAGCACAAGCACCTATAAAACATCACTTCTTATGCAAAACAGTGCCACACAGAAGTCATTAGTAACTTAAGAGTTCTCTTTTGTCAGTTCTTGGTCAAAATTAACAAAGAAAAGAGTTCATTTCAGTTACTTACCTTATTCTGTGGATAATCACGTATTAACTTATTAAAAGGAATAAGAACAAAGAGGATAAATGCTTGCCTTTATTCCAAAAGCTTTCAAGTAAAACTTTTCTATTGGTTTCCCCCCCAGCTGAGTTTTGACATATTTTGGATGTCCAGTGATTCCAATATGGACTGTGATTTGGAAATGATTCTTCTTCTGGCACACAAAGGCATCATCTGCTATTGAAAAATTAAATCCTTTATCTGTGACAATATGATATCCTACAGGCGGTCTACAAAAACAAGAAGAAAGAATAGGCACTTTAAGCACAGGCATATTTGAGTGACATCTTGAGTTCCTATTTTTTATGTGGTCTGAAAATCCATCTGATATTTACTGACGAAATGGGAGCCAAAATACACCTTCATAATCACTGGTTCTAACAGTATTTTCTTCCTAGCCTCTTGGAAGTGTAAAAACTAAAATGTATATAAAGTGTACTCTTATTTCTAGTCTGATCCACAAAATGTTTGGAAACAAGAGGTGGAGAAGCTAACATAATCCTTACTTACAAATCTAGTATAAAGGAACTCTGTTCACCTAAAAGCACAACCAAACTTTTTAGTGTATTCAAAGCATTCATTATAAGACTGCGATAAAAACCAGAGCTGAACAAGTGCTGCAGACAACAACATACTAATGAGCCAGCAAAGACTCCCCATTTTGTTCCTGAATTCCTACACCATGTGCTTCTGCAGAAGCTGCTGGGATCCCAGTAAATCTTTACTCAGGCTAAAAGAAAAGTTATCGATACTGACCGACCCTTTAGCCAGATGACTATAAAACTTTCCTTTATAATGTCCATCCTACGGTGTATAAGGAAGCCCTATTCTTTTTATTCAAAGAGCTAATTTGCCACCCAAAGGGAAAGAGTATTCTGTCCTTATGATTCACAGCAAACAAGGAAAAGTATCAAAATATCTCTCTAAAAGAGCCAGTGAACTCACCATCCCAACAATGTTTCCAGTCCTCTGATTTAAGTGATGGATAATTCTAAAATAATAGGACTACATGGCAAGGTTCTCTTATATGAGCATCAGGCTTTTCTTGCTAATGAAAGTTTGATAATGATGGTCTCATCTGATGCTACTAAGAACCTCTCATTAACACAGTTACTGAAGAACAGCTTTTCAGACCTCATTCATTTGTTTGCACACTATTAGTCGGAAAAATCAAAAGGTACAGACTTTACAAGAAATGTACAGACTTTTTATCTTTTTATAAATTGTGAACAAAAGGCCCTTTTCAAACAATCACAAATTATCTGGGACAGGGAATAAAGAGAAAACTACTTTGTAACTACTTCAAAACTACTAAGTCATACATTAATTCATATTTAAAATTATGAAGTGTCTATCATCTCCTCAAACCATCATTAAAGAAGCACAACTTCTTCAGTTTCTCCCTACGCTGGTCATTTTTTTTATTTATGTAGGAAATATGTGCATTTCACAGACTAGAAATTAGTCTTTTTTCAGATCTAGGTGCGAAGCAAGTTCAGTAACTGATATTCCTAAAGCAATTTCAGAGTATTTGCTTACAGGGAGACAAGCAAAGTGAGAAGCAAAAACACAATTTCCATTTCTCCAAGTTTGTTTGGAACAATGACTCCCAAAGACAAATTTCATGTTTATCATTTTCTGAGTATGTCATTAACAGCAGTTAAGAGCAAATACATATTTGGATCTGACAGCACAAAGAATGTTCAGACTTACCAAGCAGTACAGTAAAACCTGAAAGAACCTTTAGGGAGCAAGGGATATCCCTGTCATATAACTATCCCTACTAGAAATACACTTTGAATTCTTCTTTCTAAGAGTCTCACCAATCACAATAGTAATGGGGCAAGGGGCTAAGAAAGCACCAAGTAGACACAATGCAAGTCATAATTAACTGTAGAGTAAGCTTTCCTAATGAATCTACCTCAGCTAACTGCATTTTACTGTGAAAATGAAATAAAAGGTTACAATACTGGATAAATAAAATGGAAAACAGCAATTGACCTGAGAAATTAAAGTGAGCACAGCAATTTTGAAGGGCTGGACCAATCACCAAACGCTGAGCAGTGATAACATGACTCTTTTGAGGCTAACAGAATACAGGATCGCTACTCAGTAAATCCATCCACTGTGCTGTAACTACAGCGCAAATTGAAACAAAGACACTGTCATTGACCTCACTCAAAAGCAACACTGACTTTCTCTGCAAATAGTATCCTGACCCCCTTCCACAGTAATGGCATCAGTACATGTATTTGGATGCTTTAATGCTCAGCATCACATTTTCTATATTGACACAAGCCACCAAGAAATGTGAGTCTGGAACTTCAATTTTAAATGTATGGGAATCAACAATTGAGTAGTGTTGGGAGAGCAATCTCCCACCATCAGCTCACAGCTCTCATGTAGCCATTGACTGAAAATGCAAGAGGAATTGGAAGCCACTTCCATCCAGAGTGACAAATCACATGACAAACACAGCTGGAGGTTTCTTGGCCCAACCAGCTCCCAAGGAGCGGACAGGTGCCGACACTAAGCCGTCTGCTCCCCTGGTACCTTAGGAGAAGGGTTGTGTGGGACACAGTAAGATGTGTATTGCCCCTATCAGGCTGTGCCCAAACAAGGAATGGCCACATCCAGCAATGACACTGATACACTCCAGACTCTCATGAGCGCTTTTAGCAGGTTGGGTTAGATTTACTATGCTATTTAAGTCCTGCAGAAATAGTTAACAACTTGTTTGCACCAATTTTGGGGAATAAAACAGACACTGCAAAAGGGCTTTTGTTAAAAGGGATCATTCACTAAATACAAGAATGGAGAAAACCCAGGATGTAAAGTGAACTTGGAACGACCTTTGCCAGATCATGTGGCAAAAAAATTATTTACAGTTCTGATTCATACAGGAAAGCTCTACATCTTTGACTAAACAGTTGCACATCATACATATGTGTCTGTAGTTGCTAACTTAGGTTATATGAGCCCAGAAGTAATACAGGTATCTTCTATTTCCATTTTTCTTTAACATTTTAGGCCATTAGATGGAAAGGTGCCATATGCTTAGTAATTGGTTGCCCCAATGTGCTTGACAAAGGAAACAAAAATTAACAGATAGTTTAAGTTAAACACACTTTTCTTTTGTTTTCTTGAAAGGAAAAGAGAAAACCTGGAATGAATTTCAAACACTGTTTAGTTCTGCTTATCTGATATATCTGCAGATTCATATTCTATGGTGCCTGTTATACTTCTTTCTCCAGTCTTTTTTTCAGTAAGAACAAAGGATACGAAATACATAATTTATTCCTACAAAACTAAAATACCAGCCAAAATAAAATAAAATAAAATAAAATAAAATAAATAAAAAAAAATACAGGAAACTACTTTTTTCAAGTGTAAACATCAGTGCTTACAGTTTTTCATAATTAGAGTTAAATAAGCTGTTCCACTGAGAACTTTGATACGGTTGCCATGTTAGAGCTTGACAGCATTTTTCCAAAGCTGCATTCTGTCCATCACTGTCATATTCTTGCATTTCAACTGCACAGTCCTTAACAGTTGCTGTAGAGAGATAGTGACAATTCAGTTATTACTTTTTTGACTAGCCAAAAATTCTGCATAAACATTTTTATAAATATATTTACATATATACACACACAAATAAAGCACTAATATATTGCATATATATTTAAATTTGATTGTCCTTTGCAGTTATTACAAAAGATTATGTTATATCTCCTTGCCCTAGAAAGTAAATTTTTCAGCTTTACTGATTTGTAAAATGTTACACAAGTAGCACTTCCTATTTTTATTCTCTCCAAAAGGAGGGACAGTTTCCTTTTTGGGGGGAGGGAAAGGAAAGCTATGCATTTTGCTGTAAATCTGCAACACTGCAAGAAGCAATTAAGCAAAATAACTACATATGTTTCCCATTCTTTCTACCAGTGAGTTCTTCCAACTCGCTGCAATAGGTACTTCGTTTCAGAGAAGGAGGCACAGATTTCCCATAGCAAGCACATTCATCACTTCAGCTGGTTGACTGGTTAATGCCTTCTGAGATATTATACATTTTATGAAAACAGCAGAGAAAGTGATAAGAGACACAGATAAATGGAGTACAGGAAGGTCAGGAGAAAATATGCCACTGCGCCTATATGCTAAAATACATCTACGGCCAGAGACAGCACAGCAATACAGAGCCTAGAGAATCATGTCAGGCCCAAGCTTCACTTGCAATTCCTCGCTTCTTGACATACAGCAGAGTGAAAAAACCCACAGGAAACAAATCCACATCTCATTTCTAAATGATCCCCGTGCCATTTTAACCAATAGTTGTGTTCTTTTTCCAATAGCACGTCAGTGCTATTTCATTAACAGGGACTCGCAAGGAAAGCATATTTTGAAGCTTTATGTATTAAAAACAGTAACAGCAATTTTAGATACAGAAGCGTCTGGTCATCCACATTTGCCAGCAGTGGCAGACTTAACAGGACTAGTCACAATCAAGAAACATTGATCAAATACCTTATAGCAGCCTTCCAGTATCTGAAGGGCGCCTACAGGAGAGCAGGAGAGGGACTCTTTTGTCATGAAGTGTAGTGACAGAACAAGGGGTAACGGTTTTAAACGAGAAGTAGGGAGATTTAGACTGGATATTAGGAAGAAATTCTTTACTGTGAGGGTGGTGAGGCACTGGAACAGGCTGCCCAGAGAAGTTGTGAATGCCTCATCCCTGGAAGTGTTAAGGCCAGGCTGGATGGGGCTTTGAGCAACCTGCTCTAGTGGAAGTTGTCCCTGCCCATGGCAGGGGGGTTGGAACTCGATGATCTTTAAGGTCCCTTCCAACTCTAAACATTCTATGATACTAAATAAATAAAAAAAAAAAAAAACCAAAGGAAAAGTAACCTACTACATCCAGTCGTTACTCATTAGAAGTGTTCTAAAAGATAGATTTAATGCTGAAAAATAACTTACTCTGAAGAAATAACAAGCAGCTCTCAGATTTTCCACTAACAGACAAGGGTGAAATTCCTCAGATAAACTGTTCATTCATGGCGAGCCTCACACTTTATAGAAGCTGATACATTTCTGTACATGCCTGACAATCTTTTTTGTATCAATTGTTATAAGCTTGACAAAACCAAATTACTTTGGGAAAGGGGTGGGGAAGAACACACAGCTTTTACCAAGCTTGAGCATGGATACACTCTGTAGAAAAAACATGGATTGGAGACGATAAAGGGAAACTGCAATCTGTTTGCTCATCCACCACATTAGTTCCCTGTTATGCTGACCCAAGACAGTTTCTTTGCCCAGTCAGTTGAGCACCAAGCAAAGCCAGCAGAGCATGGTAGCATCTGTATACTGCAGGCTCATGTGTGGAGACGGGCAGAGTGTTTTGCCCAGAGAGTCCTCAGGAAAACCTCTAATGCTTCTTATCTCTTCACCAAATATAAATAAGTCCCATTTTTCAAAAACACTGAAAAGGTAAATTCCTCCAAACCTGGCAGTGAAGTATGGACTGTTAATACCACTACCTTTTCAGAACCAGCAGGAGCTGTGCTCTTAAAATATTTATTTGTCTATGGCATGAAACATTAAATTTCATTTTCACACAGTTGCTTACCTTGCCTGGAGTCCTGAGACTGGACTGGAGAATTAGTGGCATCTCCCAGTAACTGTGAGAGCTTCCTTTTTTTGCCTGACGCTGCAGAAACACTTTTTTAAAAACACACATTAAATTACTCATTTACAAGTTTAAGAACAGGTATTTCAGAAGCGTAACAAGAGAACACCAAGTTATCTCACTGTATTGTCATCCAAATTTAGATTTGCTGGGAGAGTAGACTGTTGTTGGCTTTTTAAAACTGAATTATGCAATTTTTCTTTCCAAACCATAGATGAGTTTATTTTTTTATTTCATATGAATAGAAGAGTTGATCTCTTTTTTAAAATTTAAACAGTGTATAAGCAGCAGGGTTTTACTGTTTTCTGACATTTGCACTAAAATCACTGCTTTATCTTGAATAATTGTACTGTACTGAGCATGAGCTCATTTTCCTTCTTAGACGGAAAACACTAGTAGCCTTTAAACTAATGGATTAACAAAGATATCTCAAGGGACAACCGCTGGGTAACAGTTTTCCCCTTTCCCAAGGAGTGAGATTTCAAAAAATGCTCCTTTGTGCAAAGGGAAAAAAACCTTGTTCCAGTGTTCTGATATTATAAAACGTATGCTAGAATATCCTGACAGATGGTCCTTCCTTCTGGATGGGGAAAAAAACAAGACAAATCCAGATCTCAGTCAGGCCCGGTAGGTACTTAAACTAAGGTTTCTCCACAAGTAGAAGAAAAGCCTGCCCACCTCGCTAATAGCTATTCTTTTTCTCGGTTTGTTCCAAAGTTCCGCGTTTAGTAAATAACTATTTTGTAACTTAGGTTTCAATGACCAAAGTGTTCCCTCAAAAAATGACGTGGAGTAACTGGCACCTTCTGCTGGGGAAAAAAATAGACACAAATAGCTCCGCTGAGAAACCCAGCTTCCTTCCTTCACATCACAGCTAACACCTAGCTGAGCTTTGTACAGGAGACAGAGCATCTGCAAGCCCAGGACTAAGGCTGATGAAGTCACATTTCTCTCCACATAACCAGGGAGGTACCCCTCTGATGCGCATCAGTCAGTTCATTCTTACGGGGTATCGTGGCTGGTTGCTTGCACTAGCCAGTGTATTTTAAATCATTAAGTATCAACAACATGCCAGTGGGTGAATATGGCAGATGGTATATGAATACCATTTCACTTGCTTACAGAGATGCCACTTTTTTTTTCTCCTCTTATCCCACTTGTCAGAACATTTACAGGATTCTTATGGACAAACTCCTGCAATAGGTATTGCAAAACACCTGAATATTTTTATAATCCAGTTTTGAAGCACTGGTTGCTCCCTCCTTAGCCTTGTAACATTTTAAGACTGAAATCCATTTCTACTTCCAATCTGAACTTCAATCAAGATGCTTAATGAAACCTCAACCACAAGTGTCTCAAAAATGTCTAAACACTGCCATCCTGTGGAAAACCCTACACCCAGGAGGATTGTACACCAGTCTTAAATCATGTCTTCTATCAGCTCTTTTTTTTTTTTAAAAAATCTGTCTCCTACTTTGCATAGAAGCTTTATCATTTACCCAGAAATCTGAGATGCATTTGGCTGAAAGTATGAATAATTAAAACCCAAGCAGCTGGAGGATGTAGGATGATTCCAAGGAGTCACGGCGTTTTCTGTCTTCAGATAGCTGCCTTGGGGGATGCTGCAGGTATGCCCACCAGCACTGGGGTCAAAGTTAGTCTCCATGAACCTGCAAGGAAGCTTGCTGGGTGTCACAGCAGATGGACACGGGAGTGGAGGCTGCAGCCCATTGGGCCATGCAGTGTCACACCATGAGGCTGCAAGAAGTAAACAGACAAGAAAGTAAGGAAAAAGGAGCCAAAGACCTTCCTACAAGCTTGGGAGAGGCAGGATTCATGTGACCTACTCTGGAGCTGTGGTGGAGAACACGGTTCCGATCCAGAGTCTGGTGGGGAGTCTGGCAGCTGGCTTTGCCTAGGGATGAAAAAGAGAGATTTTAATTTCTACTGGGAGGAGACACAAAGGACAACCGCAAGGCAGTGCTGAAAGCAGCTGGAGGGGGACCGCCAGACTACTGAGAAGTGTCTTCAGGAAGCGTTGCTCAGTGTGGTTGCTGCCACTTCTGACAGGAGTAACACCACTTCCACTTCGTCAGACCATCCCCTATGACCCTCTGCCTCTCCCACTCACACAGCAGCCCCATCCCTACCAGCTTTTTCCCCATGTCTCCCTCCGTGACTTCAATCTTCCTTCCTTCCCATGAACTGTTCTTCAGTTGCCTCCAGGCACACCAGACACACACTACAGGGAGCTCACGAGGTCTTTAAACTCCAGACTGCAGGTTAAAGATCTGTAGCGTTTTCACCCACTGGCCAACTTCTTAAGACCTTAGTTTGGTCAAAGCACCCTCTGCTCCTACCAGACACTAGAAGGTCCCATTTTAGCATTTTGCTCACCACCAAGGGCAGCCCCAGTGTGGAGGGGAGCTGGGGCTGCTGCACAGGGGGGAAGCCCATCTGCCCAGTTGGAAATGTGAGAAATGGACTTAAAGTTTTGCTTCAGCTACTTTGTATCCTTTGGTCAGGATACACATCCTGAGAGGCGCCTTGAGATGGCAGATTCTCAGGACAGGCCTTCTGATAAAGTTGTCAATACCTTTTTCCTGGTTGGAATATACATCCTGAGAACTGCCTTGAGTTAGCAGATTCCCAGGACTAGCCTTCCCTGATAAAATCTCCAATACTTTTGTACTATTGAATACTGTGATTAACAGATGTTGTCTGGGCATGAGAGATAAAGAGGTGCAAATTGAAACAAGTGAAGCGGTCGGGAAGGATGTGAGCTCTGACCTCTCAACCAATGAGAGGGGAGACAGGGACATAAGCGGCCGGGTAAAATGTATAAAAACCCCCAAAATGATGACAGAATTTGTGCATCTAGCCTGGAGATGCACCCGATACAGCGCTGTTTCGAAAATTTCTAATAAATCCTTTTGTACTTTGTTTTTAACCTTTGCTTCGATGACTTTGTCCTCTTTTACATTTAACTAGTGAGCCGTCGTTTCTCACAGAAACAAGAATTTTTACAAGCTGAATGGAACAATCCAGAAGTTTAATGTGGGGTTTCCATGGGTGAGGAGCTCCATTCCTTTTTTTTGGCCAAACACAATCTTCTGGTTCTGTTGGGCTGAACATTCTGGGAGACTGATTATTAGTATCTTCTATACCTAAATCACAGAAGAATTGAAAATAAAGAGTACTAACACGTCCGTTCCAACAGCCTCTTCAAAAAGCTTCAAAACCAGACCAATAAAAATCCCAAAGCCGAATTCCTCACAGAGGACGAGCCATTCAGTCATGTTTTAATCCAAACACCATTGCTGACGGATAATTTATAGCGCCTATCACCAGGGAGGGGGAATCTCGACGCACCGCTGAAAACCTGAGCGACGAGTAACTCCTCAGGGCGGGCCAGGGAGGCTGCGGGCAGTGGCCGCCTCAGGCTGCGGGGCGGCGGCCATCACCCTCACCGCCGCGGCCATCACC
>VZRU01000894.1:132798-177953 GCA_013398155.1 Pedionomus torquatus
CCCCGGGGGAGCGTTCCAGGGAGCAGGTGGGGAGGCAGGGGTGGGAAGGCAGTTAGGATTCATTGTGAGAGCCAGGGAGCGGAGGCGGGACAGAGGAAGCCTGGCTGGGAACCAAGAAATTCCACCTCTTTGCCAAACCCCACAGCCAAGCAGGAAAGATTTATGTTTTAATACCGAGAGGTCACTGTGGAAAGCCAAACAATTTAAGTGTTGACTGGCTTGTGTTACGGAAACAGGTGAATGTCTGAAAACACAACCTCTCGTGATTCCTTTCTAAAGAACTCCAGGCACACCGCTCCATACGAGAGCGTGCCAGCCTGTATTTTACCGTGCAGCTTTCTCCTGATTTTCAAGCACGAAGAGTGAGCTTCCTTGTGTTCAGCTTTCTCCTGATTTTCAGGCACGAAGTGCGAGTTTCCTTGTGTGCAGCTGACCCTACAAGCTTTGATCTCTGCTTGACTGCAACAGCTCAGCCCATTAAGGTGCCTGAGCTTTGAAAGAAGGTTCTTGATACTTTATAACCAAGTATAGTTACCAAAGAGTAATGTACTGTAGCTTCCTGTGATGCTCTGTTTTGCTTTTACACTTGGTTTCTCCTACCAGACAGTTTGTAAAGGATTACTCTCTTAAAGTGACATCCCACACTATGTAGCAGACCCGCTTCATTCCTTATGCATTGAAGATAGGAGTATCCTAAGTCAACAGCAGACTGCTACAGAGAGCCAACGATTCTGTCTCCAGCCAGCTGAGGGTACAGGTGTGTCACATCTATTTTAAGTTTTTCAGTCCAGGACAGTGCTTTCACAGCAGCTTAAAGGAGAGAAAATACTATGCCATCTTGCTGCCATTTAAAGGAGCTACAGAAGGTTCCTCGACTACATTAGGAATACATTCAAGAGGTTCAAGAAAGAACTCCTCTGAATTACAGGCTCAAATACTGCTCTGAAGCACTACCTGAAAGAGAAATGCTTAAGATGCATGTCAGGCTAAAAAATGCTAGAGCAGAGGAAGGATGACAGAAATTTGGTGATGCACACCTCTTTTACTAAGGCCCAGTGTTCTAGCAGAAGTTGAATAAATCCATCACATGATTTTCATTCTGCTGTTTCTGCTTCAGGTTTTGTATTTCTGAGTGAACAGTTTCATTTTTGGTCACAGGGTATTACTTTTGACATGGGTATTTCACAGTGGTATTGCTGCTGATTTTCTAACATGCCACATCTGCAACCCTGTATTTTGGGTTAGATTCAGCTGCATAAATATTCTTAAAAACAAGAATTACACATTAGAATAATCTTTAACTTCCTTCAAAACAAGACTTCTGATCCTTTAAAATGCCACATTTACTATTCTAAATATGGTTTTCAACTTTGAATAGAGACTTAGTAAAAATTTGAATTTTTTTTTGTGGGATACTTGATCCATAAATACTGAATGCCAAATGTGCCTTGTAATATTTCAAAAGATACATCCATAAAAGTTTAAAACTTGCATTCTACACATTTTGTTTGGGTTCCTAGTTTCAAACGCTGCCGTGCATATTCTATACTTGCTTTAAGTTAGAGTCTTTCAGTAAAATACAGAGGCAGATATTTTTCTAGAATAAAGAAACTATTCATAGAATACAGAGGAAGTAGGGACAGTTCTGCAAGTTAGAACTTTACTGAAACTGGTGTTGTGCTATTTGAGGAAAAAATATTCAGTAATTTGAATGATTCTGTATTACAGACATAGTATATCAGTTAAATGCCTAATTAGGAAAGATGTGGCAACGGTTGCTCTCCTTTTAGTGCTCAAGAATAAGTTAATTACTGTAGAAAAAGGTAAGGAGATCACATGGTGCTTCACATGTGGTGTAAGAAGAGAATAAATGTAAACCAGTGGCCTGTCTGATGCAAGACAATCTTTAATGGACAATTCCAGATGTACCCAAGACCTTAGTGGTAACAATCCTTTTCATTGCAGTTGGCATTCAGTATTGCATGTGCCATTATGATGATTTGCATTTTACACACGCACACACACACACACACACACACACACATATATATATATATATTAATGATGGAGGCTTTTAATATTTTTCTCTTTGGACGTGTTTTGGCAAGTTCCTTTCTGAGATTCTATTCTGCTTATACATAAATAGTCTGTAATATAGACAAATACTTCATAAGTTTTAGAGATCTAATGATTCACTAAATGTTTTTCTTAATCCCATAATTAATGAAGTATTACTGTAATATTGGTGTAAAATCCTGTTAAGCTTCCAGCTATCTTTCTTGGCACGTGAATACTTGGTAGTGCTGTAACTAGAATACCTAACACACCTACGCTACATAATAGCATATCTATACACATTTATAGTTCTGCTATGTTTTGCGTATTAAAGGTAAATAATAACATTTTAATGTTTTCATACAGGAGTTTAATAATTTGTTTAATTTGCAACATCTCTAGTCACTCTAAAAATAAAGGTTATGTATATTTATATACAACAATCTCTTCATTCTTCTTTACTTTCATAGCATGGGCAGAGAGAGACTCAATTAATTATTCATGATTTCGAGCAGGTGGAAGCTTATTTAGCCCACTCTTAAATAAACACGTATGCTGCTGAGTGTGTCCAGAATGAAAAAATCCCATGTTTAATTATTTTTAAAACATCCCCTCTTGCTCTGCTTCTTGGCAAGTGCAAATGTCAGCCAATTAATATTTTGCATTGAACAACAGTCACCTGACAGTTGTATAGATGAAAGACTTGGGCTTAAAGTCTTTGATAGATCTGTGCTGCATAAATTTCCACCCCTGACCATGACCCTTTGCAATATGTATCCTTTGTATAGGATATGTAGTTAGTCTCAGAAGAGATTAATGGACAGTGTCTCTCAGGACAAAGCATTAGGATGAAAACAGTAGTCCTGCTTCCCTCAAAGTGGGAGGCTTACATTATTCTCTCAATTTATTATACATTAGTCTCACTTACATCACTTGTTCTGCACGTAAACACTAAACTTGCACTTACAGGAATGTTAAAATAACAGCTTTGCATTTAATGCCACAATTAGCGTAACAGCTGTGAATTATCCCAGGCTTCATTATCATTCGTTCTGTTGAACAACAAGACAACTGTATTTCCATTACTGTCTGTAATTCATTTTTCCAAGTCTTATACAGCTTCAAGAAAATAGCAATATCGAGATCACCACAGTTCTCTTGAGACCCAGATTTCAAGTGTGACTCCTGTGTTGGGTTTTTTTCATGGCAGTAATGAAAACAATTTATGAGATGGCACTAAGGAAACGAGGTACATGTTGCTGTAATACTTACAAAGTTCCAAACTCTACGTCACTACTGATGAATTCTTCCAGCATACTTGTATCCACCATAGGATTCTCCAAGGCTCCATGGACATCTTGCCCTAAGATAAAAAACGCCAAAAATGCAGAATTTACAAGAGTGGAAGTTGGAGGAAATCATCAGTACTTCAGATGAAGTAATGCTGCCTGCTCTCCTGCCCAAAGGAAAACCAAATCCTTCCCGTTTTGTGTGTGACAGGTGGGTTATGCTTCTGGTTTAATTGGTCTGGGAGAAAGGATGATGGGAAAAGCAGATAAGAGGAGATGTGCAGGGGAAAATTAAGATGACACAGCAGTGCCGGTGTCCTGGTTTGACCACGACGAGCCAGCAGACCCCAGTCTGTGTGTGGCATTAAGGCTTTACCGAATTGCTGCAGCAAGGGGATGAAGGGCCCCAGCCTGCAACTGCAAACAGGTGTTTTGGCAATAACATCATACTCTTGCATATTGGGATCAAAACCAGTGATCTGCACTAGTGCTGCACGTCAGTTTCTGAAACACACAGTCTAGAAATCCACCATCCTGAGCTTAAATAAAGCTTTAGAAATGTTTGGTGGCTTCCTTTTATTCTCTCCCAAAAAGCCCAGCCCACTAACGCATTAAACGTATCAATGAATAGAGAGGTTCAGTACTTTGTCCTTTGTTGCTTGGTAACTGAAGGCTATAAACAGATTTTATGATTATAAGGTCTCTGGCATTCATGACAACTTTTGTTGAAAGTCAGATGGAACTCTCTAAAACAAACAAAAAAGAAAAAAAAAAACACCAACCAAACATGGAGAAATGCTTTGTAGGCTCCCCACCTCTCCAGCAAGCCTTCCGTAAACACAGGTGTGGCCAGGGAGAAAGCAAACAAGATAAGGGGACACTGAAGTGACTGCTTTCTCCAGCATGTGGCTCTGTCCCACTGCTGCACCAGATAACACAGACTGGCCTACAGACCTAGAGCTGCCTGGCTCAGCCCCCAGCGCCAACACTGACTTCTTCCCCTTGGAAAGTTAATGCAAAAAGTTAATCACTGCCACTGAGTACAGGAGCAGTAATTGCCAGTGGTGCTTTTACTGTCATCTTACTGCACCAGCATCAGATGCGTGCGTGGTAAGGAGAATTTCTTCTGTTCTTTTCCCAGGGTCTCTCTCTGCTGTGGTTCCTTCTTGACCCAGTGTTTAGGCATTACTTACCTGCAAGCAGCATCTAAAAAAGTCCCCTTCCACCACTCCATGCACAGGAGTTCCCACGTGCATCTGTCTTAATACATAAATTCACACTGCTAGTAGTCTCCTGAATTGCTTCGTGATCACAGATTAATCTAGGCATTTTTTGCTTATTGCCGCTGCCAACTTCATTTTGGCTGCCTTTCACCGTGAGATACCAACATGTAGCTGCTTTTCTTGCCTCCTTGGATCCCTGCATCCGAGCATATTGGCATCTGTAGACAAACCTGTCCTCCGCACAGTGGAGAAGGACAGATTCAATCCGGGCAGCGTATTACTCGTCTCAGCAAAATTGTAACACAGAAAGGCTCGAGGGAGCAGCAAAGCACTTTGTGATACCAGCTTGAGAGTACCAAAGAGCCTGGCTGTCCTTAGCAGCCTTCCTCAGACTCACTGGATTCTCATCTTTTTGTTCTTCATGTCTGAATTTAGGATATGCCCCCATGAATCTCAAAACACTTCTTTTGCTAATGTCCACGGGAAAATGATTCAACCACCTCCCTTTCACACATCTGTTCCTCTTGTTCAAATTGCCTGGCCCTCATGCAGAATGATACAATTTTGTTATTCACATGAGGCTAAAGGTCAGATAGGATGTATTTTTCCTGTACCAAAACCCCAAGAATTCCTTATTTTGACCAAGGCCAGAGACAAGCTCTTTCAAAGGACAGCTTTGAATCAAACAAGGACAGGGCCTTTAACACGGGCATCCCGCAGCCCAGAGATTGGCTCTGGGCAGAAGGAAACACACCAGGGAGATGATCAGCCCCCATTAATGAAACCTTCTTAATAGGTGCACAGAGGGGACAGTGCATCTGGCCACCCTGTAGAGCTTAACTAATTACTTTCTGCCTTCCTTTCTGAATATACTTTCCTGGTCTGTGGCACCACATGCTTGTATTGGCACCTGTTTCGGCAGAGGAGGAGCTGTTGTATCATATGCAAATTAATTTAAAATAACAGCCCTCCATTTCACAGCCACTTGATCACAGTAAGTACTTAATGGATGGGAGCTCTGGGATGATAAAGTACACTGATAATTGATTAGGGGTTTGCTTAATGTCCTTGTTGCTCCCTGACAGCATGCAAACTAGTCAACATTAGGTGGCTGCAAGAGCAGAGAACTGTGTGTTCTGAGTGGTGGGACAAGCCCCATCAAGAGGCCTCTGGGAACACAGAGCCTCCAGCGCAGAACCACGTATCTGGTGAAGAGCTGCTGGAGGACGTGCAGAGTCAGCAGCCTTTATCAGCTTGTGCTTGGGGATCTCTGCTCCCAGTCCACACTCCACGCCGCAGTGTCCTCAGACATCTTCAGGAAGAGTCTGCACCAGGTGACACATTTGACTTCAGTGTCACCACACAGAGGACTGCCAGCTTCCCAGGAAACTGATGGAAGATGAAAGGCCGAGACAGTGACCGGGGTTTCATGCACAGAGACTGCAGTGATAACCAGCAGATGACTGTATTTTTCCCCTTTCTCCATAAGCCTGATAACTTGTTGTTCTCTCCTTCCATCTGAAGTCTGAAACCTGTCAGTTCTACCACCAGCTTCTGCTCCCCTGTCCATTCTACCCTAGCCTGTCTCTATTCCCAACCTCAGGCCCTCAAGGAGGGGTCTGAGGCTCCAGCTTCCTAATCTGATGATTGCTTGTTTCACATCTCTCTCTTCAGCAGACATCCCCTCCTTTCCATCCTTTACAGAGTCCAGACTCTGTAGTCACCTGGCTCCTGAGTTTCGTTTTATACTCTGCACTTCTACAGCCAACAGTCTCAACCCCTGAATTACCTGCCTCGATTGCTTCTCCCCAGGACCTCCATGTAATGCCTTACATACAACTGCATTGAAATCAATTGCCTCCTTTTCTGTAGTATCTAAATGCAAACTGAAGGACGGGGGATAGAGAACCAGGAACTCCTTGCAGTACGTTTTAGGTCTTTAACAGAGCAGCTACTTCAGAGAAAGTCACATGTAGTTGCAAATTTGGCTTGAACCACAGCCACCCCCTCTCAAAGGAGCGCCCAAATAAGCAGGGTATTAGGGTGCTTTTTCTGCAAACAGTATTTTATTGTTTCTGGACTGAATTTTTCTCAAACATTTGGTATTGACCAAAAATCAGTTTAAAAAAAAAAAAAAAAGATAATTTCCAAAGATTAAAGGAGGATGCCAAGAGGTTCCCAGCCAAGTGCAGCTATTTGAAGTAAAATCTGTGTTAAAACAAACTATTCTGTGCAGGGAACAATCCTTAAATAACAGTTTGAGATGTAAAAAAAGGCACATGGAACACAGTGCTCTTTAATAACTGCTTGCTGAAAGGACAAATTCATGGTACTTGCTACAAAGCCTTGCAACTTGAGGGAAAGATCCTGCTTGAGAACAATGAATGATTTTCATCTGAAGATACTTTACCACTAAAACAGGCCTCAGCGCTTTATGTAGGAATTCAAAGTCCACCTGAACTTCATGGACTTAGACTAAGACTTACTTAGGGGGGACAGTTCGTAAACTTCTGTCGTGTTAAAGGACTCTGAGTACTGGTGACTAAACTGTTCAAGGCAGTCCAGTTCATTTTGACTGGAACAGACCTGGAGTCACTGCTGGGCCAGCAGAGCTATTGGATGGGAACCTCAGGCACAGAGGGCAGCAACAAACAGGAAAGGGTTAAGGACAGAACCGCTGCAGGGTGTCAGAGCGGCAGCCACCCAGGACACACCACCATCAAGGGCAGGAAAACCTGCAACACTCCAGCTGGTAAGGAGGGAGCTTCTGTCACAAGAGACCGCTTTTGCCCAAAGTAACATTGTCCAAAGAAACAAACAAAAAAAAAAACCCTTATGCATAATATTTTAAATTTAGCATTTCATGTTTTATTCCTGTTTCAATCTCTCATCCTTAGAACAGTATGAGACACCTTTGGGGTTTAAGTGTTTTATGTTCAATGGCATGTTTGTTCTGCAGCTCAATTTATTTACCCAGAGCTCTAAAGTGTATTCCAAGAATGCAAATATAACAGAGAGGTGGTGCCTCCACTGAGAGCCTTCTTGAGGTCACAGAGAGCACTGAGACCAAACAACCACAAAAGGAGAGAAGACTGGGACCAGAGGGACACCAGGTCAGCCTTCATTTATTTTCTCAACCCATTGATAACGTGAGGAAGAACGGCCAGCCCAGCTACACACCGACAGGCACAGCAGCTAATCAGGAGCTCTGAACTTCTGACAAATAGGAAGTTATTGATTAAAAAAACCCACGCACTTTAATTAAAAAGGAATTATTTTCAGCAGAAATCAAAGGAAAAAATGGTTAGAAGATGAAGTCTCTAGTGTAGGAGAGGTGAATGCAACAGAAAAAAACATGAACTTCCCCAAACAGCCACAGAAGAGAAAAGCCATTTACTCTTAAGAAAAAGCCAAGGTCAAATCTCAATCAGAGTCATATCTAATCTAATAGGTCTATTGGCTATTGAAAGTAGTGATCAACAGGAAAACAAACATTATCTCATTGTCCTTGAAAAAAACCTCCTATTTCAGACTGTCCCCTCTCGATACTGCAAATGTGACTTTATCTTACTAATGAGTGTCAAAACAGATATGCACTGTAAGGAGCTAAAGCAACGGGGGAAACGGGATCCTTTTTGCTCATTAATTTCAAATATAAGCTTACAAAACAGATCTATATGCATGCTGAGTTGCCAGCTGACACATTTGGAAGACAAACCTGAACCACTGACGAAGCAGAGAGGCTTCCTCAGGGGCAGCCTTCTCCACCTCATTCTGCAACCCCTGCTTGAAAATAATGCAAACCCTGCTTTAAATCAGCTTGCTCACTTTTCAGTTTTACCTGTGGTTTAACAGCAATTTGCATGCTGAATGAAAGCACGATTATTAGCTCTGTAGCCTTGACACTTATCTAACCTCAGTGCCCTGATAATGATTTCAGCCATCTAACAGCATCCCTGCGCGGCACTGGCAGACCTTTGTCATATCCTAGCACAGGACCACACAACATGACTGTAGAAACCTCCCAAGATGTTTCTTTTTCCTGAGATTAAATGCAATTGACAGAGCTACTCCTTCTTACGCTGGCCCAGATAGATCTAACAATCTGCCTTCAAAAAAGATTCACGTTTGTGATTCTAGAATTGCAATTAGTAATTCTAGTTGGAGAATTCACACAACTGAAGTATCTGAGATACTTCTACCGTCATCATTGTCATGAAAGCCAACAGCACCCGGCCCAACTACCTAGAGTCCCATTTTCCACATCAGTTCCTAAAAAAATTTCTGGTATTTTTTTAAATATAATTCCTGTGCAACACTACTTTGAGTATTTAACAGCTATATAGTGCAGCACTTGAACAAACAGCTTGACAAAAACAAATACTATGTTACTGAAAGCAAAGCAAGTCTGTTAACTTTTCATCTCCATGACTTTATGTGAACTTAAGAAATAGGGTATGAATTTGCCACAACCTATAACCACCACATGTGCTGGCTAGTAGCCCTACCTTGTGGTTCACTGATTTAACTTTCTCAGCTTAAATACGTTTTCTTCATCAAAGCTGGAGAATCTTCCATTTCCTTGTTTGAAATGAAAACTAGCAAGCTTGAGTGGCCACCTCTCACCTAGGCCAGCAGAGTGCCAGAAAAAAAAAAAAAAAAAAAAAAAATGGGNNNGAAATAAATGACTTATTTGGCTCGATAGAAATTAAATATAGGGAAACAAAAATTGTCTGCATTATCAACAATGGAAAAGGTATTTTTCCAAGTTACTCTGAGATCAGTGTCACATAAACACCTCTGCAGGTAACAGAAGGAAAGCAAATACAGAAAATGAATCTTGGAACCAAAAGGTTAATATGGGGGAGGGGGGGAGAAAACTGCAAATCAGAGGAAGGGAAAGAAAATATTTAGTAAAATAGTAGAAAACATATAAGCCTTTGAACAGCCATTTTGAATCATGTTATGGCAGAGCCTGAGAAATGCAGCTAGATTATGAAATCTATTAGAAAGTAAATTCTGTGGTAAGAAAAAGGCAGGAGACTAAGAGGACCTTACTCAAATGTAAAACGTCTTTGGGGAAAAAGGCAGAAGGGCAGATACCAGCCAAAAGAGAGAAAAAAAATAATATGTGAGTTTAACCTCTCAGAAGGATCTCAAAGTTACTGCCACAATTACTGTTTTACCAATTATAACCAGGCCATTTCAGAAGAATGCTCTTAGCGGAAAGAAACCCTTCTCTAGCGTGACATGTTCTGACAGAGCAGGGAGGGAGCTCTCTAACCTCACGAAAACGGCTAAGATTTCACAAGCGATAAATTGCAAGGAGGCCTCAGCCACTTCCCAGTTTTTCTCCCTGGCGATTAGCAGGTGGCACTGCAGGTCCTCCAGGGCCCACCCTCCCCTTGGTCTTCTGGCCAAAGTACAAGGAGAAAAGCACCGCAGGGCACCTCTACCATTGGTACGATTTCATTCTGGTACATCCTTACACAACAGCTTTGGGGTTTGGGGCTCCTTTTCTCCTTCCTTTCTTCTTCAACTAACTAAACAATTACTGTGTTTTTGCTGCCACTAGAAATTTTCAAGACTCCCTCTTAAAACTTCATTCTTACCTTCAAAGAACTGCTGCAAGGCCTCATTTTCTCCCACCACATCCATGAAAAGCCAGAAGTGTTTTGCTTTCCTACTGAAGAATCCCACTGAGGAAAAAAAAATAAAAATAAAAAAAATTGCCCTGTCTCTCTTCCAGGTGACTATGGACGTGCCAAGGAACGCATCACATTTGTCAGAGGTTTCAATGATTTTGACCCAGCTGCTTTCATTCCTTCGAAACTAGAGCCAGGGCTCCACTTCCATTCTGCTTCACGTAAAGGAGAATCTGACAAGGCTTTCGAGGCAAGGTGGTGATGTGCGTTCTTCCGTTCAGTTGTCTAGTGCCCTTGTTTTAAGGACCTTTGGTCCCAGTACTAACCATAAATACACATGCGCAAGAAACGCAGCAATAAAAATTAAAATATCTTGTCCCTGTACTTTCACACAGGTGATGTAATTAATACTACCACTGAAAGCAACAGTAATCAAAAACGCAAGGAACAAAGCCATCACCGGTTTCACTGTATGTGCCATCCCACTGAAGTCCCGGAGCGTCAACACCATCCAACTGGTGTAAAAAATAAAAAAGAAATATCCCTATAGTCAAACTGCTGTGAGAGAAACAGAACTTCTATATTATTATTAACAAGATTAAATTACAGATTAACCTGTTTGTCTAATGTAACATTGAAAAGCATATGGAAAAGCTGCATTGAACAAAGGTAGCATAGAACAAAGGCTAGAAGCAAACCCTATTTTGCTTTCTTTAACCTTTGTACAGTGAAAAATTAGCCCTGCTCTGTCGGCAAAGGGCAGAAAAATAGTCATGTTTTCAGGAGGCATCTGTGAGAAGAGGCATTTGGCCACGAACAAAAGCTTCAGTGAAATGAAGAAGTCTGGAATAAGGCTATTTTTTGAGTTCAGAAATATTCTGAGAATATTCACCAGAGAAATAACCATTGTGCAATTTTTACAAGCCCCAGACACTCATAGTGACACAGGTTTCTCATGAGAGAAAAAAAATAAATTAAAATTTAAAAAAATAAAATAAATTAAAATATAAATTAAAAAAATATATAAATGTAGAAATGACTTTTGGGGAAGGGACTTGAAGACAGAATTGAGTCGATCAGTATTTACAAGACGTTAAAACTGAGCCACTGAGATACACCGGGTACATCTTTGTAGCCCCCAGTACAAGAAAATGACCTCAGCATAATAAACTTCAGATACCGTTTATGGCTCGACGCAGTCACATATAGAAAGGACCCTTCTCTCTGCTTGAATAATAATCCTTTAGAAGCATTAAGTCAGAATAGCAGCAGCTACCAGCTATCATTTAACTACTCTTAGCTAATCCCGGAAATGGTTTGATTTCATTATGTAAACTGAGGATTGACAATCATTTAGGAAGCATTTATGATCTTAACATGAAACACAATACCAACAACCACTTTGTTTTCAAAGAGTGAGAAAACCAGACTTCATCAGTATCACTGAAAAAAAATACACCACCTTCTAACAACTGAAGGTAGAATTCTTTCAGGTTTCTACAGCAGGAACTAGTACCGTGATAGGAAATTTGATAAAAATATTTCATCAGGATTGAAATAACCCAGGCCAGACATACACCACTAACAGTAAAGTACTGAGGTTCAACTGCTTGTTTTAATCTTAACATTGAAACGCCAGGTGAAAGCCAACACAAAGGGTTTTCAGGTGCACGTACACACAAGCAACACGGTATTAAGCTCTGCTGCTCGTTCTATTTACTCCTGTAAAAACTGAGAACACACCAGTAAGACAATGATGAACGGGGTTATATTTTGTTCTGCATCAAACAAAATAAATCTGTATCCACCAAGATGCTTCTTGTTAAAGAACCAACTATATAAACTTGCCTGTACTTCTAGGGTTAGTCAGTTTACCTGCCAATGCTCTAATCTTACCTGGAACTGCTAAATGGCTGTCACGATCAGTACCTAGTGTCTTTCCAAAAGTGCTTTTACGCAACGTCTACCACGTACCCACAACTACGTTCCCTGTAACCTCATCGACTGCCTGCTCTCAGCCTGGACCATGCCCAGGGAAAACGGGCCACTTCAACTTGAAGTGCAAAAGTAGCACTTGAACAGAAAAAGCATCTTCCTTAAGAAGCCGTGATCCTTTATCAGGTTATCTTTGGAGCAAATTGCAGTCGTGAAGGAACTGCTAATGTTATATGGAACTTATCATCAGCGTGGTGAAGAAATCACTTCATACATATTTCCCAGTTTCAAGGGCACCTGTGGGAAACTGAGGTATAAAACATCGGAAACTAGAAATCCCCAAAAAGGAGGAAAAAAAAATAAAAATCACTTAAAGGAATGGAAGAACTCTAATAAAGAATATTGGGGAAAGAGGAAGTTTTTTGGGGTCAGCCAGGGGTCAGGACAGATTTCTAACTGAAGAAAATTAAACAAGGTAATTTTATTGTTTCTTGATATTTGGAAAACACCCTGCTTCAGCAGATCCCCACTACATCCACTCTTCATTATGTATGTTTCTCTTCTTACATTGTTTTATAATAGAAAAATATGGGAAAGCAGCACTGCAAAAAATTCTGAGATTTCCTAATTAACTGCACTGGCATATGGGATGGAGAGATACATACATGCATCTAAAGACTACGATGAAGAAAGTGTCAGGCATTTATTCCCTCTTCATAAAATCATCTCCATTTTACTTATCATGGAGATTCACATCATTCTGCACCACAAAGAACAAAAGGCAGACACTGCTTCAGACTA
Organism: Pedionomus torquatus; assembly: GCA_013398155.1. NCBI lineage: Eukaryota > Metazoa > Chordata > Aves > Charadriiformes > Pedionomidae > Pedionomus > Pedionomus torquatus. Next base: position 145,747 of record VZRU01000894.1, read on the forward strand.
ACACAATCAGAAGTTTTATTTTTAAGTGTAAATTACAATCACTAATACACCTGCAATTGCTTACCACATTTGTTCAACTAAGTATTATATGTACGCTTATACAGCATAGGTCAGTTTAAAACAATCACAGTAAATCTTAGTGCAATCTGCAAAAGGAGAAAGATCTTGGACCCACTTTGTGGAAATAAATATCAAGTGACCAAAAAAAAAGAAAAAGAGATTCAGCAATTTTAGTTATGTGTATTCAATGAAGTTCATGCACGCGCAAGAGTAAAAAGTTTAGAGCTCTTCCTTGTAATAGCCCAGTTTTGCTAGTGACATCTCTCTTCTCAGCTGCATAACTTCCCAGAACATCTGATCCACTAAAAAAAAAAAAAAACCAAACAAAAAAAAGACAAAATCATTAAAAAACAGAATTCATATTTTATTTCAACTGATGCATACTGGCTGCCTCACTGTACAGCGGTTTGGGGAAACTTCAGGAGTAGCAAGCATCTAGTAAAACCAGAATTAATATGAGGGCTATTTGTGCTTGGTTGTAACAAAACTTGTATTTTTTTAAAAAATTCCCTGTCATGGTCCTATTAAAAAAAAATCCCAAAATTTTAAATTATTTTTTTTTAAATTGGAGAAAAACAAAAGCATTGGTACTTCTCATCAGCTTCAATTAATTGCTGTTTCTAATTGCTCTGATCATTGACTCATTTTCTGTAAAATGAAAACACTGCAAGTAGAAAAAAAAAGTACAGCTTTTCAAGTAAGAATTGTTTCTTCACAATCTGTAATTTTGTTGTATTTTTTTCATTTGTAATCTTTCTTCCTCTTTTCTCTACCACTACCCCACCAGTAATAATCTAGTAAACTAGAGAGGAAAAATACTTTTTTGTTTTAAATTTTGGCTGTATTTTGCTAAACCTGATGACCCTAGTGCATACCATAAGCATCTAGATGCCTCAGCAATACAAAACAAAATTGAGTATATAATTATTCAATAAAAAAATAATTTCCATGCACTCACAATCATGATGTAGAATGATTACAAAGGTTATTAACACAAGCAACAAGCGCAAAGTCTTCAGTACCATATTTCAAGAATCGCTTTTGTAGGTGACCTCTGTCTCAAAAATTATATTGTGCATGAGTAGGAATATATGCAACATATTATGCAGGCAATTATCATGAGTATCTACATTCTTCTAAAGGTATTGCAGGGTCCTGCACCTGAGATGTGGCAATCCCAGGCACAAATACAGGTTGGGTGAGGAATGGCTGGAGAGCAGCCCTGAGGAAAAAGACTTGGGAGTGCTCGTGGATGAGAAGCTCAATACGAGCCGGCAGCTTGTGCTGGCAGCCCAGAAAGCCAACCGTATCCTGGGCTGCATCAAAAGAAGCGTGACCAGCACGTCGCAGGAGGCCATTTGCCCCCTCTACTCTGTGCTCATGAGACCCCACCTGGAGTGCTGTGTCCAGCTCAGGATGGTGAGACACTGGAACAGGTTGCCCAGAAGTTGTGAACTGGAAGTGCTCAACGCCAGGCTGGATGGGGCTTTGAGCAACCTGGTCTAGTGTCAGGTGTCCCTGTCATGGTGGGGGAGTTGGAACTCAGTGATCTTTAAGGTCCCTTCCAACTCTAACCATTCTATGATTCTATTGGTTAAATATATAGAAATTAAAATTCAGTGTTTTTAACGGTAATGATGACAACTGAGCTGAAACACCAAACTCTTTTGAAACTTTTTTCAAAACTTCTTGTGAAGAATAAGTAACTCAATGTTGAAAACATTTCATTATTTGATGGGGAAAAGAAAATATTAACTTATTTTTTTATCTCAATAGTAAAGTAAGCAAGTTTCAACTAAAACTATAGTGGTCCCTTTAATCAAAGTAAAAGCCTTTTAACTATAAACAAAATTACAACTTAACAAATTTTCAAGATCTTCTGCAACGCTCGTACATCAGTAAAAATTACCATCTTCCTTAAACATAATTTAGTGTATGAAATAGGTGAACTTCTGGTGAATTCCATGAAAACAATTCTTTTTGACAAGGAAAGTTACCAGCTTCATATTCTGTAAAGAACAGTCTCTCTACTTATCACCTCAGGAACACGGCAGGTTAGAAGTGGAAACAAAAGATGTGGGCGTAGCTAAAATACTGAACTCTTGAAATTGGGAAAGATCAGGAGAGATGACTATAAAAGAGCTAGATCAAAGTGGGGCTAATTCTAAGACTGGAACAACGAAAAGCACAGACATCCATAAACAGCACAGTGCTATTTTATTCTAAAGTGCAGCTGAACACACACACACAAAAAACATTTAAAAAGGGAAAGCCATTTTTTAAATTAACTATTGACATGGGGCTGGTGACACTTTTTCTGCTCTGTGCTTAGCAAATCCAGGAGCTTAAGTGATACTGTCTGTTTCAAAAAAAAAACCCCTTGGACTGAAGGCTGTTGGGCAATATTCTTTGACCTGGACAGGAAATACAATTACATCAATTACGTACAGTTTAAATACAATCAAATCATAATTATTTTCTTTCATAGTGATGAATGACTACAGTCCAGTTTCCTGTTCATTTTTTACAATTTAATCCGAAATACTGTCAACCTTGCCAGTTCTCCCTGAAAGAAAGGGAGACACAAGAAAGGCCGTCTCTCACAAGCAAGGCTGTCTGAATTCTGCACAAAATGAGAAAATCCACCAAAATATCTGGTGAGAGAAGAAAAAATAGCCCAGACCAAATCAAGCAAGGTTTTTTTGGTCTAAAATATCTTCATATTCTGTGAAAGAGCCTTTATTTTTAAACACTGTGTGGAAAAAACTGTGACTGTGACTAACTCCTCTCATTACCACATTTTTCATAACATTTCTTGTTGAATAACGTGGGAGGGGGTAGATGGACTAAAAATCGCTGCTTCTTAATTTGTTGCTGCTGTTAAAAAAAAATTCTACAGCTTAATTGGAGGGATATCACCAAATTCTTGTAATAACAATGACTACCAACAGGTATCTTTCCTACAATGCTCAGGTCACTGCTGTTATGCACAGATAGCAAGTTTTAGGTACATGCGCTCTGTAAGCTTGTGTTTATATATACCAAATGTCATTTCCTACTCACCATCTTGCTGCTTCAACAGTCCTTGCTGGATGTATCGAATATACGTAAAGAAGTTACACACAGAAGTGATCTGGACCCGTATAAAAGTAATGGCAGTTAATAATTTTGTACAAAGGTATGGAAAAATAACTAAATAAATAGTACTCAAAATGAAATCACAGTAAGTCTACTTACCCTGTAACGACAGAAAGGAGAAATGTAGTAGTAACTGCTTGAATCTCCTAATTTGATTCTATGCTTGCATGACTTACTTTGTCCACTGAGAGCACATTTCCTACAAAATATAAAGTTTCCATAATTTAATAAACAAATCTGACATTAATGTCTAAACACCTGCATGTGTTTATGGTGTTAATGTAATCGCTACATATTGGCACATATACCCAAGTCTCTACCTTCATTTCACAGACTGTAATTATTGCATTATGTTGTCAACTATTTTAGTTCTACAAGGACTAATTTTGTTTCAACTACTAGTGTACCGTGGCGCATTTCTGATTTTTAAAGCTTTCTTCAGCTCTCGTCACGTACTTCCATATTCACTAATTCAAAGTGGCTCGACAACTCTGGAACAGTGGGGATTGTTTTAACTCTCCATATGTGAAATAAATATGGCTTATGTTATCAGTTGATGCCAACATTTAAACAGATTTTTAAAAATTCTGCTTGATGTTGCATTTCATCATCAAAAACATCAGCCCTATGGAATAGCAGTCAATTCTCTGAAGCCTCTCTCAGATGCGCTTTAAGATCTGCTTTGCATCTCTGCCCAAATTGGAGTCATATTTTACAGTAAGAGCATAAAATAAAAATAATTTGAGACAAAGGAAAACAGGCTGTCTGGCAGTAATTCTTTCCATTACCATTATAAAAAGTTATGATAAAATAATCAAGTTCAGTTCTGGTGTATTGCAAGTATGTCATATTCAGGAACAAGGAAAAGCTAGCAGTCACCACAAATTCTTCCCAAAAACAATTCAGGAAAAGGCAAAGATTTTTTTAAAAAATTCCTCAAAATTCTTTAGAAAAAGGAGGTTTGAGTATCTCAAAGAAACTGCTATTAATACAATCTTAATAAATGAAAATAAAATGGGAATTTATTTGGAATTTCTATATCGCAGCATCTCAGATGATCTAGGTTGTCATGGCATCCACTATTTCATTGATTTTAAAAGCTGCTGGCTCTTCTCCCTTCTATGTCTACCTCTTGAAAGGTTCTTAGACTCCGTCATTTCAAAAGCGAAACAAGAATTACAAAGCTGCTGTGGTTCTAAACAGCAGCTCAGAGATTCTCTTAAATAGCCTTGCAGCCGGCCCACAGAACCACGGTAAGACAGGAGAAAAGTGAAGAGCGTGTACAGGATTTTCCATAGCAGTTTATGAGGACTGACAGCAGTCCATTGACCCAAGAAAGTATAGTAGCTGAAGCAAGCTGATCGCAATTTCAGTCAAGCTTTTGTGAGAAGACAGACAGCTTTTCACTGCTAAGAAAATCAAGCCTTTTTCCTTCTGGCTATAGAAACACCTTCTATATGTTATCTTCCATCGCACCAGGTTAAATGCTGGCATGATGGTTACTACTAATGACTCAGTTCTGCACTGTACAGCACACACGCAGCTCAGCGCTTTGTTCCCCATGGGGACAATTATTCAAATCCTGTGGGGAAACCCAGCTGTCTCACGTTGAGGCAGCACTTACCACACATCATCCCAGGCACCATTCAATAACTCCTGTATATCAAGAGCCTTTCTTCACTATTATCCCAGCACTCCACTTTCAGCTCCTGCTTTTGCTGTTGTGCTACCACCTGCTATTTTATGCCTCTGTTCTCCCCTCCCCCAGTCAATTCTACAATAAAATAGTTTTTAAAAACATTACATTTTGTTATTATTTATTTACAGTTTGTCTATATTTTGTTACCTGTTTAAGAACGTAGTTTCCGTAAAAATAGTGCTTTGCACTGTATAAAAAATAAAAAATGTCAAACTGCTATTTTGAACTGGAATATCTGCTTCTCATTCAGTGCTAGTAATCATATATAAAGCAAAGCACATTTGCTGTCAAATTACACTTAGCTACTGCATATTCCTTACCTATTTTTTATCCACGAGCACTAACACAAAAATTTTAGTTGCACATGACAGCGGAAAAAGGGAGAAAGGAGTACACCCATCCTTTTGATACAACTAAAGTAACTAAATCACAATTTGTGCACAGAAATCTCCAAGCATTAATCTACACCTAGTCAACTACTTAAATTCTAGTTAAAAACTTATCTAACACTGCAGAAAACTGGTTAACATCTCATTAAACTTCTGAATGATGCAATTGAGCCTCCTGTTTTTGAGTAGGAATTTCATCATGTCAAGACACAGCAAAGTTCCTTGAATCTCAATGATTTGAAATCAATTTGCCAACTGCTCTTTAACGACATGTGACTTGTTTCAGGAGCTTCTGGCAGTCCAAATTCTCTGTTGCATTCATGGAACGCAGCTCACGGTGGTGTATATTGAACTTAAGGTCATCATCCCTAGTGTAGCTCCATTATTGGTTGGAGGGCCCTTCTGATGAGGGGGATACAGCTCACAGAGCACGTTTTCTGGTAACAAGGCATATGCTGAAGAATATATGAATGTCTGAATTTTTTACGCTAGAAAGGATCAAAGACTAAGTAACAAAATGCAATTTCCATTTTCTACTGCTTCTTTTAAGAGGACATAAAAATTTCTCATATATGTTAAGTGTATTTTCTCTTCCACTCTAAAACAGAGAAAAAACAAGAACAACTAATAGTAATGAGAAAAAAAAGTCTTAAGAGTCAAATTTTCTATCAGAAAATTGAGCTCTGACAACACAGACATTACAGAGAAAAACTGTCAACTCATCCAAAAGTTCTCAAATACCAAAGCCAAGGCTTTCTCAAGATATGGAAGGCTCCAGATTAACAGTGACCTTGCCTGCTCAACCCTGACACACACTGAAACATGCTACAAATCCCTTCCTTTTCCTCTATATCCACCACAGCCCCAGTGCCTCAGGCAATTCCCTCCCACCTACCCGCAATGTCTGTATCAGCACCTGACAAGTCTTGCTTCAGACTCCTCAAGGACCACTCGAGAATTTCTAAGATAATCTTCCTGTCATTCAAGCATACTTCCTGCTCAAAGTTCAAACTCACCTTCGTTCCCGTTTCATTACATTCCTTCTGCTTAAATTCAGAAGAGTAAAACTATTTACCTCTCAAATCCTTCACCTACCTTTGTCAGTGTGCTATATACATCATAAATTTCTTATGCCACAAATATTCTAGATGTCCAATATTCAGCCTGTGCTACTTCAATACCTATTTCTTTCATGACACTCTCCAGGTGACAGCCCTTAGTTCAAAAGCATCTCATTTAGGCATCAGGATAGTCTTCTCCAAGGAAGTCAATGTTACCGTTGTGGCCAATGCATCAGACAGCTCTTCCAAAGAGGGAATTTTGTCTTAAAGGTTTGTTCTATATTAGTCTTTTTTAAAGTTTAATTTACTAGTTGCTAACTTCCCACATAAAACTTCCTAGCAGCAATCAAAAAATCCTGGATTTTAGGAAATAAAGTTTAAGTTGCACAAATTTGGCTGAGGTGATCAGCTGATAGCAGTTTTCTCAATCCAAGAGTTATCTCAAATGAGTCGAGATTCCCCCTCTGTTTGTTCACTTAACATACTTTGGTCCCCCACATTCAACTGCAGAAGCTTTCACAAATCGAACGGGTTGCAAGCCAACAGGTTCAATGCTCAGAGTGTTGTTTTCAACAGCTTCCAGAACAGCTGAGGCCAACTGCAAGAGAAATTTAGAAAGCAGTTAAAAACAGTTCTGCATTATCCATTGCCTCAAAGCAGTGAAATATTTCTTCTGTAAAGTTAGGAACAACAACAACAAAAAAAAAAGTCAACTCAACTTGCCAAACAGAAATTCAATTAGAAATGAGATTTTGCTCTGATCGTGAGCACAAAGTCCCACTTCCAGGCTCCCGTTTAAATTCTGCCCTCCAGATAACCCTGCCTTCCCTCAGGCAAGATAACTGCCTTTACAGGCAGGAATGTAGTCAAGCATGTTTAAAATGCTAACTGTATTTTCACTCATTCCTCATAAACCCAAAGAGCACATATATTTGTACGTGCAGTGTTCCTGTCAGAGGCTGGATTCAGCACAAATTTTGTTTATTTAAAAAAATTGCTCTAATTTTATTGTGTTCTGTGGAAACAAAAATGATGCAGCATGCTTGCTTGCTTATCTTGCAAAAGCCAAGTAAATACTATGTCACTGTTTTTCAGCCAAAGATAGCTTTAGAAAGGTGGCCAAACAAGCAAGACTGAACAAGATGCATAAAAGCCTACATATATAGAAAAGCCAGCTGCAACTTTCAAACACTAGTCTAGTTAAAACATCTTAATGAAATTATGTGCAACTTCAGGGTTTTTTATGTTAATTCTTTAAAAACACACAATCATAAGACACTAGGAATACTCTCATTTTGCTCGATTGGATCCAACACTTGCCCAAGACTACTGTTTAAGTACGGACAACTAATAGCCATTACTTGATTTAAAAGAAGTGCAATTTATGTTATTAGTGAAATAATTCTGTGCCAAGGGCCCTTCCTACTGAGTAATAATGATACTGTTCCATTGTAGTTTGAATATTTTAAAAACAGAATGTTACTATTAAGTTAGTTCAAATGAAATACTCCTTACCTGCCATCTCCCAAAAGCAAAACAGAACAGTACACATATACACAAGAGACCACTGAGAGTTAATGCGACACTTCAACCATTCCAATAACAGCATTCCCAATTATTCAGAAACACAATACATGTGTATTTTATTGTTTGGTTTGACTGCACCATTAGTTTACTGATCTTCAAGTGAAACCAGAAGTTGGTCACAATACCCAGAATCTCTAAACAATAACTGATATAGCTGACAAGTGCTAGAAGCCTCATTCTTTTCTTAAATCTACAGTAATTATATCACCACTGAAGCAGAAAAAAACAAAGTTAAGTTGCTGGGAAAGGCAACAGGATGGCCTACTTACATGTATAGCAGAAACAATTTAATTCCCACAGTAACCAAGTAAACTTTTTAATGGGAGAGGTTCTTATGACACTGTGCACCAACCATAATGGACTGGTGTAGGATTAATTAAAAGATCATGTGTGCCTATGGCCCACAAGTCAATGAAAAGCACGGGAAAAGACCATAAAACCACATGAAAACAACAGGTAGACATTATCAATAAAATACAGCATTTTCCACGTGAGGTGTTTAATTGTATTAGGAAAAAGATATCAAGTCTGAGGGTATTAAAATAACAAGTTTTAAAAAAGATCTATGAATATGGTCTCTTTTCCCTTCAGCCTATAAATGCTGCTTAAGAACAAAACCAAAGCAAACTAGTAGGAATCAGTGAAATCAGATCCACATTATTCCCAGGATGGGTAAAACTCTGGTCTTTCCTCTGCACAGGACAGTGTGCAGGAGAGTGACACAAGGAAAAAAGTCTCAATTCATTTAATCTAAAACCACATTGCCAAACTACCCCTACTGAACCACATCAAATCCCTAGGTCTAATTCTTGTAACTCAACCCTCTCTTCAAGAAAATACTCAGACTGTGCTTGTAGACTGCTCAGAGAGAAAATTTGTCCACAAAACTAAATATACTGGCCTCTACTGCCCCCTATTACACAAAAGACAGTGACAGGACACATTTCTACAGAACAGTATCTTTGAAACATCAGGGAAAGCGAACACCATTCATTCCTACAAAAAACAGATACTGCCAAACAGGAGTAACATCTGAAAGAGCACACCTAAAAAGACTTTATTGGTAATAGCATAATGGTGAAGAAAAAAAACCCTGATCATTTCAATACTTCAGACTACACTTCAGCACTGCACTATAAGCTGTTACATGCTAATGAAACAAAAATGGTTAAAATTAATATGAAAACGTTTTTAATACAGTTTACTGGCTTCATGGAACACACTTGCCAGTGACCACATTTAGACTGTTTCCATTACCTCACTTTTTGAGAAGGTTAAACATGGAAAAATATCTTCCCGATAAATTTTGTCCAAGAAAGGACATGTTCTGTCCATAGTAGGCTCATCCTTCCAAGATCTGAATTCATTGTACAACGATAGGTCAGCCTAGAACACAAAGATTCACATATTTAGCACTTATTTAATGTCTATAATTCAAAAATATGCACAGGTAAATAAGCACTAAAACTAAATGCTTTCCATTGCACTGTGAAAGAATGCTATCGTGCCTCAGCTATGAACGCCTTCTCAAATCCACTTTTCTAAAACTGTAAATATAAGCAAATCCAAAGGTATCATTTTCAAGACACATATGTAACACATTCACTGGTCACCACACCCACAGGGACAAACTAATTACCTCTCCCCCATTTCCTAAGCTTCCAGAATACCTTTGAAAAATTTAACTGATTGTTCAATAGAAAAAAAAAGCGCCAAAAATTAATTTTCTTCTTCATGCATTTTCATTACAGCATTTTAGACCACCTCCATTTCTGCGATTATAGAAAAAGCAGAAATCTAAAGAAAACAACTGCAGTCCTAGATATCTTATATGTTCACCCTGCACCCAAGAACATGCTGCTATACAAACACTAAAAGAAAACAGATATTTAACACACCAAATATACAAACACAGGAAAGCGGGTGTTCAATACATAATCAACTAAAACTACACTCTTATTCTTCATTTTTCACCTTTACATCCATGCTACACCAGGAAGGCAAGGATATTCCCTGGGCATGATTTAGAACCATAGCACTACTCCAAGATGTGAACCAAGCAGAGTGAGGATAAGCACTTGACACATACTCCTAACCCAGCGTAAAAGACTAATTCCAGTCTCCAGTGGGATATGCAACACCATCCTGCTCAGATGATGCAGCACAATCCTCAGACTGGTTTTGACCTTCTGCACCTTTCCTCTCCAACTGGTTGCTAAATCCCTTTCTTGTACTATCACAGACCTATACTCCTGAAATCCAAACCTCAAGCTGCAGGAAGGGATGTGCACTGCAAACCAAAGATAAGCCAGGATTTTATTTTTAAATTTGGTAATATTAAAAACAAATAATACAAGTGGGAACTGAAGAGGGAAAATAAGATATGCTAAAAATTAATTTCTTTTTATTCCTATTAAAAAGATCAGTATACTGCTTTGAAACAACCTCTTTCAGTCTTTTGTTCTTCCCCCCTGCATTACCCTTCCCCAAGCTTCTATTACTTCCCATTTTTCTACATAATTATTTGGGGGGGTTCTTTTGTCATTTCTGTTGGGTTTTTTCCTTGAAAAAGAACCTATAAAAATTAGACTGGCAAATTTGTTTTCCATTAGAGCTACTTGCCTTGCACTCAGGTACAATCAGGAACAACCATCTTAATTAAGCTGGTCTATAGATGTTGTGGTTGCTAAGCCACCAACCTCATTGCACAAATGAAATTCAATAGGTGTAACTTGCTCCCTAAAGGAACATTTCCCATACCTTTAAACTCATCTCAGGTCTGGCTTTTAAATTAATACAATCAAGAAAAATATCAGCAGAAAAAAGTCATTTTTGATTTCTACTATATGCTTCTAAAAATCAAGATGCATTTTTTATTAACTCAAGTTATTTTCCAGATTTAACTCAATTTCCCTCAAACCTGCAATTTATGAAGAAACTGCTTTGAAAAAAGTGCTCAGTGAATACAGCTTGATGCTCTTCCTTTCCAATCTACGCTGTTACATGTATTTCCTCCCTGCCTTTGCTTGCACTTTCACTAGATTAAAGCTTTTATTACCTGCAAATTAACAATAATGCTAGTTACATTTTTTACATTTTCATTTTACAGTAGAAGATAACATCAGAGAAACACTTCAGCTCTTTTAACAATGCTGATACATTTATCAGCATTTACTCTGAGTGGAGTGCTACCTGCGTGCCTACTGGGCTTCACAGAATTGTCAGAGTTGGAATGGACCTTTAAAGATCATCTAGTCCAACTCCCCTGCTAAAGCAGGATTGCCCAGAGCATGTCATTTAGGACGGCATCCATATGGCTCTTGAAGGTCTCCAGAGAAGACAGCCTGTTCCAGTGCTCTGTCACCCTCACTGTAAAGAAGTTTTTCCTCATATTTGAATGAAACTTCCAAAGTTCCAGCATTGGCAATATTAAAATTAATTAGATAAGTCTACTTATCCTAGAGGTTACTCCCACACACTAGGAAGCACTTCTCCAGGATGTTGACAGTTTCTGGCTCCACTGCAAATTAGGTTTATTTTTCACAAAGAAACCTAAGAGATAACATGTATCATAACTAGCTTTATTCAACATCTCTAAATGCAAAGCTCTGTGTGGGAGACTCTCCATAAGGATCCAAAGCTATATTCCCTACACCACAAGCCTGCTACGTTCCTCTGAGCAAGGGTACTCTCAGTCACCCTTTTGAAGCCAAGTCACTGAAAAATCAGAAGAACATGCAAGGGATAACCTAACTCAGTGGCAAGAACATGAAGCAAGAAGGGGGCAGAGTGAGGGTTTCAGATCCAGCTCCCAGAAATGCAGGAACATTTACCTTAGACCAATAATAAACAAAACCACAAAGCACTGGATATTGAAAGCAGTAGGGAAGGCACATTTCCTTCCCTGCTTAAAACGATGTCCTCACCACCATGCCAGAGGCAGCCTTGCTTCCTTCACCCCATGTTGCACTCCATTAAGTACTCCTGCTCAGAAGACTGACAGAAAGACTCAAGTTCCAGTGGGTGGAAAATAGATCTGTTTCCTACCGATTCCCTGGGATGGCACTGGAGAAAACCTGTTTTGAGCAGCCCTGAACAGTATTGAAGCATCTCCTTATGCAACCGGTAGAAAGGAGACTGACCTAAACCAAAAAAATGTCAAGCAGACTGGGCCTTCCGTTGCATGTTCAAATTCACCACTTTCCACAAGAAACTGAGGTAGAACAGATTTCTCCCCTCTTTCACTCTTGCCTGACACTTAAAAAATTCATTGAGTCATGACCTAAATGTGATTACAAAGCAATTGGACTCCAGCTCAGCTCTCCCCTTTTCTGAAGGGCAACAAGGATTCAATTTTATTATGGAAAACATCCTGGATATCACTGAAAGTGGGCAGGCAGTCTGTAACAGTGGTGTTGGGTTTTTTAAGCCAAAGTACGAAACAGACCTGGAAACAGCCTTTTCTTTCTAGGTTTAGAGTAAAAAGGTGTATAATATGAACTTAGTAACAAATGGCAAAACAAAGTATAAAATTGGCCACTGTGATCACATTAAAAATCTGGTTACTTGTCTAACAACAGCCGCAGTCACAAAGCTGGCTACAGAACAGTATGAGAAGAAATAGTGACATGTGTTCCCCTTACAGACTCCCAAACTTCTAGCAATCTGTAGTTAAAGAAGCTTCCTAAGCCAAATGTCTTATCTGTCTTCTATATACCTTGACAGCCTTTTCTGTTGAAATGTAGTCATGCAGAGTGACAAACACACTTATATTTTTTAATATTGCTACCTCGTAACAATGAGTTGTAAAGTTTCATTATATACTGCCTGAAAATTATTCTCCTTTCAGCTTCCAGAGTTTTCCTATTGCAAGAAATCCTTAATATTTGCTCACCATTCTTCTTCCCCGAGTCACCTGTGGTTGTACAGATTTTTCTGAGACACCTCAAGTGTCTCTCTCTCTCTACATAGAAATACTTCCAGAGGTTTGACCGTCTATGTCACACTTCCTCGTATTCTCATTATGTCCTTTCAGAGATCAAAATATCACAGCTGTATACACAGACACATATTTACTACATGTTCATACAGTAGTATAATGCTTTTTGCTTTGCTATTTATTCTTTTCCTAACAACTTCTAAGGCTCTGTGGGTCTGGGTGGTGTTTTCAGAGACCTGTCCACAAGTACACTACTTTTTCCTTTTTTCGCAGCACAATGTAGCTGCTTCTAAATCTATACCTGTAGGCCTGCTAGAATTGCATTTTTTTCCTAGATGCTTCATTTCTCACTTATACATTTTGAATTTCATCTGCTGTTCTACTAACCACTCGGTATCATAAGATCCTTCTGAATTGTTCAGTCACTTTTTGCTAGCACCAATCCAAGGTCTCAAGCACCAACGTGTTGCCTCATTATTTACCCATTTTGAATTACATGAGTAGATTAAAAAAAAAAAAAAAAAAAAAAAATCACAGGCCACTGTGGTACTCCAGTGGTAACTCTCCAGTTCTCCAATAATCACTGAGTCAGTTTTTTCCCTGGCCTCTTTCACCCATTATTGATCTATAAAATGATTATTCCTCTTTTCTATGACAGTTTATGAAGCATTTATGAAAGTTTATGAACTCACAGTGACGGACTTTGTAAAAAGCCACCAGGACTTGTCATTCTGTTACACTGTATTTTTCTTTTTTGAATTCCCATCTTCAAATTATTAGTTCCAATGTTTCAGTTCTTAGCTCACCTTCCTATAATAATTTAAAAGTAAACTAAGCTTGGAAAAATCACCAGCTGTTGGTACTTAAGAAAAATTTTCTTTCATTAACAAAATATCTCTTTAGAACCATCAGTGTTGCATGAAGATTTAACACATCCCAGATTTACTATGAGTAAAAACAATAAAGCCAGCTTATCAGCAAAGAGAGGACAATGTTGCACTGTTACCTCTTTACAGTCTTTTACAATTGGTTGCATCATGGTAAGGTCCTGATGACTGCCGCCCATAGCACTGCTTGTACTCTTGTTTCTTGCATGGCCTTTCTTAAAAGGAGTTTTCCCGGTAGACTGAAATTCCTTGGTTGGAGACGTAGGCGAAGTAGACAGTACTAGTGTTTTCAATGCTGCTACTTCAGCCTGGAGGACATCAATCTTGGAGACAGGCAGGGAATAATGTCATTAGCAACAAAAATATCATCTGAGGCTATGAATATGTTAAATTATTTGCTTAAAAAATTCCAGTTGTCTTAGTTCAAATCAAGACTTGATCTTCTAACAGCATTAACACACAGATGCCTATGCAGTTGCATACTGTGGTAACACTGGCTCCCTATGCCTCTTGCTAGCTACGATACAACAGTGAAACACCAGCTCTGTGTCCATTGGCATTAGCTAAGAATATGCCAAGGCAACACAAAACAACTCAGTATACATTCTAATAATATATAGAGCTAATGCTCTATTTACATCATTATGATTCACATTTTAGATTTACGACCATATGAAAAGACAAAGGAAGGAAGACGGAAAAAACCTCACCTTTCCCTGTGCTTCTTTTAACTGTTTTTCTGCTGCTGCTTGTTTGACATTAGCTTCTTTAACCATTTTGTGTGCTTCCTATAAAAAACGTTTGCCAGTGTAAATGCTTCACACAAATTTACAAGATCCATTAAAAAAACAAAAACCCAACCAAAAAAAAAATATCCAAAACCCCACAAGCCAAGGACATACTTTTGTTTTACGGAGACTACTTGAGAATAAATTGTGCAACAGTCTGAAATTAAATAGTCCCATAACAAAAAAAACCTACAAATCTGTCATCTGGATTCAGTACTGGCCCACCAAGTTTCCTCTCCTTGGTCCTGAGCCCAGACTCAGAAATCCAGGAACTCAACCCACCCCCTCTCCAGCAGGAACAATACCTGTCATGAACACCAGGGTCCAGTTACACTTCAGTGGCTGACAAGTCAAGCTCCTTGACTCCCAAGAAAAAGACTCAACCAATAGCAACAAAATCAACATAAGCACATTCAAAAGAACTTCTCCTTTCTTCCATCCAGAATAACCAGTTTTAGTTAACTGTAAATTTCTACATGAAGGAACCGGTCATACGACTATGAATTCTAAATTCTTTCCATCAATAAAACAGACAAAGCAACAGCTTAAACAATAGTTTATAGATTAATAAACATTTCTTAAGTAGAACAGAAAAAGCACTAAAAAACAATCCAAGTAAAGAAACAAAGCTAAGCCAATACAGAAGAAAATTTAAAAGGACTGGGAAATGTTTTAATATCCTTTTACCTCATACCTCTAAGCCTTTTGTCTGCATAATGTATTTGTTTAGGCTCTGATCCAGCAATTTGTGCCTGAGATCAAATTACTCTTCTTGGTACTTAATGAACACAACAAAGATTGAAAGATCAGGGCCATGGACTAAATGACTTGGGATAGGATCCTTCTCATATCTGTAAAGCGCCTAGCACATATCTGGACGCTATATAAATAAAACAAAAAAGTTCATACATCATCATACCAAAAGATCTGTCTCTCACTGGCATTCAACAGAGCTGTATAACATGGGTTTGTAAAATTCTCTTAAGTAAAAACAGACACATGCAAGAATGGGAACATACACATTTATACAATGTGTACAAATACATTTAACATTGACCATGCAGTTTCTGCTTAGTGATGCACCTCTGAAAGCAAAGCATGTTACAGTGCTATTACAGCGTAAGAATATAATATATACACCCAGTTGTGCAAAACAAGTCTCAAATCTCTATTGGGATGCATTAATATAAGCTTCAGCATATCCACTTATATGGTCACTGAAATTAATGGGATTCAGAATAGAATGTGAATTCAAGGGTTGTAGATCCCAGAAGAAAAAAAAAAAAGTAATCATGAAACCTCACCACTGTGTTTTGTTAAGAGTCTTTTAGTGAAATCAGATCACAAAAGAAAATTCAAGTGACATGTTCACTACAGTTGGGAGTTCTGAATAATTAAAATTCAATCATTACTAACACAATGTATTTCAAATACAACTTTAACAAATTGATACATTATTTTAAGTTATGTAGTGTCAGAACCATAAAATTTCACTGACAATTTTATTTTTATTCCTCTACAGTTAAAATACCTGCCTAACATCTTCCCCCCTTCCAACATATACAAGTATTTATGCTAGAATGTACCTTTCCACTCTTTCATTCATTCTCTACACACAGGAACTACTTAATATTTCAAGTAACTTTGCCCAACAGGGATGATATAATAAATCACGTTGCCGACCCACATAATTTGATTTTTGACTGTATTTTCAAAGTTCTAATAGCACTTTTATACCAATACATCATCATAGGTTTAAATAGTGTTTCTAAAACATACCTGATGTTTTATCTTTACACATGTACTGAAAACCAATACTTAAGATTTGGGAAACATAAATAATCTTTGAATTATAACATTTATTCTGAGAGTTTTGGGTATCACAATTTAGCTTCTAGTCATTCCTATATATTGCTATGGCAAAACGAGAAGCGATCATAGTTCAGGTATGGACTTAAGATGTTTTGTGAGTGTGTGTGTATAATACCAGCTTACAGTCTTTGCTGGCACCTTTTTTGCAAATGAAAATGTCCCACTTAAAGTTCAGGCTTCTCATGTGGTAAGTAGGTTCCACCCTGGAGTACCACCCAGTACTAATGTTTCTTTTCAAGTTTGTGGGAGTAACCTGCTGCCAGACCCAGAATTCAAAAGCTGAAAGCATGGCTAAGTTACATACTTGCTACCTCCATTGATCTGGAACTATGTTATTTTCTTATTTAGTCACCATGGCAACCCCAAATTTAGCGCTCATCTAGATAGCCTTATTGTCAGACGGAGAAGTTGCCTCAAAATAGTTATGCCAAAAATTAAGCCTAAGCAGTTTTAAGCTGATGTATTTTCCTTATTTTCTTCATTTTGTGTCTAGGCAGACTGACAAGCTCAATAAAGCCTCTTTCATCTAAGCGGGGGGGAAAAAAAAAAGTTTACTGCTTGTTCTCAAGCCTCTACTTCAACACACCCAGGTCTTCAGGATAGAAATCCCTTTATAAGCTTATTGCAGAAAAATTCAGCATACAATATACTGATTCTACATTAAACATCTGGCTCAGCTTCCTTTAAGTATATCACATCGAAGACTCCAACAAACCTCAAACAGACTAGCTGTAAGTTCTTCCAATTCCTGTCCAAGTTGATCTCGCACTTTAGAAAGCCTTTCACATTCTTCATCTTTTAACTTCAGCTCCTATGGAAAATTGAAAGTTATTTATTCTGACTTAGAGTAGTAACTTAGCCATTTAAAGCTAATACCACAGAAAGGGGAGAGAAAGAAAAAAAATAATCAGAGGAACATAAAACCTTTGCTAAACAAAACCTTTCAAAATATTAATCTTAATACTAGAAGCAATTAAATTGAAGCTGTACATACATATAGCTATTCCTCCTGCTATACAGCAATACACCAGGCCAACCTAAAGCATCTCTAACCTACAGATCAGCATTTCCAAGACACTCTGAAGTAAAAAAAAAGCCTTAAGTCACTTAAAACATAAATCAAGTTAATTATTGGGACAGATGGAACACTAGTTCTGTTTACCCATTCCTTAGGAGACACTTAAAGAAAGTAATTCTTTAATAAATAAATAAAAAAACCCCCAACCCAATTTTGTCTCAAGAATCTCCAATTCTAAGAGGATCTTAAAACATATTTTACTCTAAATACTGTCTCCTGCATATCTCCTTACAACTAATACAATTCCAAAATCATACTGTAATTATATCCTTGCTCTTGTTTATGCAGATCCATAAATCAAAATACATAAACTTATTGAAATTCAAAACACAGCACTAACATTTTAGTGAAGGCGGCTTGACTTCTTCAAGTGGTAACTTTTGCGGTAACTTTTGCAGTAAGATTTTAATACAGATTGGCAGTATAAGGGCTACGCATGCCCAATCTGTATCATCCCCAGTCTGAGTGAAAGGTAGGGTAATTTGCAGAGAAATACGAAAAGTTCAACAAGGAATTTGAAAGAAGAGTTCCTCTCCCAACCATTAAACCCTGGAATCTCTTGCAAGAAAGAGAAGGATGGAGAGAAAAAGCAAGGGAAAGAAAAGCAGCAAGCTCCACTCTCACCTTTCAAGCATTTTGGGGGCGGCTCAACTCCCCTTCTATCCCCATTTAGTTCCTCCTCTTCTTTCCCCCCTGCCAAGCTAGCTATTACACTGCCCCGAAACTACTACACTCCTGGAACACAGAACCTAAGCCTGTCACTGACACGTTAAACACTTCAAATACAATTTTGCTTTCAAAAACTCCAGAAACCAGTAAAGAAAACAGCTGCCCTCAGAAAACTGGGAGGTCAGTCACTGCAGAGTCATAAAAAGGCTCAAAAAGCAGCTGTCCTTGTGCTTCTGGGAGGTGGTTAGTATTTCTCCCAAAGTCTTCATGATTGACTAAAGTTGTACACACCAATGTGAGAAACTACACCTTGCCTTGTAGCATGCTAGTATTAGGTCCTGCTCTCAATTTTTGCAGTGAAACTGGCAATAGATTTTTCTCTAAGCTGAAGGGTCCTCCTTGATTTTAGTCTTAAATTCAACATGTGTTTAAAGACTGCTCTTGACTAATTCAATATCAAAGGCTTATTTTATTTGGTTTTAACTTTGGGTATTTAAAAATATTTTTAGTCTAGTCTGCTATTTTGATTTTTTTTTTCTTCAGAACTACCCCAGGTTCACTTTTGGGCTACCACTATCAATACACTATTTTAAGTGAGACAGAGTTTGCCTGCAATTGGAAAGATCAGCAGAGTTTAGATTAGAATTTAGGCAGACAAGTAAAGCTACTTAATGAAAACGACAAGGAGACAGCACCAGGCAGTCTCCTACGCATGGCTGCTTAGCTAGATTTGTCAAACACTGGGCAAGTTTCCATGACATGACTCAGAAGGTGCATAGTGTAACACTTCATTTTGCCAAGCAAGTTTAATAGATTGGGGTTTTTAAGCAGGGCAGAAATAAAGAATGCCCAAAGCAAAAACCTTAGCAGTTACTAGAAACATTACTGCTGCCCGTGTCTTAAAGGTGACTTTTTTTAAATAAAAAAAAAATATAACTTGCATGGAAAAAAAAAGGCTTGTTTGTTTTTTTAAAGAATATCAGTCCTGTATCAAAAGGTCATATTATTGCTTATTTCACTTTGATCTTCACAAACAAACTACAAGGTGGGTCTTTGGAAAGAACCAGTGAGATAAAGAAAGCAAATTTCTACTTCAAAAGCATCGACATTTTAAATTCTAAAAAAAAAAAATTGTCCTGTGTCATTTAACCGTCAGAACTAGATGCAGAAGATAAAGGAAAGCACAAAGATATTCTACAGATACCACCTAAAACCAGAACCGTGGGATACTGCTGAATTCTGAAGTTGTCCAAGAAGTTTATATTTATATTTGAATATGTTTCTATTGATTGGTCTTCACTTAGCACTCAAGCTACATAAAGATTAGTCCACTGCAACCACATTTACAAAGGTATTTAATGTGAGAGAAGGATCAAAATATCTTTTCAGAGATAAGAGTACTTCACACACAACAATCATCTTATGGCATGGGTGAAGATGCTTCTGTTGTGCTTGCATGTAGTCTTCTACTTGCCTGAAAGAAAAAAAATCTATGTCTATGACAGCATCAGTTAGAGGTGTGGAAACTGAAAGCTTTGATCACCAAAAGACCACAAGGAACTGCAAAAACACCCTCAGAGAATCATCCCATCTTTAACAATCTTACAATTCAGCTGCAATTCATTTTAGAAAAGCCTGAAAGCAGAACTCTTCAGTGGAATTCTGGGATGGTAGGTTATTTTGGAGCATCCCTCTTTCTATTGTTCATTAACTTATAAGCAAATGACAACAGACATTTAAGAATGCTGAATGTACTGTGCAGTACTACTGGAATTCCTGGATAGTTATGGTGAATCTATTTATTCATTAATTCACATAGACTTTTAAAATGTCATGTTCTACTGTGTAAAAATACAGAGATTTAACTGCCAGTGTTAGCGTGCGCAAGAACACTCTAATCATGGTAACGGCCTCTGTTGTATTAGGTTCTTTGACGATACAGGCAGAACAATGGGGGAGAAAAAAAAAAATCAACTTCAAGTCGTGTATCAACACACAAGACCTGAAGACAAGAGATCAAACTGTAACACTCTGTTTCCAAGATGAAGAATGCTTACAGAAATTGAAGCCTTTGAAAGAAAAATCTAGACCTGAGGATCAGGTTCTTAAACTATGATGAAATTTACAATACCACATTTTATATTGTCACCTCTTTCACAAGAATCCCTGTATCAATGTGGAAAAAAGCAGTCAATTTTGCTCTACTAGTAAAATACCATTATTTCAGATTTCTACTACATACACGGTCTTACTTGTTACCAACAAACTTACAGATTTTACTCAGAATTCCATGCTTCCCATGGTCTTCATTCTCAAACCAAGTATTTGCAACCAACATCTCTGGTAGACTGCTTTTTACTTATCAGAGAGGAAGGCTAACCATCAGATCACTTCAACGCTTGAAGAGAAAATAAATCAACACCGAGACCTAAGTCTCCCTCTGCAGTCATGAATGACACCATTTAAACGACAGTCTGATTGATAAGGAAATAACTTCAGGGCCAAATCACCCAAAAATTCAAGGAAAACATGACTATGAACTGTCACAGCTCAGAAACTGCAAGTGAGCTATCCAAAATACATGCAACATGCCGATTAATTAAGATTAAAAGCAAACAGAAGATAATCCTTTGCAAGGACTCCACTAAACTTGCACTTCGAGAAATACCACATATCAAAATATCATCCCTATTCTCTCAGGTGTTTGCTATGTGGTTGATAGACACAGCTCAAACCCAACATCTCAGGAAAAAAAAAAAAGCAGATTTAGAGATGCGGAGATAAGGTCCCAGGCATTGAATCACTATGCCTTTTAAGACCTCCATGTTCCTGATGCTGCTTTAAAAAACAAGCAGAAAGATTCAGACCATCTAAGTTCATCTCAGCTTTACAGAATACAGTCAGAAATTAAGTCTTCAGTGAAAAATTAAGCAAAAATTACCTGAATGGTCTCTAAGAGTGAAAATCTGTATCATTTTAACTAAAGGGGCATTTTAAGGGGGCAAGAGTATGTCAAATCTTATATGCTCCATTAGTATAGAATGCTGCCCTGCTGTAACCTCTGACCCAACCTTTCTGCCCATCTTATGACATGATTTGGTGCTGCAATGAATTTAGACTGGAGTACAAAGCATATTCTGCCTCATGAAGAAACAAATTCTTGAAAGACTTATTTTTTTTAACAGTTATGGCAGCAATGCTGTTGATTTTGAGAAGTGAAGTTTGTAGTCTTAAGAAATACAAAGCATATACAGAGGAGACTTTAAAAAAAAAAAGAATAAATCTTTTAAATCTTTATTCTATTCTTCAATAATTTCTTCAAGAACCATACTTAAATGTCTTACAATTACATGCCATATATTCTATAATACAAAAAAAACAAGAGCATTTTAAGAAAAAAAGTCACACGCTAAGCAGAGACATGAAAAAAAAAAAAAGAAGGGATAGGGGATGCCTAAGCTTCAGAATTCCTATTTCCTATCTAGTTCTCTTTCTGATTACAACTGCAACAAATTCAAATCAATCTTTAAGGCATATTACAATGACATACACTTTGGGTAAGAAATTTGGAACAAATGAAAAATGCAAGATCGCAAGTTAGTGCTCACTTTTTTCACTCCTGGAAGGCCTGTAGCCTGTAAGGTTTCCAGACTCAATGAGCTCACAAAATTCAAGTGCAAATTGTAACTCTCAGTTTTCTCACTGTTCCTCATAAACTGCACAGAAGCTTACACAGAATTTAAACCTATTATGCAAAAAGTAACCAGCTATACACAGGCACTATTAATTACATCACTACAGATTTTTAAACTGAGTACTAACCAACGAAAGTAAATATGCTTGGAAATTGAAGTTTAAAGACTGCATGACATACCAAATATTTCAGAGTGAGCGTAGCCCTACGTGAATAAGCCTTGACTTTTGGAAGAAAGCAATCAGAGTTGATTTATGGATAGAAAAATCTAGTTCTCATACAGGAAGTGGAAGAAAGTAGGTATTACAAGAAGGAATAGGGTTTATTGTTGTAGTTTGTGAAGACTCCTGCTATGACTCCTGTGTTACTGAGCAATTCTGAAACAGTGTGAGTTTAAGAAGACAAGCAGACAAAATTATCCATCCGTTAACAGCACTAGCAAGAATCAACTGGATGGGTTGAGCATTAGCAAGAACTCTGACATCAACAGTCTCAAGTTAATGCTGAATCACTTTAGTTAAAAAGACCCAAAGGGTTCTAAAATACATAACATGCAGTTAGTATATCCTAGCAGACTTAATGCCATTTCTTTATAAACAACCTTAACTTTTGGAGTGCAATAGGAAATTTTTCAATATTTAAGAGTCAAAGTAGAATAAGATTTTCAGATAATTCCAAGGTAACAGTAGCAGATCTGAACCGTGGTTTTCAAGTACATTACCTAAACTTGAGTATAGTGTCAGGAGCCAAAAGAGTTTTTCTAAAGTTTAAAGTTTAATTTGTTCTTACTTTCTAAGGTTCCAAGTTTAACTGCTAGGATTACATATTCACATGCAAGGCCCTCATACTTAGCTCAGGTTAACGTTTCCTTTCAGTGGTCAAAACGCAAATTAACACATTAGCAAAGGAAGCAACTACTCAGCAATAAAACAAATCAATAAAAGAAGCAATGTCAGAATCCACATTTCAGATTGACATTAACAAGGACAAATACAAATACGACAGAAATGATGACTACAATCAACAAGATGAGGTAACAGAGGAAAACCAGTCCAAACACAAGATAAAATGAGTCTAAGTTTAAACAAGAATGGAATCGTGTAGAGGAGAAGGGCACAGATACAAATAGTACAAAACTTTAAGCATGTTAAAATGACAAATAATGTCTTTGCATTTATATAGCACCATCCATCCAAACAANCACAAATAGCACAAAACTTGAAGCATGTTAAAATGACAAATGTCTTTGCATTTATATAGCACCATCCATCCAAACAAGACAAAGCGCTTTACAAATATTAATGA
Source organism: Pedionomus torquatus (assembly GCA_013398155.1). Lineage (NCBI taxonomy): Eukaryota > Metazoa > Chordata > Aves > Charadriiformes > Pedionomidae > Pedionomus > Pedionomus torquatus. Next base: position 168,913 of record VZRU01000894.1, read on the forward strand.
ATTGAGCCACAGTGTCTTCAAAGGTATCCATATTCAATTTGAAGTGTGGTGTAACAGTACTCTAAAGAACACCAGCAATGTCCTTATTGCTTCTTTCCTATGCAAGCATTCACCTATTAACCATCAAGAGTACCCCTGTTTTAAAGCATTTTTATATTCCATGACACATGCTACACTTCTATACTCTAGGAGAAAGAAGACTCAAAAGGCATATAATCAGCATCTACAAATACTTATACAGTAACAATGGAATGACAGAAAACTACTCTTGTTCTCAAGTGTCAGAATGAGGGAACGGACTACATTTAAAAGAAAAAGCTCGCTTAACCAGCCAAAACTTCCCATGGTTAAGTAGCAGCAACGCTAGAGGAAAAAAAAACCTGCTGTCAACAAATAACTCTAAGACATTAGCACCATACACATTCAGAATAATATTACATAAAATAATTACATCATCATAATTCTGTAAGAAACGACCAGATTCAGTCTGCACCTTCTGGACCACCTATTATCTTGTAATATTAGAACCACTCCAAAGAGAAAAAAAGCAGGAGAAAAAAAAGACAACGAGCCTTACCCTCTGAGCTTTTGCAAGTTCTTCTTTCAATCTCTCATAGCCCTTTTCTCTTACTTCCAGTACAGATGGGCTCCGTAAGTGAGATAAACTGTCTGTACTCAACCCAAAAATATCTTCATTTCCTTCAGCAACATCTGCTACTGTAGCACCCTGCAAAAACTCTCTCTCTGCATTATTGCTCTCCTTTCTGGAATTATTGTGATGGAATGACCCACCCTGGGGTCCAGAGGTAGAACAAAGTACTGCGTCGGTAACATTGATGCTGTAAAGAGAGTGATATAGTGCTTATTTATATAATACATTGAGATAAAGATACTTTTAAAAATGGCAGTAGTGCCGTTGAATGTACTATTATGGACATAATTTAATATTATAACACTTCAAATAACATTAGAATTGTATCTTTTGTAAAGTAAACAGTTTATATGCAACAAACATCAGCAATTTAGACAAAGACACACAGAAGTTACCTGACACCTGATGCTTCTCCACAATTCAGTTGTCTGGGAGATGAATAAACAGGTTGTGTGGGAAGGTCGGAAACATTTAATGTATTGGGTTGGATTGGTTGGGAGGACACAACAGAAGGATGTGGTCTGTAGATAACGCTGGGTGAGGTAGTTTGCTCCTGAGTCCCTGGCTCATTTACTCCAAGAAGATCTGGTGTAGTAGGCGAAGCGAGGTTCACTTCATGAAAGCCTTCCAAGGGGTCACTGGCCATAATAAAAGCCTCATCATATGAAACCCTGAAACAACCACATTATCAGAAAGCAAATCAGAAATATTTAATTAAATCTGACAATTATTTGAATTAAAAAAAAACATCCAGCCAAACATTCATAATACTTCATGATATAATGAAAACTCTTGACTAATCTTGCAAAACTATCAACTTCAACCACAAAAAAAATGGACTTTGCACTATTAAGTCTAAAGGACCTAAAGCAAACTGCATCTAAATGGGCTCATGAAACCAAGAACACACTGTATCACAAAACAAAGTCATCTTTAACTAGAGCTGTTTTGTATCAAAACACAAATACATCAAATTAAGGAAAGAGGGGAGACCTGAGAACCAGTGAGAAAAAAAACCCACCACGTTTTCTTTAAATTTAAACCCTCCACTGTTATCGAAGCAAATAATCTAGAGACAAGAATCAGTGAACCTTTAAATAAATTACAGTCCATAGCAGGTTTGGTTAAATTATACATCTGATCTTGTAGCAGTTCACTGAAATGATGGAAATAGCTGATGAAACTTCTCCTAAGTATGATGATATGTATTTAATACATCATATGATTGAGTAATGATGACAACTGTGAATAAGTACCATATCAAAATTATAGGTAAAAGTATACTATGAATTTGCAATTTAACTGACAGTATTTTTAAATTTTATTTTCGTTTTTTAATTCCATATGTTTTTCATAAGATCAACAGAAAACAAGTAAAACACAAATTTTACAAGCCCCAGTAGAAAGCTCCTATTTTCCATCACTTTATCATCAGAGATTGCAAAAATCTTTGAATGATTCAAAACTATAAATTGGAAGCAGGATGGAGAAACATGTGAAGGAATTACTTAGCAGTGATTATTCACTCCAAAAAACGTTTTCCATGTTATATAAATAAAGAAGAGAGATAAATGAGGCTTCACAAAGGTACTTAACATGCAAAAAAAAGAACCCTTGCATCTAAATTAAATAACACATTGCATTTTAGAGAGAAATCTGCTTGGATCTTACAACAGAAAAGACATGGCAGACAGATCTAGAAAGATAAGTCACAACCACAAAGAGATGATGCCATCTACTTACATATACATCCAGGTTATTAGCTACTTCATAAGACACACAGAAAATACCAAAAAAGGAATCCCCAGATTCACATAATGTTTTTAGTTATATCAATGCTTTTTGGTCATCTTAAATTCAAGAACATTGTTCAAAACTGCTTTGCATCTCAAATATTGCACTGAGCATGTACCCATCTGTATTAAACAAGTTGTTTTATCACATTATCAGGTATAATGTGGAAGAAATTTGTTTTAGACAGCAAGAACATGTTCTTAATTTTTCTCTTACTGTTAATTGCTCCCACAAAAGAAAAAAAAAAAAAAAAAAAACACAAAAAACCAAACACACACCAAAACACAGCCACCTCCAAAGAAACTACTCAGACTAAAGGGGCAAAAAGGACCTTATGTGAATAAAAACGGTTGGTTTAGGGTCTGTTCTTTTCCATTTTATGCAGAGATTCATTCTACATTAACTAGCAACAGAAATTGCACAAACAGGATTTACACAGAAAAACAGGGTCACAATTTTGTGCTTTGGAGCTTTTCTACCCTAACACAGAGATGAACAGCTTATTTTTGAGTTTAAGTAAGTTCGAAAAATATTCTTGCTTATTTTCCCTATAGTTTTACCTAACTATTATAAGAATTCTAATTATGTGCTCTACAGGACAATAAAGCCTGTTGAGTCAACAAATTAAAACAGAGGAACTGCCAGAGCTACAGGTCATTTCTTCAAGGTTAAATTTCAAAAGTGTTTTCAGCTCTACAGTGCACCTATTACACATCCTTGGTTTACATTTTATAGGGTAAAATACTGCCATATTGAAAAAATAAAATTGCAGAAACAGGCCTTTAAAGTTCATCACCTCAGCTGAAAAATATCCATCGCACCAGTCTCAAAGTCAGGCTCACATCTACAGAAACACATTCGCTTTCATTGTTCCCACCACCTTCTCTCTTTTGACTATCAACTAAGACATACACAATATTACTATATTTGCAACACCGCCAAGACGTGTCTTCACATTCCTAATTCTTTGGATTCCAATCTTCACAATTAACAAAAGATGCAGGCTTCTGAACAGGGATGTAGAGAGGCTGCCTGGATGTCTTGCCTTTTCTTAGCCTGCAGCACCTAGGAAAGTGTACCGAAACCCACCCAACAAACAAAACCTGAGAACACAGCCGAGAACAAAACAGGAACAACTCTTCTGGCACATATTCCCTTCTGTTGACTAGCTTCCATTTCAAGTTTGAAAGACATGTTCATAGTCCCACTGAAAATTCACAATCTGACTTGGTATTTAATAGTGGTACCATAGTGTTTCCCACCACCAGTACCATGAGTCATTTTCATTTACATATTCCATTGGATTGAAATTTCCTACAAAAGCTTTTTTTCCTCAAAGAAATTTTTAAAGCATACTATTTAGCCATATCCAAGAAAAAACGGCCCAGGAGAAACTTATTTGTCAGTTTTCACTGCATTTTACTATTTCTGTACAAATCCTAGGGCTACCTCTTTAGAGCAAATCCTTTTAAGTACATCAATTAAGCAACAGGCTCAAAGATGCACCATTCCATATCTTTAAGATAATTTACTCAAATTCAGCTCTGTTATGAGGCACAGAGTCACACTGGCTCACAGAGAAAAATTATTAGAAGCCTGCTTATTATCATCAAAAATGTTCAAATGCATTTGTAGTTCCCCCCTCTGAATAATGACCTAATGACCAAAAATTTTTTTTAAAACTCTATCCTACCTATATGCTCCTACAAAAAAATATTCTACAACTCTTTCCCAAAGCTTTTCCACCTGCCTATATCCTGCAGCTTTTAATGGTTTAAAAAAAAAAAAAAACACACACAAACCACACAATCCCAAAAGATTATGGAATTTTATGTTCAAGACTGCTTATACGTGAAATATCAATCTCAGCCTAAACAGAGAAGAGATTTATGAGTAAATAAAATCATGCATGTCTTCTCAGTTATCAAACAAAAAAGCTTTTTCTGATACAGTAAGTAAAAAAGTTATACAAGTTATTCCTAGAAGAGCTGAAAATAAAAATGCCTCAGCTAAACTTTTCCCATAGCCTGTTAAATGGGCACTCATAAGCACACCATCTGTGTAAAACACTTCCCATTCACAACTTTTTTCTTTCCCAGGGTTACTTCTCACTTAGCAGTGAGCACACAGAAGCTGCGTACACCACCCATACGAGACAAAGAAGCCCATATTAAATATCTCTGTTTCAAGACTCACCAGCACCATTAGGTTGTTACCAAGGCGTCAGATGAACACACATTATGCATTAGTGAAACCAATCGGACATGCAAAAAGCTAGGTGGTCCTAAAAATAAAAGCTCTCTTTTGGGAAATAACTCTTTGAAGTAATGGTAAACAAAAAGAGGTAAAAAAAAACCCAAGCATATTAAATGTCAGTGCCACTGCAGATTACAGGCCTGGTTAAGGTTTGGGGGGAGTGAGTGGGGTGGTGTTATATTATTGACTAAGGCAGCAATGAACAGCCTTGCTGTGAAGGAACACGAAGCGCATGGTAAGTGGAAAGCTTTACTAGGAGCCAAGCTGACGGTGTGTAAAAAACCACAGTGTTGACACAGCACTCTTTAGTTGTAATTTTGCTACTGTGAACAAAAGCTGATATTCTGACACTTCAGGGCAGCACATTTACTAAAGATCATGAATTTTCTTAATACTTTTTCCACCACGTTAGTACATGGTGAAAGCTTGCAGTAGCATTAGTGCCTATGAAACACGTGATTATTTTTGTCTTAGTTGATAGTATGCAATTTGGATGATGCACAAAATTCAAGTACAGTAGTAAAATCAGGGTAAAACAACAAAATAAATTCATTTCCTTACACTTTCATCTAGAAATAATGCAAATTTGGTGGAAGCTGTCAAAACGTTGCAGCTTTTTATTACCTCTCTGCTGCCACACTTGTACAGCTGACTACCCACATAACTTCATGACAAAACAAGGCTCAAATACGTTATTTTATCTAACACTAAACAAAAACGTACTACAAAAATTAGTTTAACAACAGTCAGTTTAACATGTTTCTATAGCCTCTAAGCGTGAACATTTCCAACAGCAGTCACAGTCAAATCAAAACACCTAATCTAATTTTCCTGTTATTACTCTAAGACAGGCTCAGCTAGTTGTCTGAACCATAGCAGTCAATAACTAAATCCCAAAAAGGCTCCCTGAAAAGCAGTAACTTATTCTGGTTTGTTTTCTTTAAAAAAAAAAAAAAATTAAAGCATCATTGAAAACTGCCTATTACAAACTGTGGAATTTGTTATTCACAGATTGCTTCTACACACAATACAAATTCAAGATGAAACTTTCAACAGTCCACTAGTTGTTATAGCCCATTTAAGAGTAAAGCCAGCACCAAATGCTTCACACATCAAAAAAAAAAAAAATAAATCAATTTTGGTTTTAATAGTAAAGAGCACCACCACAACAGAACAGTTACCTGAACAAGTAAAAACCACAAAACATAAGGAAAATGAAGATACTGTTTCTAAACATTTTGATGAAAAGTAAATGCTAGTTAACATTTACCCCAAAAGTGGTGCCTCTTAGCACCATTATTAATGTTTTAATCTTCACACAGCAGGTCTTTCAAAATATAATAAAGTTTTAAGGACTTCGTTTATTAGACGTCAATGTCTGCTTCAGTTAATTTGTGAGGGGATAAGAAAATGGATTTTTTTGTAGCAGTTCCTCAAAAGGACTGGCATTAGCCTACCACAGGGCTCACACTCTTCTCAGTGGGTTTAAAAAAAAAAGTTTTGAAGTATCTGGCATTATATAGTCTGGAATGTAATACGCTTTAAGCTCTAAAGAACTCAGTAGGAAATTAGAGAAGTGAACTAATAAATACCTTTTAAAGAAAAAGTTTGATTAAGTACTGCTACTCCATAACTATAGCTATCAAATAAAAGCAGGCAGTTTAAAAAGTAAAATTGTTTTAAGGCATATATAAACATTAAAGTTCAAAACCAACTCAATTACATCTCTCCAGTACGAGACATTCATCAGATGTTGGCACAAGACAAAGCAGTTGGGTGGATTATGTTTTTTTTTCCTAAACTGTTTTACATTTAAGCTTAGGCCTAGAATTCAAGCAAGTTTTAACACTGTTATTGATGCCAGTTCATCACACAAACACAAGATTTGGCTTAAGTCCCTTAAGGTTCGCAAAAAAACAATTCCCACCTTTGCATTTATGTAGAAATTTCTACTTCAGGAACCCAAACGTGCGATAACTTTTTTTTGAGGCAGTAAGATATGAGAGAACAGAAAGCATTGATCTACTCCAGTCTTTACATATTCTACTTTTATTTGTGAGTGAACTTGTAGTACGTATTTACCAACAGACAGTAAATTAGGTAAGATGGTAAATAGAAGGTAAATTTTCAATTAGACAAATCTATAGAACTTAAGAGGTAGCAAAGCCATGCTTGGTTCAACATGAGAAATTTTTTCTATTGCATTCCCTCTACTATTGTCACATAATGCTACGATGTGGGTCTGATGCTATTCTTTACTCTCATGTTAGGCATCCAAAGCACTATTTCACACTGTTTTAAAAGAAACATGAAACCTATTCAACACCAAGATTCTATAAAGTTAAAAAAAATGTTTGTTTTGCTGAACTGATAATTTTTAAAAGTCTCTTTTGAAAACTTTATTATAGGGATATCTTCAACTAGAAAAATACAGGTGCAGACAGTAAAGTGTCTCTCTTACAGAAACAAGCAGCACACAAGGCTCAACAACCTGTATTTATTAAGTGCTTGTGAAACTTATAAATAAACATGGTGTAGAGAGTCTCCTAGATAGTACACTTCTTACTACAGAGAAAAATCAGTGCCTTACAAAGTAGAATAATGTAAACTTTTATTGTAAACAAACATTCAGAAAACACTGTTTGGTTCACTAAGACTCTCTAAACCAAGTTAATTTAACTGCAAATATGATTCTCCTCGCAGATGCTGTTCTTTTCAAGACAGAGCACTGTTCTGGCTCATCTTGGAAACAACTTCACAAACCCATCTCAGGTTTAAGCCGGATCACAGTGGCTATGATTACAATGTCATGGTCATTCTTGCCAAGACTTGGACCTAAAGACCCTCTCATTTTTAGTTAACACTCAAATATTCAATTAGTAAATTTCAGTAAAGATTACTACAATTTTCATGATATGTAAAGCTTCCTAAATATATGTGCAAATGCATTTAAAGTAACATTTTCTTAATTACTGGGGAAAAAAAAGTTAGCATATTATTAAGCATAATTAGAGTGCTGAATACATGTGTTAGTCAAGATACAATAAGACAAGATTTTAAATACCGTATTAAAAAGGGTTTTAAGCATAAAAATCTAAAGTACACATTTCTTTTCTGGGAAAATCCATAAGCGTTAAGAGGAACAGTGAGAAACCAGCTCATTTGGCATTTTACATGAATTTTAAATCAAGTCAATAAAAGCTATGAAGATAGCTGCAGTCTATAATCAAAAGGCTTATTGTGACTGCTTTCTTACAGAAAAAAAAAAAATCCTCATTTAAATACAGCGTAACAAGGCAGCTATTTCAGTCGAGCTGTGAGGTGCACTCCCATTTGTTATTTATTAAAAGCATAATGAGAATTGTAAATTATTTATCCTTCTGCGCTCACTAGGTAACATTAACCAAGCACAGCAGAAGAATGACTGCCAAGACACAAGCACAGAAGGTCTGACTTTAACCCCCCCTCCCCCCGAATTCATTAAAGAGATCTATAATAAAAACAATAAAAATATTAAAGCAACAGGACCTCAGGTTTTGCCCTATATTTTACTGAGAAAAACAAATATTTGAACAGATGGTGGCTGCCAATACATGCTTCTAGACTGAATAACCTTGCATATGCTTCAAAAGAGAAGCTGATAATTTCAGTTACGGCCAATCTGTGGAAGATTAATTATTTTAGCTATCACTGCTTTTGAGACTTCCTAAGAAGACTGGAACATGGCGAACACATCAAGAAGCGTAAACCTTAGTACCCTATCTGCAAAGAAAACAGACAACACTCCCAAATCGCTGAAAACGTTGTCGCTTTGGTCAGCAAGAGGAGCGTTTGAGGGCATCACTAAGGCTGTGGCCACTCGGTGTTCTGCTTCCAGAGCCCTGGCGGAGCATCAGCACAAATTTCTGCACAGTTCATCACTGGCGATCAACTTACAACCAGAATTTCCTTCCCGCACCTTACCGGCTAACGTAACCGCGTTACGAAATTAGGGTTAAGCCAAATCCCTGCTAGTTAATTACTACAGCTCAGGGGGCTACTTACGGGCGACCGAGGTATTAATCTGGATGTTGCTCACAGACCTCAACGCAGCCGGGAACGGGCTCCAGGGCAGCGCAGCTCCTCGAAGGGTCCCGCAAAGCGGAGCTCAAGCGGGCCCAGGCGGCGGCAGGCGAGGCCCGTGAACCCACCGGCGGCCCCTTCCCGCCCCGGCCCGGGTCGCCACCTACCCCCGCGCTGCCCCGGGGAGGAGACGAGCGGGGAAGGCCGGTCACCGAGCCCCGGGCGCTCACCCCTTCCCCTCCCTGCGGCCAGCGGCACCGCAGCAGCCCAGCCCCAG
>VZRU01000894.1:177961-211308 GCA_013398155.1 Pedionomus torquatus
GGCGGCGGCGCCCCGCCGGGGCCCTCGAGGGCAAAAAGCGTAGAATGGTCTGGCTTGGAAGGGACCTTTAACAGCATCGAGTCCAGCCATCAGCTTTGACACTGATGTGATAAATGATTTAGTCCCAAACAGGATTCCAATCAAAGTTTACAATTTATTAAACGAATAAAGGCAAGCAAACAGCGCTGGGTGCTCCGGGAGCCTCTGCTCATCCAAGACGCACACTGCACAATTCCCGTTTCCAGATTATGTTCGTTCTGCTCATACATATTCCTAAAAAGAGGTTGGTCTACGCTAATGAGTTCCAGAATCTTCTTTGCCGCATGCCCTCCTCACCCACTGGAGTCTTCTTTAATCCCACCTGGTGGTCAGTGGATGGCATCAGCAGTCCTCAGTTTGCCCTCAAGACGACTCCAGACCCCAGGCGTGCACCCCCCAGACCTCCCCTGCCCAGCACCACGCCAACAAAACCGGTGGAATATTTGCCAGGGGGTTCTTGTGAGAAGCAGGAACCATACACGCACCGTCCTGCTGCTTCTAAGCCCTCGGTTACACAGGAGCAAACAGAATGATACACAGAGAGGGTCAACATTTTACCCTGTAGCCATAGCAATGTTCCATATTGACACGAATTAGGGGAACACATTTCACACTGACAAAAAGCACCAGTGAACCACGTCCCTCAGCACCGCATCTACCCATCTTTTAAATACCTCCAAGGGTGATGATTCCACCACTTCCCTGGGCAGCCTGTTCCAGTGTTTGATAACCCTTCCAATGAAGAAATTTTTCCTAGCATCCAATCTAAATCACTCCTGCCACAACTTGAGGCCATTTTCTCTTCTCCTATCGCCTGTTACTTGGGAGAAGAGACCAACCCCCACCTCGCGACAACCTCCTTTCAGGTTCTCACAGCTGTAGGGAGCCATAAGAATTCCCCCAACCCCTTTTTCTGCAGGCCAAACAACCCCAGCTCCCTCAGCCGCTCCTCGTAAGACTTGTGCTCCAGATCCATCACCAGCTTTGTGGCTCTTCTCTAGACATACTCCAGCACTGCAATGTCTTTCTTGTAGTGAGGGGCCCAAAACCAGACACAGTATTTGAGGTGGGACCTCACCCATGCTGAGTACAGGGGGATGAGGGGAGGTCTCAGGAAGGCTTTTCCTTCATACTGTTAGGAAGGTGGACGCGTTGCATGGCCAAGATGGTGGGTCAGGAGCAGCCTCCATCTCTCCACTACAAGCGGCGCCAGGTCAGCCCACGGTGAACGCTCCGACCACAAAAAGCTGTTTGATTGTTTCCTTCGGGCCTGGCTGGAAAGATGCTGAAAGATACTGCTGACACGGCGCAGGGCACGAGTTCTGCCAGGCGCCATGTTTTGTGAGAAGGGGAGGCTGCGAACACTGATGGCTTCAGGAGAGATGAGCTGACATTCCTGTGCCTCCACTCATCACCTGGAAGAGAGGGTTAAAACCCTTGTTCAAGGACACACAAGGACAGGGCTATTAAGTTCTGAATGTTTTACTACCCTGAAAAACACAAAGAAGTTAATAATTCTATATTTAATGGTGCACAGTAACAAAGGCACAGGATTACACAATTAAGAATGAGAAAATGACACTCAAATCTGGTGATTTTCACACACGAGGCATATACTACTCCAAATCTGACCCTATCAGACATATGCAATAATTAAAGACCAAACTGTACTTTATATGCACAAGACCTGTGAAATGAGGCCACATATAGCACTAAAATAGGGCTCACCTGCCAAAAAGTGTAGTTTTCCAGTTCTGCTAGTTTGTCCATTGAAGAGCTACCACTACTACCTCTCATCTCACCTTGCCCATGTCCTTAAGCCATCACTACTGCCACCATGGCACAAACAGGGTAGTTCAGGCAATTTTCCAGCTTTTCAGAGGTTTACATGCAGCCTTTGCTTTTTTGCTTTTGAAGTCCTCATCTATAATATTTTCTGTCTTTAAAAGCAGTAGGCAAAATGTTGGAAAGCTACTATAAACAAGACTCCATTTTACCACTGGTCCAGTTAGATTGCCAAAAAAATAAGCTTGAAACAACAGCAGTATTGGCTGGATGCTGTACTTTCATCATTTTTAGTGCAGTTGAACTGAACCTCGTGCGGCAACTGTGAGGAATTTTAGCAAAAAACTACTGTAAACAAGATCTTGTCCCAGTCGAGGAATCTAGGCCACATTCCAGTCAATAATTGAAACCTTAATTATCTTGACATCTTTCCACTGAATGTGAAAGAATCTTGTTTGGCCAGTCCTTCAGGACATAGCCACAGACAACAAATGTTTTCTGTGGCACCTTCACCCTGTGTTGCATCCATCAAGCACCAAGTTCATTGGGGAAAAATAAATGTGACAAAGAAGAAGTCAAAGGACAAATGTATCAATGCCATTCATTGTAAAGTAAAGATATTACCTATAAATAGTAATAGCTTCTAAAATCCTTTTCAGTATGTAAATCTAGACTGACTACAAAGAGGCTCAAGCAGCAACAATATCTACAGAAAATCATCATCCACAACTTTTCTAGAAGCAATCTGAAAGCAAAGAAACCAATCAGTACAGGATATGGGGCATCCAAATAGCAGTATAATTTGAAGAGTTTTTTGTGAAAAGCCTCATAGAACAGAAATATTCAGTTTTAAGATCTCTGACCTTTAAAATTATTTAATTTGCTAATATTGACATGCAATGGATAGGCAGGCAGTGCTATCAGGATATAGGTTTGCCAAACTAGAAGATGCATCAGGAAGTTCATTAAAAACATGATTGCAAAAGAGACATGACAAGTGGAATCAGAAGTGGAAAACAATGTCTTAAGACATAGTAAACTGACAAGAGTCTATAATTAGGATCTGTAATCCTATAGTTCTTAATCCTGTACAATGACTGTACTTGGCATGACAGTCTGCTGTCTTAACCAGATTAGACATCTTGCATTTCAAGAAATAAAAGCAGTACAGTTCCAAAGACATTTGACTGTGCTAAAATTAATTCCCAACAGATTTATTTTCTTAAAGTACTCCTCTATTTTGCTGTATGTAGTACTTTAAAAGTCAGGCAGCACCAACCTGCAGAAAATATAATTTACATGGTTAAAATTAAAAGTTGAAACAATTTGGATTTAATCCAGAGACATAAATATGAAAAGTAAGCTTGCTTTTTTTTTTTTTTTCCGCTTTTTTTTTTTTCCATAGGGGAGTGGGGAGGGGAATAATCTGTTTTAAAGATTACTTTTATCCAACCCTCACTTCCTTCCTGAGCTGCACATCAGAGCAGAGTTACTCCTCCAGGCATCGAGCCAAGGGTAGCCTCACCAATGAGGGCACAGTCAATAACAGAGTGATAGCAAGAGGCTTTGTCACCATCACACAAGGTGAGATGTCACATCAAGTCCAGGATGCATCCAGGAAGTCTTGTCAGGAAGAGCAAGAGACAGAACTAGAGACATGTAGATCTACAGTTGTCATGTAGATCTGAGGCCCATCAAAGGAGGGAGCAACCAAAACAGAGTGCCCCAAGACAGCTCCTAGTGGCCTGGGTCCAAGCTTAATTGGAGCCCCAGTAGGGGTCCCAGATGAGGCTGATCAGGGGGATTAAGGCCTTTTAGTGCACTTAGATCCCTAGCAATCAGGAAAAGTGGAAAGTGATGCATGGTTTGCAGCTTTGGTGGAATAACATATGCCATGGGTGCTGTCTCTGATTAAATAGATGTAATCTGACAGGACCATTCAACAAAACCGCACAATGTACAAAAACTGGAGGAAGGGCTTTGCTGAAACTGTGTTGTTTTTGATGAATGCTTGTCGCTCCCATCAAATCTATTCACTCAGCTTGTTAAATCAGTTCATCGGTACCTTTTGAACTCCCCAGCGTGGTTAAAGGCCCCAAATCAGAAATTCCCATCCTGCAGCTAGATGGAAAGCTGGATAGGTATCATGGCAGAGGCTTGGCCACAGCAATCTACATACAAACAACTGACAGTCTCACTTGCATAGCTTCGTTCCAGTCATAGTGGTACAAAATGTGGTAAACCCCACAAAACACAGAGTCCCCAGAACTGCATCTGTGTCTGTCCAGGTCTTCTATTGCATTTGAACCATCCCTCTAGATTGTGTCTTCAAATGCGGCTGTTTCCTTCACTGATTGTACAATCCACTAGACCTAAGAAAGCTAGTTCAAGGAAGGAAAAGCATAAGAGACAAAGGTGTTTTGCAGAAGGTAGCTCCAGACCATGGCAGGCTTCTCTGTTGAAGGCAGGAGCGGCTGCAGAACTTTAAAGAAGGCAAGTGGAGCATTTTCCTTTGATCTGACTCTAATTAAAGTTTCTCATCTATACATAAAAACACAAATGCTAGCTAATCAAATTTTTCCTCCTACAGGTTGGGAGGAATAAAAGAACGTGATGATTGTTTTCTTAATAGAAGATGTTTGAGTGTGTGGTGGGGGAGAATGTCTCAACAGTTTCACAGATAAATAAAGCAGATAAACTTTGAAATCTCATTTTCTACTTGCCTGTGCTACTTCCTTATTGTTTTTTTTTTTAACTATTGAATAAACTGTAATTATTACCCCACTCTCAATGAAGATATTATAAAACAATAAACTCAAGCAAACCGTAACAGAAGTCACACATGCATTGCAACCCCATAGCACAGTGAAAAGTAACAAAGAATGATCTACTATATACTAAAAAGGTACAGAGACTCTAAATCTTATCTATTTTAAAACATTATTTTTTTATTCTAATAGCTCAATTGAGCCAGTGCTAGCAGTTTTGAGAACCATAATATAGATAAGAATTCCCTGCTCGGGCATATTTCTTCAATGATTAGCTAAGCATTTGGAAGGCAAATCTAATTGGTACATTGGCATAAATAAGCATCCAGCCTACAGGAGTCCTAAAGCTACAGCTCTCATCTTTTTGGTGCTTTCCCTGATTCAACTGATACAATGTTAAAACCAGTGAGGTCTGTATTTTTCTTCAATTTTACCCACCAACCCCCCCAAAATAACAGCAAGTAGGCAGGATTGATGCTAACTACTCCAGAAGCTCTTTCTGAAAACTTCTAGTGGTAGAAGACAGCACAGCTTCCCTAAGCAGTGCATTACAGTGCCCAACTAGCCCTGGGGTTAGAAATATTTTCCGAAATCTAATGTAATCTCCTTTACTGTAGTGTAGGACAACAGATGAGTTTATTTCAATGGATGCAGGAAGCAACAATCTTTAGGGTATTTGATGGCATCATCTATCCCCTCCATATTCTAAACATGTGGTTTCATTTATCTTTAGAACCAAGCCAGGGACAGATCCAGAGTGCAATTAAAAATAGTACAACATGTTCATCCCTAGTTAGAAGACGACAGAGATGCCAAACTTGAGCTTAGAAATCAGAAAATAAAAATACAAAATACATTTTCACCTGAAAATTAACCCCTATAGTTAAAACTCAAGAATCCTTTTTCCTGACAGGACTCCAAAAATAGCTCCACCAAATACTCCAAATAATAACAGTGAAAAACATAGGGTGAGGGTTCAGGAATCCTATGTTTTAATCACAATTCTACTTTGGGCCTGAGTGTCCTCCCTGTACCTTAATTTATCCATCTCTAAACTGAAATTCATGAGACTTCCTCTTTCCCCATAATATGTGGTCATGTGATAAAGTTTAAATAAGAATTTTTCAAAGGTCTTCATTCTTTCAGACCAAAGTTGCTATTAAAATGGAAGATGTGGCTTCAGTGCCCTGATTTTCCCTTATTTTTGTTCAATGACATGGATATTCAAAACTGGACTTCAAACAAGGCTACCAGTTATTGCTACCTTCTGCTCTGCAGGATAAAGCTGGTCTTATGGAAGAGTTTTTGCCAGTACCAGCCACTCCTCTATGTGATAGAAATACTGCTTTATTCACCTTCTGTCTAACATTACTTAGTTGGGATGGACTTCACTCCACTGGGCATAGGACGTCTCCATGTTTCCTTCTGTATTCTCCGGCTTCACCCACTCATGGTGGCAACGTTCTGCAAGTTCAGCGCAGCAGAGAGGCATTTCTAAAAAGTAATCTAAACCCTTTACTCAGTTGCACAGATGGTAAAAAATGCTGAAGTAGTATCGAAACCAGAGCAGTTCCAGTTCCATGAAAGAGAGGGATTACTCTGTTACACCTCCCAAAGTGACCTGAAAAGTGCCAGGCGCCCCCACAGTCTTGTCTCCACTAGCATTTATGTCTGTGTTACCTTGATTGGAAATGTGCCCAACTCGCCCTGGCAGGAAAAGTTTTCCCTCACCTCAGTAAAAGAGCCAAAACATGGATTTGCCCAGAGGAGTGTGAAGGATGAATTCCCCAAATAGCACCATTTGATGCCCGTGTGTGTTCTGGGTTGTGTGCTGGCTCAGCAGTGACAACGACAAGCGCAGGGTTTGTTCCATCCGCTCTTGGCTTACAGACTAAACCTCGTGTCTGGAGGAGCAATCAGACTTTCGATTCTGAGCAAAGGCAAACAACCACAGCATAATACGTATTTTGAAAAAGCTGCCCAGGCTGTTTAGGTGTTTTTTTTTTTCTAAGTGAAAAGTTGCAGAAAGCAAAGAATAAAAGGATTTGTTGAGATTCAGGTGGAAATTTTTGGGCTTTTTACTTCTGTTGATTCACTAAACTCGCTATTCTTTTTCCTGGATGCTACTTTCTCTTTTTATACTCTTTTTTCCCCCTCTTAATCAATATCTGCAAAGTGAAAAAATTAGCTTCTTAGGTAAATATTTAGCATTCAAGTATGTGAGGGAGAAAAGCCAGAGCTAGATTTAACACAGGATTGGCAGGACCACCTGAGTCACAGAGTAAAGTATTCAGCTTTATCCTTTCCACATGTGTATCAAGTACCATTTTTGATAGCAGTTTGTATTATTAGGGTTTTTTTTGGACTAAGACCAGCTAGATAAGAAAGTGAACTCATGTAAGTTGTTCCATTTACAAAAAGAAACTGATGGTGGTCAGCCATCCTGATGTAAACCTTTTTTATGCACAGTACCAGCAATCCTAGTCTCACAAATACAGCAACAGCAACCATTCCAAGTCCTTTCCAGACAATACCTAACCTCAAATAACTTGCCTTTTCTAAACACTTTTGCCTGCAAATGTTTTTCTGTCCGTTCTTAGTCTCCATCTCATTCTTTGAATCTCTTCTGTCTCATTGTTCTCTTCTCTCTCATACAAGCAGATTATAAGACACAACTCAAGAAAATCCTCCATCCTTATGGACCCAGTTGCATTCGATGGTAATGTGGCTCTACAGTTTGGTTTGAGGCCCCCTTTAATTTAAACACAAAGAACAAAGGGAAGGGTATAGTTTCTTCCATCAGTTGCAGCATGGTTTAGGCACTCCTCTAACAGTGTTGTATATGGGGAACTGCACCACAGCTTTGCATCAACCATAACTGCATGGTGTTATTCTCTTAAAGTCATGCACCAATCTGGATCACCTTTTTTACAGGTGTTTTTTTCATATACACAAACCAAAATACAGTCAGACAGAGAATTTGATCAAAGAAGAAGCAACACTCTCCTCAAATATTAAAAGGGAGAAACAGAACACTTTGGTTGTGCTGTTATGTGTATTTTCCATTGTTATGCATTATTGTTATTGTCACCTCTCCTTCTATTGCACCTCTCCTTCTGCAATGACTGTTTAGCTTTCACTTACGCTGAAGCTCAGTTAGCATATATTAACTAACCCACCCGCCCCATTTCAGATGAACAAGATAAGAAGAAGCACTTTGGAGAGGCAGGTCTTAAGTCAGGAGAAAGATCTCCCAGTCAATCC
The DNA here is from genome assembly GCA_013398155.1 of Pedionomus torquatus. Classification (NCBI taxonomy): domain Eukaryota; kingdom Metazoa; phylum Chordata; class Aves; order Charadriiformes; family Pedionomidae; genus Pedionomus; species Pedionomus torquatus. Next base: position 185,818 of record VZRU01000894.1, read on the forward strand.
AGGTGTTGGCTATTTAGCCCAGTTCCCGGACACCTTATTTCTGGTTGCTTTATTGATCCCATCTTCTGTCTGACAAGTCCCGTGCCTTGACATGTTTGCTTTTGTATGTCTGTGCCTTCCGGCAATAAAGGGATTGTGCAGGCTGATAGCAGTCACAGTAATAATAATATTTCTAATACCAAACTCAGCAGTACCGCATAACAAATGATGTTTATTTCATTACAAGAAAGTTGCAAAGCAAAGTGTTTTTGAATACGGTTTTACAGTACTCGGAGAATTAATCTGTCGGGGCAGCAGGCTTTATCCTGCAGACAAATTCATTTGTAATCCTCTGAAGTATTTTACCATGTGACTCCCAGAGATAAAAGAACCTCCTTTAAAGTATATTTCCACAACCCACACTGAGTGATGCTAAGCATGGTGGTATCTCTCCCACTAGATTAACTTTTAATTATTGCAATTTCTCTCATGAAAGAGACTGTAAGATATCACAGCAGCTGTCTATGCATTCATTCTATGGGCAGAGGACGTTTTATGTTAATTTACTCATTTGTTTAAGACAGGAATTCCAGGAGCAAGTGACAGTAAGTAGAAAAATACAGCAAAACTCAATATATTCTCGCCTGAGAAAATCTGACAGGAGCTTCTTTAATACTGCCCTCTTCCCAACATTTTAATTATTCGCTTCCTTTCAATAAGAAGATTCTTTCATGTTGTTCAAACCACACTTTAGCCTAGTTATTATGGCAGTTTTTTGTATATCAGTTGTTGTATTATGCGTTGTTGTTACAGTTACTAGTCAGTTTGCTTGAATCTTCACTAGCACACAGCACAAATTACTGTCTCTATCAGAAATCTTCCAGTATAAATGGGTACAAAAATCAAGAGTAAAGAGCACAAATAAATGAAATAATGTGTATTTGATTGATTTCTACCATCTGTTGCACTGTTCTGTCTTGTTGAACACCCATGGATAACACTAGCAGAAACCTGTCTAGTAACACGGTGCTACAATGTTTTTATTTCTCTGTGATTTATGTGTCCAAAGCACATCAAGAGAACATGAATGCAAAACACACTATTAGCAGTGATCAGTAGTGAGCTGCATATACAGAGGAACTTCTGAAAAATATTTTTGTAGATGAGATCTCTTGTTCTGCCGTACACTCTCGTAGAACAAAAGGACCTCTTTTGCTCCTATTTTATGACAAGGCAACAGCATTTGCTAAGGATGTCCACCAGGAAGGGTCAGAAAAAGGACAAGAAGTGATAAAATTAAACTATTAAACTATTCATTGCAAATGTGAAATACTATTTTACACACTTCACAAATCCATCCTTTTTTGGTAACCTTTTAGGAACAAAGTGTATATAATTAGAATTTCTGCATGCTATCTGCAGTATGACACCTGTTAGAGATAATTGCATGTGATAGCAAAGGTGTGAATATCTTAACAAAGCATTACTTCCTTGTCAAGTCTTGAAGATATCTTAATTTGGATTATTAGTCCATAATAAGACTCCATATAGATTCTAAATGGTTTCCAAGATCTACAAAATAACTTCCTAAACACAAAGGTGAAAAAAAATAAGACATTTATAGTATAAAGAGCATTGAAGTGATAGCAACAGTTTACATTATTATGAGATTTTAAGAATTTGCTATAAAATTTCATTTACTGCAGTGGACTCAGTGGGCTAATAAATAGTCACGATCACTCATACATCTTGTGATGAAAACAGTCACATAGCAGATAGGAGGCAATACAAATACAAATCCTTACAGAAATTTTTCTTTTATTTTTCCTGCAAAAATATGTATGCATTTCCTCTATTATGTTACACACATCAGCTACTTATTAGCCAGTTAACCAACTAGCACCCTTTTTAAATGCACTTCTTCGCTAAATAATGTATTAAAGGCTAGGAGAGCGCTCAGATTGCCCAAGTAGCTCATCATGGCATAGATTTACTCATTCAGTAGAAAGAGAGGGTTATAAGAGATGAGTTTCAGTTGTTAATAACAGGCCACAGGCTGAAGGTCTCTCCATTCTTCAGAGTCTGTTCCCAGGTTCAGTGTTTGATGGAGTGGTCTTTACCGTACTAGTTTAGGAGAAATCATCAGAATTATTTTAAAGAAATCTTTGTTTGAATCTCTGGGAACTATTCCAGGCGCATTCCTTGATAACTCCAGATAGATAATGCTCCAGAAAACCCATGTTCCCTTTCCTGTCAAGTTGCCCAAGGCTACCTTGCCCAGCTAATGCCTACTGGCCCAACAGTGTATCTATCCCAAGCTTGTTGAAAGCTCACCAGCAATGAACAGCCTGCAGCAATGCCGATTTATTACCAAGCAAGTTGGAGAGAAGCTACATGAAAGACCACTGCTCTGGAAAATGATTTGCCATAAGGGATCAATGGCACCCAACGTCACCTGATCACTGCTGTTATGGGAGAGGAGACCAGAAGATCAGCAGTGTCCATGAACCCACTCCCTTCGTCGCCCTGCGTGTCAGCTCCATCTGTTTCCTCAAAGGGGCCATTGGGCACCCTGCTTCCACTGCCACCACACGTCGTCTCTGGCCACTGGCATGTGATAGCCAATAATGGGCCAGAGACAGAGGGCTGCATCAAAAGAAGTGTGGCCAGCAGGTCGAGGGAGGTGATTCTGCCCCTCTGCTCTGCTCTTGTGAGACCCCACCTGGAGTACTGCGTCGTGCTCTGGAGTCCTGAGTGCAGGAAGGACATGGACGTTCATGTGGGTTGGAGTGGGTCCAGAGGAGGGCCACAAAGATGATCAGAGGGCTGGAGCGTCTCTCCTGAGAAGAAAGGCTGAGAGAGCTGGGTTGTTCAGCCTAGAGGAGAGAAGGCTCTGGATAGACCTTATAGCAGCCTTCTATTTATCTGAAGGCGGCTGATGGAAGAGATGGGGAGAGACTCTTTATCAGGAAGTGTGGTGATAGTACAAGGGATAACAGTTTTAAACTGAAAGAGGGGTGATTTAGATTAGATGCAAGGAAGAAATCCTTTACTGTGAGGGTGGTGAGACACTGGAACAGGTTGCCCAGAGAGACTGTAGATACTCTTTCCCTGGAGGTATTCAAGACCAGGCTGGATGGGGCTTTGAGTGCCATTGAGAACCATTCTATGTTTCTATGACTCTATCATGATGTGGGACAGTTGTGCCCAGTGTCTCTCAATCCTCAGTGCTGTAAACCCCCTGTAAGACTGCAGCCCAATGGTTTAGGAGCAGAGGAATGGATGCTACAAGCCTCCCCTTGCCTTCCAGTGCCTCCTTATGACTGCTTAGCAGTGTGCTCACTGCAGCAACGTCCTGCGCATGGCTTCCTTGCCAGCAGCCCTCCCAAAGCTCCAGCAGACGTTTCTTATACAGCAGGACTGTCACAGCTGTGTCAACATCACCCACAAGCAAAGGAGTGTGACTGTCATTAAGCAGTATTTTCTCAGTCCTTGGGTTTAGCTGACACTTTTGACAGAGGCGGGGAAAAGCATTCGCTGCTGTTTTCTTCCTCCCAAGTCCCCTTCTTTATCTTCTGCCCCTAAAGCAGAAGAAAACTTCTAATGTTGTGAGAAAAAGGATTTTTGCAAAGCTCTAGTTTTTGCTGAACGAAAGAAATTATTTTGATGGCTTTCACAGCCCTTGTCTAATAACTGTGCTTTTGGAGCCCACCACCAATGTGTTGCTAGTGGTGTGGTTTCAAAGTATCAATAAAAAGCTAAGCTTGAGAGCTGAATCAAAATGTAAAACTCCCTTAAAATTTACAGTAAAGGGCTCCACTCACTCATGCTAACACAGATATTGGCATCAGCTAGAAAAGGTAGTAAGTTCATTAACTGAGGACATTGCAATAGCAGTTTCAAGCTATCACTCTCCCCCAGCTTCCTCCTACATTCAGATGGACAAAGGCAGCCTATGGGGGCCAGACAGCTTAAAATGGGAGGACCATCAGGAGGGAAAGGATGTGCCCGGCCAAGTCAGAGGGTGCAGTAAAGCCACAGAGCAGCCTCTGTTTGCAAGGGGCCTACAACAATCAAGTCTGCTTCTCTTGGGGAGGGGGGAAATGGGGAAGGAGAGATCATGGCTTTTCTCGTCTTTGAGAAAAACCCAGCAAGGACTTTGGGGCACTTTAGTGATATAAAGAGGAGTATTTCCTACAGAACTGGTCACAATGGAGCTACACAGCTGGAAATCTGTATTTATTTCTGCCTCTGAACACACAGGAGCTTTAAATCTTGTGTCTTCTGCAGAACAGCTCAGAGCCAGCGGAGCAATCTCAGCCATTATGACGTGCAAGAAGACCAAAGAGCTTCCAGGAAAACCACCTGATACCCACTGACACACAGAGGTGCTATTATTTACTGCTCAGCAAGACCGGCCAAACGATTATACTCAGCAAAGAAAAATGTTTTAGGTCTAAGTAATTATTTTACCAGTGACCTTAAAATATCCCTGTTGTTAGGAGTTTTCTTTGCAGAGGGCAGTCACTGTAATAGGATCAGGCAGTATGTTTCTTCATGCCAAGTCACTGAATGCTAAAGTGATTTGTCATCTTTCGCCGCAGGCCACTGCCTGACACACACATGCCACAGTCCAATGTCTCGCCTGTTTTGACATCAAAGTATCTTCCTTCTGCCATTGCCAATGAGAAGAAAGGCAAACAATGGCAGCAACTTATTTTCTTTCCAAGAGAGTTTTAATTAAATAAGTGGTCTCAAATAGCTTAATGGGGCTCAAGCAGGGAGAAAAACCTTTCATCATAAAATATATTAAATCTATAAATCTTACTTACTCTCTTCCCTTGCATATTTTTTTATTTACTTCACAGTCATGTTATTTCATTCTCTGTAGAGATTAATGGCAACATCACATGACATCTCATGGGCTTTCACAGTCTATCACCTTTTACAGCTCCCTCTTAATGCCGTGGGTTATAAAAGAGAGAGTTCATCTCATTTTACAAAGGGGAAGGGGAGAAAAAGCCCTGTGCAAATCCTCCGGTCACAGAAAGGTTTTCACATGCTGAAATGTACCATCATGAATAGATTCATTGAGTCTTTTGGTAACAGCAACTCTGTCTCCTTTGAGGGATGGATGATTTCTACAGCATACCCCGGAGTCTTGATTTCCCAGTTTGAAGCAGCAGCGCAGCAATGCGGTGGTGCAGCAAAGGTGTGTTCCAGGGTGGCACTGAAGTGCAGCTGAGGCACATTCCCAAGTTTGGTGGAGTTGTCCCTGGTCTTCCCGTTCCGATGTAGTCAGTGGTATTCACTGATGTGTCTTCAGGGAGCCGGCTCAGAGAGATTACACTTTCCAAGTAAAGTCTTGGAGAAAAATGCTCTCTTCTAGTGCCTCCTGTTTTGGGGATGAGAAATAAAGTGTAGAAAACTGGAGGTGCCAGCCAAACCGTTGCAAGATTCTTTATTCAAATGAAAGGGGTCCTTCCGATGGCAAGTGGCGTTATAATTATAGACTAGAAAAAGAGCAAGATCAGCAGCTGCTGCTGCTGCTGCTGCTTGCGTTTGTTCCCTCTGTAACTGACAGGACAGAGTACTTGGCAAAAACAGACTTCCAGAAGTGGAAAGACATTTTAACCCCTGTTCTTGTCAGTCCACTCCTCCTGGAGCTTGGCAGCAGCAACCCCTTGCTTCAGGTTAAGGGAAGAGCAAGGTGACAATTGCAGACCTGAAGGGGACTTTATTTGGGACGTCTGAGGAAGAGGAAGGGTCCAGGATTTGCTTTCGGGCTTGGATTGCCAAATCAAAATAGCAGGTCAGTGGATATAGCGTGCGCTTAATATGATTTTATAGTTGGCTTAACTCAAATCTCTCATGCTCACTTTCTCTACTATGCCATAAAGCAAGAAATAAGGTGATATAATGACAAGGGGTAGGTCTGCACAGAGGCACTATTTATTTATACATTCTGTAATATGATTTTCATGGTCAGTTAGGAAACACCGATGGTTGTTATTTTTTACTGTGGTTTCTCTCTGAATCCTAATGCATCCTGAAATTTTCAGCCAGGCAAAAATCCCATTTACGGTTTGGTTCAATATTATTGGTGGGGGAAAAAAAAACTTTTTATTTTTAGACATTTATGCCTAAAGGTTTCTGATGATCTTAGCAAAAGCGGAGTAATATATAACTCACATTTCAGCCCGTGCTTGAGAAAGTTTGTGAGAAGGAACAAACACTAGGCAACAGGAAAAGCCATGTCACAGATATGAGCCAAAGTCTCTGCAGGTGTAAAATGAGCATAATTTGTGTTACATCCTCAAAACTCGCAAATCCACACCAGCAGAAAGCTGAGCCCTGTATTTGCTAGTGAAATTAAGGGCAACACGATTAATAGAAAAGTCTGTCATGGCACCGGTTCCTGTGGTATCTAATCTAACTCTCTCTGTCCTTCTGCAGCCCGGGCCAAAACAGTGCTCAGGCAGGAATGTGCTGGGGGGCATCGTTATGCTTTGCTCTTCCTGTCCGTCTCAATTTTAGCTTTTTAATTTCCTATGACCATAAGTAATGTTGGAAACACCCTCAGCCAACATGCTACTTGTGAACCAAGGGCTTGGGGCCACCATGCAAGAACCCAACCTGGCACAAGGCTTTATGCCAAAACTTCTCACTGATTTTGGGGGGCTGTACCCAAGCATTTGTAGTTGTTTGCAGAGTGAAAGGCAAAAGCACAGATTTAAATCTGTGTTTGCTATATTGTGAAATCTAATCAGACAGACAAACAGCTGTCTTTCATAGCTTCACATAGTCTAAAGGAATCCTAGATCCCCTAATCTGACTTAATGTATATTTTAGGACATTACATTATATTACCCTGAAGTCCCTATATGAACCCAATGACAAATGTTTCAACAAAGCACTTTCTTAGCAGGAAACTAATACTGAATACATCACAGGCAAGGCAGGGCAAGGAAACCAAGGCACTGAAGCCTGAAATTGCTGTAACAGTCCCGCTTTTCTTTGCCCCATTTCAGAGGCAGACAGAAAAAGCTGCTGGTGTCCAATGCCTCCCAAACTAACTTGAAGAGTTTCTATTCCAGGCTAAGGGCATTGAGCAAAGTGCTAAGAGAGATTAAGTGAAATATAGTTCCTTGAATCAATCAGGCAAATTGTGCTTTATGGAGAAAACTCTCCTCTCCCAGCGTGATGGGGGTGGAGGGAGTAGGAGGAGGTGGAAATATCATTACAGCTCTGCAATTGTGGCCAAACCCCATCCACTAGGCCTTGCAAGACAGGATTTGCTGCAAGTCTGTAGGGGGATCATTTTGTCAAGCCCAGCTAGAGGCCAATTTCTGGCACCAGCTAATCACTGATGCATGGGAGGATGACTCCTTCCTGAACCCCGTATGCAGAAAATGAGACCTGTGGATTTGACACTAATCACTGCCTTCCTGCAGAGCTGCAGATGCCATGAGGGTGCTGCAGGCAATCTTATTCCCTCCATAGCCCAGGATGGAAGGGACTGAGCAGAAAGTTTTTGTACATGCTCAGATACCAGGGGAGACCAGCAGAGCCACTCAGCCCCAACCCTGTATGTCCCAGCTATGTGAATTTCTCCTGAAGGTCATCTTTTGTCAAACTATATGTTCACATCTTAAAGATCCTAACAGGGATGTGTCCAGTCCCCTGTTCCTCTATTTGGTTGCCTCCACAGTTAGCAATTTATGTTTTACTTCAGACTGCATTTGTCTAACTTCCTCTTCTAATCATTGCTTTGTTTTACTCGGGGGTCCGAGTTCCCGCCAGGGTATAAGCCCTCATGTTATCAGATATCTATATCTATATCTAAGCCCTCACATGCAGGCAGTCCCGCTGGAGGTTTCCACTGCAAATTGGCTATTAGTGGGAAGACAGAGAGACACTTCTTGACAAACACACATACTCCCTAGCATTAATGGGCAAAGACTAAAGCATATTACAGAGTTCCCAAGAACCTCAGTTAAGAGTATTTTTTTACCCCATTCTTCCCACACTGTTTACAAAGTCCCATATCTCCTGGAGAATGAAAATCTTTGCTTCCATTTTCCTAAGCATTGCATTCACGGGCTTTTTAGCAGACAAGACTGTATTTCTGCATGCCAGTCAGCTAATTTGGCTTCTGAATTGAACTCTTTGGAGTTCAACAACCACAGCAAAAAATGTAAAGGCCTGTTCCAAGTCTCAGAAAAAGGAATACTATCATTTGGATGCTAAAGAATAAAACCCATGCATCTTAAAAAAAAAAGAAAAACAAAAAACAAAAAAACAGTAACACCAAAAAAAAAAATCTCTGAGCCCACATTGGCAAACCTTGAGCAGCCATTCTGCAGACAAGAAGAGACAGTCTGTCAGCAGTAGAAGGCTTATGGTGTCTTTTCCCTGCTGATTCCCTTGGTGACTAAAAGAAAAAATGGCACTTTTACAGCTGAATTTTAATGGCTTACTTTATACTCAGCATCAGAGACACAGCCAAGTTGCTGTGCCTCTGTCAAGATACTCTATCAAAATACTATCAAGCCATCCATTAACTATGGGTTCAGGTGTTTTTCTGAAGAGTAAATGACCCACACTGCCATCAAGAAAACAGACTCAAGAACAATGTTTATGGTACACAATAACTGCCCTGTGGCTTTGTGCTTGTCTTAGTTACTCCCTTCTATACATGCTGTATGAAACTGCTTTCATCTACATTTGTAGTTAGGGGAGGGTTGTTAGTACATAAAAGTTCCAGTAGCATCTCCCTACACTGCGTAAGCCACTAACAAATCCAGCGTAAAATATTTACCTGTATACTTTTAGTGCTGCTTTAATTATTATACTGTATCACATGCAGCCTACCTGAGGAACCCTGTGGCCTGTTTTTCGCATGGCCATGCAATGCTGAAGTATTGATGAGTATGTCCAGCTGCCAAGAGGGGAAATAACACAGTTCCCCAGCTGATATCAGCTCAGCTGCTGTCATAACTGCTAATGAAAGAGGCACTCTCCAAATTTCATTTGGTTGTAGATGAGTGTAATTACCAAAGCCAACTAAAAATACTGACTGGGGAGGAAGGTACATTTGTGAAATTTAGCTTTGCTTCTGTTGCTGGAGTGTTGACAAAGTTTTGGAAAAAAAATCAACCAAAATTTGTTCCTTTTCTTTCCTGACATTGGACTGGAGCAAGCTGGGAATAAGCAGAGGCTTCGGAGCTGTAATGTGTCCCTGCTGCTGCTGCCCAGGCAAGCAGACACAGTCAATACTAGCTCTTGGTTTTGGGTGGCCTTTTAGTTAAAGCCCAAATACAGTCTTGCATCAGTCAATCTGCAGGTCTCAACAGGGCTCATAACTGCAAGATTTTTTTATTTCCTCCTCTATGTATGTATAGAAGTACACACAGCATGCATTTATGAATACATATACTATTTTATATTTATATGTGCTTGTATATCTGTATGTATCTATCTATACAAGGGTACATTCAGGTTAGAATACACTGTCTAAAATGTTGTTGGTTTCCTGCTTCTCTTCTACTGTTTCTAGGCACAGCCTGCCAAGACGATGACAGTCACTTATTCCAGCAAAGTAGCAAATGCCACTTTCTTTGGATTTCACAGATTACTCCTAAAGTGGAAAGGCAGCATCTACAAATTGCTGTACAGAGAATTTATTGTTTTTGCTACTCTTTACACAGCGATAAGTGTATTATACAGGTACACTCTTTCCAATTCACATCTCATTAAATGTTATACTGAAGTTTCACACCTCATAGTATTAGGCTGGTGAATGATGGTTGGGGGGAAGGTTACTACAGAATTCTTGTGTTTTCCTTGGGCCTTTTCTAATGTCCCTTCCTTTCCACATTTACTTTCATGTTCCAGAGAATGCACATAGGGTGTAAATAAAATACTGGCTTTCATGTTCAGCTGATTCTTATTTCAGCCCAGCATTGATCAACCATCCTACTGAAGTTAGGCTAAATAAACAACCATAGCTAGCCTGTATTACATAGCTTTTATCATTCTGATGTCAAATTGGCAGTGGCAAACATGCCACTCCTTTAAATGACAAGTATAGACTTTTTGTCCTACATGCAAAACTGTGTCTTCAGTTGCTCAGTAGTAATTTCTTTAACAACCATGGAAGGTAATAGGTTGTGAGCCAGGTTATGTAGTTAGGACAAGCAAAGCTTTGCTTAAGGCTAAGATGGTATGGCAAACTTTATTTTTAAGCTTGCAGAGGGCCAAGCAAAACTGCGGGGAAAACAGGCGGGTTGTTACCTGTGTGTCACCCAGCACCTGGGGGGGGGTGTCACAAGTTAGGAGAGTTGCTTCTCCCACCAAGGTGTGAATTAAACACTGGTGTGACAGGTGCAATGCATCAATTAGTACACTGAAACTTTTAATTGATGAGGTACACTACACAGAAGTATCAAAATCATGATTCAGCTCTTACCTTGATCTGTAATTAGACCCCAGTGTTTCCTTTTTATGTGAAGCAAGGAGAAAATGAGCTTCAGTTTGTCTGTGATTAATCACTAATTTTCCAAAATGTTCAGTAATCTATCCCTGTGAACTTAGAAAGAAAATTACAGCATTAATATTTAAAGAACCACCAGAGCCTCACGTTTATTTAAATTAATCTAGTTTTACTGAAATGTTAGGTAATTAAAGGCCATGGTAAATACACCATGGAAAGCGCTTTATATGGACTCCAAGTTTTATTGCACAACTGTAAGCAAAACCCACCAAATATTTGTCATGTGTTCCTTTTATACAAAACCAAAACGTAACTGTAATATTCATCTATACAAATAAAAAAAAAATGTTTATGTTTAAGCTTGTTGTATTTCATTAGATATCTGTTTCCATAGGCAGAGACTGCCATTCTCCACCCATTTTCTATCACCTGGTGAATATTGTCCTCAATGTAAAATAAATACAGTTGTTATGTTTTTAATCTAGTGGAGAAGGAAAATTTCATAAATTTTAATAATAAATTCAGAGTAAAAAAACCTGCTGCAACAACGTAGCATTTTCAAATAAGAACAATTAGAGATTGGTAACCTTTTACAGACCTGAGTATTTTCATTAATTAGCCCTCTGAAAAAGGAGAGCAAGCTCTACCTGCAGACTTATGGCTTCCTATCAATATTGGTCTGTATGAGATAGTAAACTAATTCTCCAGGTGTATTGATCCTAATCTGTGTAGAGTCAGTCAAATTAGTCACGAGAAAACTAACATGTTTTGTCCTTCAGCTTCTTTATTAAATGCCAAAAGAGTTCAGCACTTTAGCTTTAAGAATTTGCTTGAAGACATTAGCCAGGGTTGATCCCGATTGCACATACCCGATTATTTATACATATTTGCACTTCATAGCTGGTGCCAGAATATTATGAAAGGACAGATACATTTTATTTTTGCTGCAGATTTTTTCTTACAGGTAGCCAAAAAAGGTTCTTTGAAAAATTATCAATTTACTGTGACAAATATGCTGAACAAATCCCGGTAACTTTTGTGCTTGGTAAGTACCGGTTACATGTGAAATTATTCTTCAACACAGTCTCTGTTCAGGCATTTTGTGAATGTCCATGCATGGAAGCATTTCAGAGCTGAGGCACACACAGGAGGTTAAAGGCTTACAATAAAATAATCAGCTTCCAACAGGTCTCCTTAAATTCAAGTTGGTTTTGTTACAGCAATGTTTATGCTCATGTTCATAATATAACAACAAGAGTAAAATCTCCATATTTTTTTATATATCTATATATGTGTGTGTGCCCACTAACACAGATACGTTGTGCCTGATCTTTCAAATGCACTCAAAGTCTACAACAAAAGAGGAAATTTGGAAGTCCATGAGTATGAATTACTCAGCTGGAACAGGCCATTAAGTTGCAGTGTCTATTAAATAATTAGCATTGATTGCATCCTGGGGTTTGTTGTGACTTACTGCATTTATTCTGGGAAATGTAGTAGCTTAGTGATATGAACAACACTGCAAACTAAATCAAAGTAACCTTAGCAGAAATCTTGGTAGGCACTGGACTGTTTTGTGGGTTTTTTTACTTCTAACTCCTAGGTTTCTACGTTACTTTGGTGGTGAATCGCTGGTGGAACCAGTTTGTGAACTTACCATGGCCAGATCGTCTGATGTTCCTCATCTCTAGCTGTGTCCAGGGCAGAGATGAATATGGGCGCTTGTTGAGGAGGACTCTCATGCGTTATGTGAACTTAACATCTCTGCTGATCTTTCGCTCTGTGAGCACAGCCGTGTACAAAAGGTTCCCCACCATGGATCACGTGGTAGGAGCAGGTACTTCTGAGTTCTTCTCCCCAAAATGCTTTTCCTTTCCCTCACAGGTGGGTAAACAGGGAAGGAAGGAGCCAGACTAATTTTTCCCTTCCTCTTTGGCCCCACATCTGCCTCATACTAACCCATGTCACAGCTGGCACATTTTTGTCAGTGGTTTAAATGGCATGCCCTTAAGTGTGCATCTTTAATGCTCTTAAAGTCTTCATCTAGCAACACTATGGAAATCAAATGAGTTTGAGGCTCGTATGTGAATCTGCTCTCAGCCATCATGGAAGCAATAAGCCTGCCCCAAACACACAGGCATGTGGAGCAGGTACAACATTCTCCAGAATGTAAAAGAAAATGCAGTTGCACTGTAGTATGATGCAGTAGGGATGGTGACTTGTTATGTGGTGTTGTCTCCATGCCTAGGATATAACTTTGTCTCATGTATCAAAGATGGATCTCTGCAGGCACTTCACAAGTACAGACTTATCTCAATTTATTTTAAGTAGATTCCATTTTAAGTAGATTGCACATTTTAAGAGTTGCAATGTACTTAAAACCCCCAGCCCCAAGGAGGTTTTCTTTAAATTTACAACCTCACCTGATGCTTAGCTGTTGTTTTTTTTTCAAGGATAAATATACTACTTACAAACTGTGTCTTTATTTTCTGTTTGTTTTGATAATACAGTGGATATTATGATGGGGAAGAGAGTTCAATCATGTAGGACTTGTTTGTTTATGAAGGACTGATCCCTGAGTATTTAAAGGCAAGGTGTGATGCTGTGCCTTCTGACTGGCATGGTCTGTGTCAGGTGTAGGACACTAATGCAGAGGTGTGGGGATCTGTTCCAAATAAGAGAAGTCATACATTTTTTACTGAACACCTTACATTTCTTAAAATTGTTCCTTTGGCAGAGATTAGTAAGCAAAGTTGTAGCAAGTTAAAATATGCAGTGTGTGTATACATATACACATTTGAAATATGTGTGAGAAGCTTTGGATATTTAAAAAAAAATTACAGGCAGAATGCACTGAATTTACTGGAAAAAGCCCATCATTTACGTTGGTTTCAGATAGATTTTGAAGTTCTCTTCCTTGTGCTGTTCAACAAAACTCTTTACCTGAACCTGTGAGAGGTCAAGGGAGCTTCTGTCACTCTCCTCAGCAATCTGCTTCTAGTATGCACTGGAAAATTACAACATTTCCAGCAGGGCAATCCAGCTCTGCCTCCCTATTGCTAAAGACAATCTGTTCCAAAAGAGACAAAATGTCACAGCGTTGTACAAAAATTGTAGACTGGAAAACATGTTTTGGTTGTTTCATGTTGGGTTTTTTTTTTAACAGTGGAAAATATTCTACTATAAACTGTATAAATAAGTATTGATAGTGTAGTCAGGTCTGTGGATTTCAGTATTTATTCTGTAGGTTTTAATGCGTATTGTGCCACAGAATTTTTGTTCCTGCAGTACTGACCACTTGAGGGTATGGTTTTTTTCCTATTAGCGTCCAGCGATTAAGACAGCACTGTGCAATTATCCCCTTCCTAGCTCCCTGTACCAGCCATATCAGGCTACATGGGAATGCAGCATTTAATATGAATATGAGCAGCAGAATCTGATACTTGTGGCATGGTCGTCATTGAAACAACTTGTGCCGATTTTGCATTACTCTATCAAACCAAGAACTGCCACAGCGTAACTGTTGCTACATATTCCTCACTTCAGCAAACAAACTGCTTACATTCATAGATTTTAAATCTGAGAACAGTAGCATGATAATCTAGTCTGACTCATCCATAACACAAGGCAAAAAGCTTCCTCACAACACCCTTTATCATGTTGCAATTTCTGACTGAGCTATGAAACCTTCTAGGAATATAACCAGGGATATATAAAAATCAGCTGGGTATACTGACAAGACTACGCCGCATCTTAAGTGAACTGGCATTCACAAGAGTGAACTCCCTGTTGAAAAGTAAAATTTTATTCTCAGTCTGAACTTGCACAGAGTCATCTTCTCGTCACTGGATTTTGTAATGGGTTGGAGTTGTTCTTTTCCTAAGTAGATGAAAGCACCTTTTTTTCTCTAAGTAGCTACCTAATAGCAGAGTGTGTAAGGGCTTGAATAAATTTAGGAGCTTCACTTTCTGCAGTCTCTCCCTACAAGGTATGGTCTTCAGTGCTGGGTCTTCCTCCTAACTCATTTCTAAACTCTTTTTCTTTTTTTTTAGCGTTCCCTATGGAGCTGTAGGCAGTAGGTAGATACACGTAGATTCATGACATTATGATGCTGAGCACTCTGGCACATGTTGTGTCAGGTGCCTAGCAGCAGATTTGAGCGTACCAGTCATGTTGGCTAAAAGGTGGAAGAGTGACACTGGATGCTCAAGAACATGAGTCCTAAAAAACATGAGTTTTTTAAGTCAGCATCTGGGCAGAGAGCAGCCCAAAACAGCCGACAGGAAATTCTGAAAAGAAACATGAGGTGTGAGCCCAACTACATGAATACGTATGGAGGGATAAAGTTTGCAGTCCCAAAACCTCTAATGGAGTGAGGTACCTAAATTAATTCTTTCCTGTGTAACACAGAAGCAGAAAGTAGAAGTTTTATCTGCTTGACCCCTGTTAGTGAGCTCTGGAGATGTGGGAGATGACCTCTTTTCAGCTCCTTCTTCTCTAACCACTCATCTTTAGAATAGTTGACATGGGTGCCCTGAACCAGTCTTGTCTCAAGCCATTCCATTTTGATGGGAGACCTCTTCAAATCCCTGGAGGGAGTGCATAAGTGACTTTTTCCTGGCAGGCTTGTGTTCTCATCAGCCATTTTCCTATAAGACCACTTTTACTGACACTGTTCACATTAGTGTCCTTGATTCTTTATTGATTGCATCCATGTCAAGCCTCTCCTGCTTTCACAAGGATTCAGTGCCCTGCCATTCCTTAGATCATCCTTTTCAAAATCTTGGTACAATATTTGCCAAATATTTCCATTTTTCTGGAGCTGTTTCAGTCTTCCAGAGCTTCTGAAAGCTAGTGTTTTTGTCCAGAGAGTTCCTCAGTTAATTCTTCGAATACTCTTGAATAAAAAAAGTATGACCATATTTAGAAATCATTTAATTTTAATAACTGAGGTTTTATATCCTCCCCTGGGCTTGATGGATTATAAAGTGTTTCTTTGCCACTGCAATAACAGCAAGTGAATCGGAACTGCATGTTGTTTGTATCCCTATAACCTTCACCAGCAAAAGAGCAATCCAGAATTGTTTCATATTTTCTGTGACAAGAATACTAGGTATTATTAATATCCATCAAAGAGAATATTTAATTGATATAAACACAAACACCTTAACTTTAAAAATAATGGCAATTTGAATGTCATTGTTAAAAGAACAAGGCTTTTTTTCACTTTTCTGAACAAAAAGGTGCCCAGTATCTCTGGTCCTTGGAGCTTTGCTGTTCTTCATGATCCCCTCAGGCTGAGTCCTTCCTGATAATGACTTCCCAGAGCTTCTCAAGTGACTCGCATGCAGTGTTTACTCTAGACTGTCGATTTTCTGATATTCTGTCTGTCTGTTTCAGACCGATAGGAATGTCTTCTGCTGTCCTGTAATGTCTTGTAGTTGCAGTATTTCATACCTCCTGTGGTGACTTCTTGCAACTGTACAGCAGTGGCATTTTCCTCAACAACAGAATATTTAAGGTCACCATCTTCAAGAAAACTCCTCTTAATTTATTCACTTTTTGATATGAAACACCACTGAGTTTGCATATACTTATGTTTTTACTGCTTCATTAGCAATGTTAGGCCTATCCCTAGTTAGGAATTAGGCTTATTAGGCCTATTCCTAGTTACAGACCAAGGCCAGGCAGGACGAGGCTTTGAGCACCATGGTCTAGTGGGAGGTGTCCCTCCCTGCGGCAGAGGGGCTGGAACTCGATGATCTTTAAGGTCCCCTCCAACCCGAACCATCCTTGGATTCTATGAAACTGAAAAAAATCCCCCAACCCTGTCTATTCTCAATTCCTTTATTGTATTCTCAGCACTCAAACTTGTAATTAGTTGCCTGAGCCACATTTTGGAGCTGCCATGCTTCTAATTTTGTCCCCTTTTGGAGCCAACGTCAAGACAACAAAAGAAGCCTCATACCCATCCTGGTAGGTGACACACACACACACCTGAGCAAAATCTAAGATGATCCAAAACATGAAGGTTGGCCTTACTCCAGAAAATCCAGTTTTTGACAAAGGGAAATGTGAAGTTCCCTGTGAAATTTTCATGAATTTTCTGAGGTTGTGTTTCTCAAAGGCTGGGTGGTGGAAGAAGAGCAGTGGAACGGAGCTTTCTTACCCAAGAGAGTAGAGGTGTTGCTCCAAACACCATGGTTGTCCCAGGCAGCAAGCTGCTCTGGTGCAGGCTTTGTCCCACACAGCCCTGGTTCTCCTGCTCTCTGACCTTGCACTTGTTTGCAGCAGGGGGGAGCAGGGGCTTTGCGAGTCCAGGGGAGCTCTGCAGGGAACAAAATACCTTCCCAGCACCTGGGCAAGGCAAATTGCCAGGCAGAGAGGCAGCCTCAGCCTGCCACCCAACAGCACGTCATCTGGCCCTGTGTCCCGCTACCAGCAGGATTTCTGTGCCTGATTCCTTTTCCATCTCTGCACGCCTCCGTAACCCCAAAGAAAACACGAAACACAATCTGGCAGGGAAGTATTTCACTGGCAGAAGGCACATTCTCTGTTGAGCTCTGTTTCGTGCATGTATCCTCTTGTTGCTTGCTCACTGCTTTGCAGATTTACCAAAAAATTATCAAAATCAGAAGGTCACACAACTGCCTTTATAACATATGTTGAGATGCTGCCAAAAGCCATGATCGCTAAAAAGCACTAGTTTCTTCATGATGTATCCAGTTACTTATTTTTCTGAAAGTAGTACATGAAACTAGAGAGCAATCTCCATAATTCTAAGTATTATATGTATGTACAATATGTCAGCAGTCAGATATGAGAACACAGGAATAGCAAATTATTGTATATATTGACCAAGAGGGATTTTGAGTAGGTAATTATTGCAAAAAGAAGTTGTTTCAAGCAACATCCTGGCAAAAAAAGCTAAAATAAAAAATAAAAGGAGGTGGCTACTAGTTAGAATTATAAATAGTGTTTTGCATAGTTCTATGCAAATATCACATAAACAGATTCAAACATATTCAATATTTATAACATCAGTTTCACTGGCTGCACAGAATAAATTAACTCTTTTTTTTTTTTTATGTAAATAGGTTTTATGACAAGATATGAAAGAAAAATTTTTGATGACCTTAAGTCTCCCCACCTTAAATATTGGGTTCCATTTGTCTGGTTTGGAAACTTGGCATCAAGGGCACGCAAGGAGGGAAGAATTCGAGACAGTGTAGATCTGCAGACATTGATGAACGTAAGTACAAAAAGTAAATCTACAGAAAACTAATCTGAAATTGCTATGCAGTACCTTTTCACTTATGTAATTTATTTAGCTCACACAGCTCTCTAGTACCACCTAAATGATCTTACTCAAGATTCATACCACTTTTCTCTGTGTACCAATGTACATTCAAGCACACACAGCAGCAGGTCACTGGGAATATATTTATATGACTAAGAAAGTATTAACTGAAGCAACGAATTGATGAGTAAAAAATCAATGTAACATCACTGTAAATTCATACTTGTTCCATTGCTCCAGGGAAAAAAAAAAAAAAAAAGGAATAATTTGACATTTTGAAGACTTTAATATCAATTCCAGGGAAGATAATCTCCCTGATTACTTCTTTAAGTGGTCAAACATCTTTTTATGATATAATAAGTTTTCATGTATCACTGTGCTGTAGATAAGATAGAAATGAAGAGAATTTATTAAGAAATACATACTATACTAAGCATTCCAACTTCATAAAGTGAGTGAATATTCAAATGTGATAATGGGGTGCTGGATATAATTATGACATCAATTTATATATACTACACTTTCTTATCTTTCTGTCTTTTCACATGAGCAAAAATTAATTGTAACAAAATGTTTATAATTTAGAATTGAATCTCATGCAATTTTAGTTTGTTGGAGGTTGTTTGTTTGTTTTTTCTTGTAGGAGATGAATAAGTATCGATCTTGGTGTAGCCTTTTGTTTGGTTATGACTGGGTTGGAATTCCACTGGTCTACACCCAGGTACTAAGACATTACCCTTTACAAAATTTGAAGTACAGTTTCCAGGAAAGGGGAGTTTGGTGTAAAACATCTATAGGCTCAGAGTCTCTGAGCTGTTGAGTGCTCATTGACTCCCACAGGACTATGGACACCTGACTATTCAAGTCACATTTAATACAGAGATATTTTCAAGGCTTTGCATAATTTGGGAGTGGGGAGGGAAGTACTGAAATGTTTTTTATGTTTCCTGGGTCTTCTTCCTGGCTATAATTACTCCCAGAGCCTCTCTATTTGTAATACCTCCCCACAGATTTGTAAATTACATAGTGAAAGGCAGTCAGAGCCCTTTGGGTATTTGTTGCCTTATGCATAAGATTGTATGCTTGCATGATTTCAATTACGTTTTGTTCTTTGCAGGTTGTTACTCTTGCAGTCTATACTTTTTTCTTTGCCTGCCTGATAGGGCGCCAATTTTTGGATACTGACCAAGGGTATCAGGGACATGACTTAGATCTTTACATTCCAATCTTCACACTGTTACAGTTCTTCTTCTACGCAGGATGGCTCAAGGTAAACTAGCTTTCTGGAAAGGTCATGAGGGAATCAACCCTAGGGGGGCTGGTGAAGGTGTTGGAGCTGAAGTCAAGGTATCATATTTGTGACACACTGTAAAATCACCAAAGATTAATGGAGTTACAGCAAAGCTGAATTGAGCCAAAAGTGTCCTGTGGTCATAAAGAAACATTATCTAATAGGTTTTTAATTCTACCTGCCAGATCTTACAATGAGAAACAGTCGGGAATCTGAAAGAGCCAACTTTAGCAAGACCAGTACAAACACAATTCCCCAAAGGGTTATTACTCCAGCAAAATCAGGGCCTAGGACTTGAGACTATAAAATGACAGATGAAAGATTAGGAAAAAAAACACTGTGATGGGGAAACGTTGCTGCAGCCATGGCATGGATTGAAAGGGACTGAATCATACTTTCCTCTTATGAACAAAGCCAGCCTTTAGTATCTACTATTAACTTAATCAGATGCAGGCAATTAAAGGTCTCTAGTTCCAGGGAGCTATCAAACAGTGACAGCCAATATTGGCTTCTACCCCACCACACAAAAACATTCATTAAAAAGAAGAGTTATAGAAGGAATTGGATGCTACCCATCAGCCCATTGGAGCCTGGTCAGTTAATGTATCACCATCAATCTGATAGCTGGGTAATTAATCTACTTACCTTATGAACGTTCTCGCCTCGGTAGGGAGTATCAGGGTAGACTAACTGGAAAAAAGTTTCAAATAAAAAGCAAATTAGTACATTAGGGTCCATCTACATTAAAGATTTCCTTTTGGGATTATTAATCATGGCTGGAAATGTAGAGCTAACTTTTCTGTTAGGATATTAATTGTACAAAATTGGCCAGTTGTAGAGACCCCTTCCCAAAGACAGCTTGAAACAGTGGAGAAAGCAACACACGGAGCTGACAGATTGCAGGGGGCAGTAAAATGCCTGCAGGACAAGCTCCTCTAGTTCTGTGTCCTAGGAAATCGGGAATGAAAAAGGGTTTGCCTTGTAGGGACCAGACTGGAGGGGAAGCAGGAGAGAGAGGAAGGGAGACTGGCAAAGTAGTGGGAGTGTGCTGCTCCTGCAGAAATGGGAGGCTTTATCTCTAGGGAATCTTTCAGGGTTTTACGACTGTGTTACAAAACTCTATGCTGTTCCTCTTGACCACCTTGCTGGTGCTCCTGAGGAGAGAAAGGTTTCCCCTTCATAGGCACCCAAGGCTGTCATAGCATCTTTTCCAGTTAGGCTCAGGGCTTCCAGCCAACTCCCAGATATAGCAGGTAGAAGGTGCCATTGTAACTGAACAAATCTTCTGCACAAGGAAATGAAATAGAGGGGAAGCAGTTTTAAAAAGCAAATTTAATATCAGCAGTGCTCCCTCAGACCGGAGGTTTGTCCGAAACTGCAGCCCCCGAGCCAGGATATTTCTGTCTTGAAGGTTACAGCCGGTTTCCTGCTGAGTGCCTTGGGCTTTGGCTGCCAGGCTGCAGACAGGCCCCCGAGCTATTGACTTCCAGTAATTTGGCAATTCCTCAGAAATGATGGCCAAACTGAGCTCATTCCTTGGCCTCAGGCCTGGTTTGCTATACCTACAATACAGGGGCAAATTTTCCTATCACGTGAAACATTTTTAAATCCCCATTTTCATTACAGAGATAGACGGACCATCCAAATACAGGGCTTAGTTGTCCAGCACTACATTCCTTTCCAGAGAATAAAGTCATGCCTGATATGTCAGAACCAGGTCAGTGAAGCAAAAGGCTGTGGCTGCTGTTGCCTCTGTCCCAGCCCTGCTCACCTTTTTCATGTGACAGTTTTCACAGTGGATTTTTGGGTGGTGAACCCCCAGTTTACACTGAGCTGATCCAGTATCTTCCCTGGAGAGCCACAAGGTCTTACCCAACGATATTCCTATGCAGGCACATAAGAATAAATAGCCAGGGAGTGACTGCCTTACTATTATAAGTTATTTAGATTATAGCCATCCATAGAAAGGTTCATGAAGAGGGCTGTTTAATCATACTGGTGCTTCATCCACATTAAACTGAGGACCAGGCCTCGCTGCTTCCCTGGTGACCACTGGGAAGCTTTGGGACAGTCAGCAAGAACATGATCAGCTTCAAATCGAGGGCTTAAAGAGAGAAACCTGAAGAGAAAAGCATGAAGGGGAAAAGATATTTAACCTCAGTGTAGCCAGGAACTGAGAAATAGAGAAGCAGTTTGAATTGCCTAAAACTTTTTCTTTTTTTAAATTTTCCTGTTTTGTCCTTTTCTTCTCCCTCAGCAGCTGTAACTTTTCTCCCCACAATGTACTTCAGTGATCATGGGGATGCAGGGGATTTGTTTCTGGTTTATTTTCCATTTATTTATTCCTCAGGGGTAGGGGAGCAGTACAGGACTGGATAAGGCTATGGGCATCCAGAAGGGTTTCCTAGTTCCCAGACTAAGGCACTTGACCACAGAGATGCCTGAGCTCCCTGTTTGATTGTCTCCTCCACAGGATGGGCTTCTTGGGGAGAGATTCTTTATCAGGGAGTGTAGCAATAGGACAAGGGTGAACTGTTTTAAACTGAAAGAGGGGATATTTATGTTAGATACTTGGAAGTAATTCTTTACTGTGAGGATTATGAGACACTGAAGCAAGTTGCCCAGAGAAGTTGTGGATGTCCCATCCCTGGAAGTGTCCAATACCAGGCTGGATGGGCCTTTGAGCAACCTGGTATAGTGGCAGGAGGGTTGGAATGAGATGATCTTTAAGGTCCTTTCCAACCCTAACCGTTCTATGGTTCTACAATTCTTCCCTCCAGTTTTAATCACTTCATGTGCAGAAACCCAAAACTGCAGACTGAATTAAACAAATTCCTGTCTCTTGGCTTTGGCTAGCATGATGCATGGCATCCACTTGAATCAAGTCTTTTGGTGGGTTGCTTTTCCTGAAAGCACCACCACCAATAAAGAAGCGGGGTCTCGGGTCTGAGCTGAAGAGACGAGCTGCACTCCCTCCAGTAGATTCCAGCTTCAGGGCTCAGGAATGCTGACCCAATGGGCTGGTGGAGTATCGTAGGCCATAATGCAATAACAGAGCCTCTAGCTGCTAAGCCGTTCATTTAAAACAGTCCGAGACAACAGTAAGGGAAAGTAATGAGTATTTTATGTGACAATTACCGTGGCCCAGACATGTCTTGATTCCCAGTAGGGCAGAGCCGACAATCATGATTGACAGCAGCAATGAGGCACCGAGGTAGAATCTGTAAGGAAAGCAAGCTGTTTCTTCACTAGGCTGGCAAAACCATCATACCGGAGCTTATGCTATGATTGCAAGTGACAGGCAGGGAGAGAGAGGAAAATCAGATCCTATTTTCTCTGCGGCAGTGGTCCTGACATGGCATGCCAACCTCTATTCACTGTCTCATTTTCCTTTCAGGTCGCTGAACAACTTATTAATCCATTTGGAGAAGATGATGATGATTTTGAAACTAACTGGTGCATTGATAGAAATTTACAGGTTGCTGTTGTTTTTTTCTGCTTGCAGCTTTACTGTACTATAGATTATCATCACATTTAACCCTATTTCTTATATCACGGTACAAATTAAGGGCAACAAGTGTCATCAAAACAAATTCTTTTCCTGAAGGAGTTCCTACGGCTGTGATCCCCAGATTTTATTTTTACAAACTAATGCATCCTGATTCAGGTATTTGGCATTTCTTGATGCCTGACTAAACATGCAAACAGCTGACCTCAAACCATAAGCTCACTTTATGCCTGGAAAAACACATAATGTAGGTCAATCCTGCAAAATCCAAAGCCATCTATTCTCCCAGAAATGAGAACATGTTTTGCTAATCTGAATGTCTAGAGATTAAAGTATTTGATATTCATTTTCCTTTAAAAAACAATGCAGTAAAGATATCAGAAATACCAACCAGAACCCTGAACAAATAAGCAGGGCCCATACCATGATTCATGTGCCGATGCTGCCACCCATGGCAGCATCTCTGGTCAACACAGGAGGCAGCATCCGCAGTTGCAGGAGCTGTGAGATGGCTAGGGTAGAGGTTCATTGCAGTTACCCCTGACTCCCAAGCAGCCCCTGTCTGCTGTGCCATGAAGGAGCCCAAAGACATGAAGAGGTCTCATGGTACCTGCTGCTCCCCTTGCAGGTAGAGCAAAGCGTAGGGTTGAGCTGCCGTTGGAACCCATGTCTGCATGCAGGTATACACAGGAGTGGGAGAGGCCTTCACATTGCCGAAGATGCTCTCTGGCTTATACTGCTTCAGGCTACTTGTGCTATGCTGCCTCAGAGCCCTTTGTATAAAATATGTTGGAAAGTCCAAAGACAGGTTGGTCACATATTTAGTTCTGAATATCTTTAACTGTGAACAAAGCCTGTGGGAAAGCTCCTCAACCCCTGGACATTTTAAGGAGCATAACTAATACTCTACACATATTTCCCATAGGGCACAGAGGATCACATGTCCATTTAACTACATCATACGTGAGGAAAGGACTTCAATCTGAAGTCCTTTCAGATTTTTGTGAATTTTGTGAATTTTGTGAATTTTTGTGAAATTTGTGAGCATAGGAGGGTATATGGGATATANCAAATATCTTTGCAGCATAGAAGACTCAAGTTACAATAATTCTTATGCATTTGTGAGCATAGGAGGGTATATGGGATATATTTGATAATACCGAGTCTCTTCCCAGGTCAGCATACACAGCTCACTTTAAAGGGTTTCTGAGAGAAATGTTGACCCAGAGAGTATCTCGTATACTGTGCTATGTTGACTATATATGTACTATACTGAACCCAGATTATCTTGTATACTGTACTATGTTGAAAGTGACATGATTTATACCCAAAAAATCTAAGGTCTCACTTCTGGCGGTGGACGAGATGCACATGAACTTACCAAGGTTGGAGAAAGATATTTACTGGAATGATTCCTCTGCCCGGCCACCCTACACAAAAGCAGCTGCTGATTACTGTATTCCTTCATTCCTTGGATCAACTATTGAAATGGGGTAAGTGGCACTAATGCCACCAGAAACATCACCACCCCTATAGCCCATGTTGACTGATGAACAGTCAGCACAGGGCTGTGGGCTTTGGCAATCCTGTGAGTGGGGAAGATGGAGATGGGAAGTTACATTAGTGGGAGGGAGTGGACAGACTGCTGTTGGTGGGATGATGTCTCCAGTGGTTCATGTGCGCTTATGAATAGTGCACCCATTGCTGGAACTGTGTAATTAACAACTAGAATACATTACCGGGGGGGGTGTGTGATAATCTCTGAGCACAGGATAGCACCTGAAGGTAGTGACTGAATTATTATCTTTTACTTACTACAGGTACTTCATACAACATCCAGTTAGCAAAATAGCTATTCCTTTGCTTGTTTTGTTAGCAGATGATGGCTAAAATCAGTCCAGATTTTTGTATGACTTTTCACTAGCTAATAATCTAGAGATAGAAGTTGGAGTGGTCAGATTTTGTGAAGGGATAAAGGAGTTATTTGTAGAGACCAACACAAGAACCATCATTATAAAGAAACATATAGAGGCTATAGGATTGCCCTGTGTTGTCAAGATCTACATGAGAAATCAGCAATAGAATCATAGAATCATCCAGGCTGGAAGGGACCTCCAAAGGTCATCCGGTCCGACCTCCCCGCAGTCACAGGGACGCCCCCAACTAGACCAGGTTGCCCAGGGCCTCATCCAGCCTCACCTTGAATATCTCCAGGGAAAGGGCCTCAACCACCTCCCTGGGCAACAACAATAGCCCAGTTAGCTTAGAAGCTGCTGAATATAAACACTTGTAACTTGCTGTAATATAGAACATCAGCCAGTGTAAACACCACCATGCCTGAATAAATACTGGGGCAAGCAGACATTTTTACCTGAAAATCTTTTTTAAAACTTAATTTTTTTAACTTTAAAATTTACATCAAGACGTTTTTTAAATTTTCCAAAAATTTCCAGCCTTTATCAAAATAAAATATGCAAAGTTTTTGCTTCATTTTGGCCTGGAAATTGGTATTTTCACATCTTTATTCCTCTTATTTTTCCAATTTTGCGTGCATTCAGCTACAAAGAACAAAAGTCTATTTAAGTTCCTTTTATCACACACAGTCTGTTCAGAATTTATTTCCTTTTGGAAAAACTATGAAATGGTCAAAAGAAAAGTAAAGAAAAAAGTAAAAAAGTAAAGAAGAAAAACTGATAGATGATATAATATAATATATTTTGCTGCAATTGCTACTGGGAAAAGGTGGCAAAGAAGAAAGATTATTAAGTCTGCAAACAATTTTTTAATAAAAAGCACTTAACACAAAGAATGAATGGTCCGTGTTAGCCCTTGTGACATCCAAACAGCTCTGCTGGGTTGACTTTGTTATTAATCCTTTTCTCCTCTGAACTGTTTCCCTGTTCACCAGCAAAAAAAAA
>VZRU01000894.1:211372-250308 GCA_013398155.1 Pedionomus torquatus
CTTATGTAGACTCCAAAAACAGGGTATTAAGATTCATTCAAGTCCAAAGCAAAGCTTTGGAACTTAAGCCCAATCCAAAGTCTTCTGCAGTCTCCTCAAGCCAACACATGAAACGGGTTACCCAGAGAGGTGGTAGATACCCCATCCGAGGAAATATTAAAGGTCAGGTTGGACAGGGCTCTGAGCAATCTCATCTAGTTGAAGATATCCCTGCTCATTGTCGGGGGGTTGGGCTAAATGACCTTTGAAGGTCCCTTCCAACACAAAGAATTCCATGATCTTCATAAATGCTGGATGAAGTTCCTCTATCCCTCTGGGTTAGTGCTGTCTTCTGTGCTCCTCATCTCAGATTTGGCCCAAGCTGCTTTGCCATCCTTGCCCTTGGGACAGGACATGGGGCCGGTTTGGCTTGTCTTCTGGGGTGCACAGAGTCAGTAATGTGTACTGAATTGCCTGGCAGATGCAGCGGTAGTTGTTCTCATGAACCACCAAGGCTGGGCAGGAGACGAGTATCAGGTACAGGTGGGAATTTCAGACACACTGTCGTGCCCCAGAGGTAAGTGAGATTTGGCCATCTGAGTAGTTCCAACAGTTTTTGAAACCATTGCACTCTGCTTCCAGGAGTAGGTTTTTTCCTGTTGTTATTTTTACCTGAGGGGTTTTCCTGGAAAAGTATCTTCAACACCCAGCATGGTTTCTTTTTCCCCTTTCCTTCACCCTAAGCACAAGTCTAACTGTGCAGAGCTGCCACATTTCAAATGTGAAATGGTGTCAGCTGCCTGGCTGGATGCTCCCCTAACCTGGTTCTCAGGAAAAGAAACACCCAGATGGGGAGAGCTTTCTGTGTGATCTGGCTGGTCCAAAGGCACAGGCACTATTTCCTGGCACCACCACCCCTTTTTCGCCCCTTCCATGTCCTTCCTTG
The DNA here is from genome assembly GCA_013398155.1 of Pedionomus torquatus. NCBI lineage: Eukaryota > Metazoa > Chordata > Aves > Charadriiformes > Pedionomidae > Pedionomus > Pedionomus torquatus. The sequence goes on from VZRU01000894.1 coordinate 212,298, forward strand.
GGGACAAACTAGGGCCTTGGTTCCTGTGTCTTCCTGCTGAGACAGCAATATCCTGCATGTGCATAAGGACCACATGTTTCCTGCACGTAAGTGACACCTACTACCTGGCTTTATTTGGCAGGCTGGCTGATACTGAATTCCTCTATGGGGAAGAGTGGCCCTGGGAAGAAGAGAAACACCGAAGACAACATTCAGTGCTGAGAAGAGTCAAGAGATTTCTCAGCGTTCATGAGGGCCCTTCATCCCCAGCTCACCAACGCTACAGTCGGCAGACAAGTGAGAATTCGGTGTTTTTTCCAGCAGACGAAAAGGGGCACATCAGATGGTTGCAGGAAATGCACACCAGAGGGAGACACTCTACCTCGAGCTTCAAGAAGAGACACGAAGGAGTTGACAGAAGTAACAGACTTCATAGTAGCAGAGATCTAGGACCCATCACTGAAACCTCAAGGAATGAGGCACAGTTTGGTGATAGTGACACATCTGAGACAAACAAGCCAGTTCCTGAGGTCATCGTCTCTGAAGCCGAGGAGAAAGCACCTGATGTGCTGGGCAAACCAGACCTGCAAAGAGAGCGCACCGCAAGCATGCCAGAAGAGACGCTCCAAAGGAGCCTAGCTGAGGAAAACATGTCTCTTCTGGACCATCCTTTTTTCCCCCCAGAAATGACTACATACCTCCCAGGCTCTGAGGTGCATCAGTCACTTCCTACTGTGATAGGGGAGGCCAAACATGAACCCCATGGTGGTAACATAGCTGGTTTCGTAGCAGACCCTGAGAGAAACCTTCAGCGATGGAGTTTACCAAGCTTCCATAGTCATAGTACAGTGTCAAATGCTGACATTGCATTGCCTTTAACAGATTCTGGGGAAACTTCACAACAAAGGACCTTCAGTGATGGAAAAAATGTTACTTCTGCTGCTGCTCCAGAGATGTTTGAGATGCAACACTTATGGGAAAATCTGGACAGTAAAGAAACAGCCATAGTAGAATTTTCTAATGAGAAAAGTGAAAGAAAACTTTGACCATGTTTCCCTGTGTTTGACTGAACTTCTCTTGAAAGTGGTTCTCACACAGATTTGTCAAAAGTGCAGACACAATGCTCAGGAAAGTCCTGAGCAGGATCCAACAGAGGATTTGGGCACCTAAACAGGAGGCATTTTTGTGACATGCTTTAAGTCAGTTGGTTGCTCGCTTGAAATCTGTGAAAACTGGGAGCCTCGGGAATGGATGTGAACCAACCAGCACACATGGCAATGAGCTGTGTAGGTTCACTTAGAGGAAACACTGAGGTTATCAGGAGGGCGGAGGTGGCTTTGTCCATTTTGGATCCACTCTGAACACTGCTACCTTTGGCCACTCTTTCAGATTAAGGTCTGTGACATCCTTGTAAGACCTACCAACAGTTTTATTTTCTACTCAAGTGGCTAGAAGGGGAGGTGTGGGCTCAATTCCCTCCTCAGCCTGGAGAGATTCAGCCCACCATCTCTCACTACCTGGAGGAAATCTTTGAAAAGTCAGACTCTTTGCTTGTGTGGCGCACAGTAGGCTTGCCCCATTTCTGCTGAAGCTATGCCACTACAGAGTGGAAAAATAAATGGATTAAATGTTTAAGTTCTTCAAGAAAAATGGAAGAGACAAAACTGATGATGAGCTGGGTATGGGATGTCTGAACCTTGATCTCTCCTCCTTGGAGCATGTACTTAGTTGTTTATTGTAAAACATCCTTCCCACATGGCCTACCCATTGATGACAGGGCTATGGCACTCTCTCAGGAGGTGATGGAGCATCAGGGGCAACTTAAGGCTCCACTCTTGCAGAAACTCTTGCAGAGTTGGAAGTGTGTAGGCTGCAGTCATCCCAGGAGGACAACCAAATGGCCCTGGACTGCTAGCAAAAATTACTCTCTGCTTCCTTCTCCCCTCCTCGGTTCCCATGCTGTCTAGATGTACCACACACATTCTCCATTAACCCAAACCTGAGCAAGCATTAGATGGCTTCTGCTGCTCCAGGAGTGGCCAAGCCACCTCCCTAAACCTTATGGTAGCAACCTGGCCTTTCAGCTGCTATTTCTGTAAGAAGTTTCAGAGCAGGCCCTGAAAGCAGCAACAGCTCTTTGTTTTTAGCTCTCACCCATGTCTACATGAATACAATACAGAGCATGATGCCAGCATTCCCCACAGGTGAGGAAACAAGAAGATGGTCTGCCTAGACAAGGGATCAACCAGGTAGCTTGGGACTGGGAAGAACAGAGAGAGGGGGAGACGCAGAAAATTATGGGGGCTGTAACCACCAGCAAGCAGTGTGGACTGTATGGGCAGCTCTCTTGCTCAGAAGGCTGCACTTCAGACAACAAATCAGCATCTCTACCAGGGTAACTAGTAGCACCAGTGGTTCCCGGGCATCTTTCTGGACCTGCTGAAGCTGGGAAGGGAGCAAACAAACCCTTTTTTTTCTCATGCTTTTCTGGCCAACAATTTAGTTGAGGAGCCCTTCCAGTAGGCTTTCACATTCAGCAGGACTCTGCTATCTCATTTGGGTAGGCTTTGAAAAAAATCAACTGCCCTCCATACTTCTACTTCTTCAAGCTTTGTTTCAGCCTGAGAACCAGCTCCAGTGGATGTGCATTGCACATGGTATGAGCAGTGCCATCCTTTCAAATCCTTCAAAGACACTAGACGAAAGCACATATATCCCCATCTGTTTAGGAAGTCGAGGACATGTAGGCCAAGGAAGGGCAGACTCATATTATGGGAATTTCAGGTATGCAGAAAAACCAAGCACAGATTTCCCAGGCACCTACAGGAGGCACTTCTTCACACCATGAGATGAGGTGATGCCTGACAGTGGCTGAGAACTAAGATTTGATCACAGTTTTGAAATAAGGCATTCTGGTGTGACCTCACCCTTGCCACTCCACAACAAGTCCTCAGACAAGTCAAGTTGCTATGTTTCACCAACAAAATGAGGACCTCAACAAACTGAAATTATATTGAAATAAACAAGCACTTTAGCCTTGCAGTCCCATTTTCTGGGTGGCTCTTAGCAGTACCCAGCTTCTGGCAGCATCCTCTAGCTTTTAAGTCATCAGAGCTCCAGGCTGCTGACTCTCCCCGAGGAAGAGGTTTCTATCAGCCTGTGACAATGGTGGAAACATAGTTTTCCTTTCCCTACATCAGCAGGGAAAAGAAAGATTCCAGCATTCCTTCTTTCTTCCCATTCCCTACTACTTCTTTTAGCTGAAGCCACACTTTTTAGTTCAATATCCAACAGCTGTGTAGAGGAAGGGTTTTCAGCTGCCATGGGGAAAGTCTGGCCTATTATCTCACTCTCTCCTCACAATACACAAGCTTGAGAAACTGCACTTCTCTCTGGAAGGGAATTTAAGCAAGAAATTAGAGATGACTTTAAGTACCCACTACAAATCCGCACTGAGGGTCCAGTGCCACCACACCTCCACACTTGCCTCCTCCACACAGCTTCCACCAGGGCTTAAGGTGGAGCAAAGTGCTCATCCTCCCCAATCCAGACATCGGCATGTTATTTTTCACTGTGAGGATAGCAAGGCAGTGGAACAGGTTGGCCAGGGAAGTTATGGATACCCCATCCCTGGAAGTGTTCAAGACCACGCTGGATGGGACTTTGAGCAACCTGGTCTAGTAGAAGTGTTCCTGCCCACGGCAGGGGGATTGGAACTCTATAACCTTTGAAGTCCTTTCCAGCATGAACCATTCTATGATTCTGTTTCATCCTGGCACTTTCAAGCCTGAAGAAGCTTTCCCAGCTTCTCGTCATCCAGCTCGGATCATCTTCCATAACACTCTTCACAGCTCCCTGGGATGCCCACTGCTGCTTTTCCACCAGGACATTCTACATTTCATAAGCAATGATTTCGCTGCCTCTCCCACTCTGTCAGCACTCACTGGCCCAGCAACTGTTCATTCTTCGATGGAGGCTGAGGGTGGCCGCACAGTAACCATTAGGTAGATAAAAGCTCCATTTAAGTCCCACAGAGGTGTCTACTTAGACATGTAGCCACATGTTAAATTAAGAATGACAGCTCTGAAGTCGCACAATGTAATCTGCAACACACAAATAGCATTTCTTAATTATAATATTCTGTTCGTTGTTTGTAAAGAAGCTGGTGCTGGGATCAGTTACCAGAAAAAAAAAATTCCTCTTGTCATTTAGTCTGTTATCTCACTTTTGCAAACATCTGCGAGCTTTGTATTTGTATTAAATTATCTTTTGGGATTATGTGCTCTCTTAGGCACTTCTCTCAGTAAACTGTTTGCCTTAGCATGGTAAATGGACTATTTTAGCAAACCCAACCATTTACAATACACGTTCACTGGTATAAACAGTGTCGAATTACTGCATGAATAAAGGCACTTTGAGAAACGCGGTCGTCCTGACTGTATTGAACTGTCAAGAAGCACCTCTGGCAAAGGCTTGACCTACCACACAAGTCAACTTGGTGTCTGCCAGAAATAGCGAGGCAAACCTACAGAAGTTGAAAACTCTGGAAAAAAAACGAGGAAAGAATAAGGCCAGCATAGAGCAATAGGTCAGAGCATCAGCTTGCTTCCATCGGATGGTGTTAATCTTGAGCGGGATGAGATATACCAGCACAAAGAGAGGGCTGGTCTCTGCATGACCTGCCTGACTTTCCACCTGTTTCTAGGATGTGGTCACGCTCTGTGCTGGAATTTGTAGAGCGAATGTCAGTGCGGGGACAGACCAGCTGCAGGCACATGTCCCACCGCCCTTAAAATCCTGCATCGTAAATAACAGATCTCTAACTCTGACTGCAAGCTCATGTTTGAGGAATATATGTGTATTTTTGAAATAATGGAAATGCATCAGAGTGTTAAGTCTGCAGCACAGTAGAGAAAACAAAAATACCCTGCTGCTGTGAAATGAGTGATAGGGCTTTATAGATGTTTGTTTGTCTTGGTTTACGACCAAACAAATGACATTTTCTAGACAAATAAGTTAGCTCATGGTCACTCTGTTCTTTACAAGTGATATGGACAAAGGGGAAACAGGGCAAGATTGGCCTGAAAAACATGGGAACATTGTGCAGCTCAAGCTTGTCTGCAGAAAGAGACAACTGGCAGCAGAGTCCCCATGGCTAGAGACAGCCTGGATGCCAACTGCCTAACACAATGTGCCTGCAAATAGAGACTTGTGAAAACACACACCGGAGAGAGGGAGCATTTCATACCGGAAGGCAAGATCCATAGCTCAGAGATACCTACAGGCAAAGCATCTCTCTTTAGCAATACTTATGGAGTCTTACAACTGGAGCCTTGAAATATAAAGGGGCTGCGATTGTAACACTGCCAAGGCCAGTAAGGGATGTTGCATTTGATCTGGACAGGCAGCAGCAGTAAGTCCCCCAGGGCCACCAGTTCCTTCCCCAGCGATGTCGGGTCAGTCTGCAGCTCCCCACAGCCCTGCCCTGCCTGGGAGGGACGTGGTGCCCAGGGCTGCAAACATTTTTTGGTTTTAGGGGGAGATGATCAGCCCCAACACCCCAATATGTCCCACCTCTCTCCCCGCCAGGCCCCAGAGCACACCGGATTTTCAATTGGTGGCCCACCCTCTCCTCCCCCTCCTCTCTGGTACTGGAACCACTGTAAGAAAAGATAAAATGGAACTGAAACAGTGCTAAGACCAAATCACATTTTGCTTGGCTCAGTTTTATTCAAGTGTACAGGTGCAGTGTCAGCTTTAGCGAACCAAACAAATATACCAATGGGCATAATTTAGGTGAACCTTCTTTTGGCAAATCAGTGCACCTCCCTGGGGTGGTTTCACACCTCTGCCAGCGCTGAAGCTGTTGCAGCCACTGACAAGCAGTAGCTGAGAAAAGGGCAGTAGATGTTTAGTGCTGGTGCGTTGGTCTCTTAACTTGTCTGAGGTGGAGGGTTGCTGTGGTATCCCTTTGGAGCTCCTGGTCTGAGTTTTGGAATGCTGCTCCCAGCTGCACGTACTGCCATGAGGCAGAGGTGACAGACACTAAAAGCAGCAGCTGACCTAAGACACGGACGTTAAATGCTGAGATCCAAAACAGGAATAGGAAAGTGTCAGGCGAGAATGAACCCAAGGGAAAAAGCAAGTTTGAGAGATGGTGTAAAGAGCAGGAAATTGTGCGCAAGGAACAGTAGTGGAAATAAGCGGTCACGCAGGCATCAGTCAAATTCCTCTTTATATAAACTGGGTGGAGCGAGCCCATATGAAGATAATTTAAAAGGCAGAAAGGAAATGAGGTTTGACAAATCTTCAATCATAGAGAATACTGAGGGAAAGGAAAACAGTAGGAAATGAAGTGGAAATTAGCACACAAGAAGGAAAAAAGATACCCAGACCAGACCAGACTGGGATTAGTTTCCCCCACTTGTAACTGCAATCTTGTCAGCCTGGCACTGTTCAGGCTGACAAGAAAACACTGTTTCTGTGTTTTTATCCCTCCTGTTCTTTTGGAAATCTGAGCGCTGAGCTGTTTTCACTTCATCCTGAGAGCGGTGGTGTCCATCAGTTATCTCGGTTGTAAGCATGTAGAAATTGAAAAAAACTATGTAATTTGGGACAAGAATCACTCCAAAATCTTTAAACACTGGGGAGGGGAAGAATACACAACTGCATTTCAGTCCAGAGTTTCAGCTAAAGCCCTTCTTCACACATGTGTTGAAGATCATTACATTAATATATACATTATGGCAGAATAAAAGTTATTACGACTCAGTATAATCCTTCCTATGAACAGCTTTTGCAAATCCCACTCTGTCATTCCCACGGTCAAAAATGCAGTAAAATGCAGACATAAAGACATCCCCTAAAATCCAGAGTGGGCCAGAGCGAGTGGTGATGTCAAGAGACTGAAAGCCGCTCATGCAGAAGGTTTGGTCTTCGATAGACTCCTGGAAGGGAAAGCAGTTGTGTGTTCCTGGGGCATCCTGGTCCAGCCCCAGCTCGGGGAGCGAGGAGCAGGGAGCAGGGAATGGGAGCAGGAAGGTCACACACGCACCTTTATGACATATTGTTCTGCTGTCAGCTTGTACTCGTGGTGTCCGATCGTGAAGCTGATGTGGGGCAAGCTGGAGAGTCTTCTGCAGTCTACAAGGAACTATATGCGAGGCACTGATTGAGACGGGATCGGTTTGCCTTTTTTTAAAGTGTTGCCCTTTGAATTCAAGACTTTTGCAGTGGGTAAGAGTGAATTTACTACAGAGAAACAGCATCGGGCTGACTTATGGCCCAACACCGCCCTCCGGCTTCCCAGCTCCTGCACTGGGTCAAACCAGCCCAGCAGCCCAGACCACTGCACCTAAGTCTGGGGGCTTTGGTCTTTGGGGGGGGACTGGTGAAGAGGGATGAAAATCCTTGAGACCCCCAAAAGAAACAAGGTGAAGGAGGACCCCAACATCCCCCCTGCACAACCCAGAAGCAAAACTGAGGGTGTGAGCCCCAGTGAACCCAAGCTAGCAAAGTTTGCTGAGCAGAAGTCCTCCAATGCTCTGGGTAGAGGGAGCTGCCTCCAGCCCACGCAGAGAGATTGCTACGGCTGCAGTTCAGCCCAGTTCTTCCCATAACATCATCATTTTAGGTAAAAAAAGAGCCAGCGAGGAACACAGCACTTTATACTTATACTCTGCCCTGGAGTGGGATTTAAAGAGCAGAAGAAGGACTAAACTCTGGCATGGTCATTAATTTCTATAAATAATACATTCACTTACAGTAACACAGAATATCATTTCCTGGACTTTCATGAAACAACTGGTGTGTTAAATGGCACTGCGGAATGCTCCAAGCCCCAGAGGGGTCTTTGCTGTAAACTGTAGTGTTTAACATCATAGTTTTAGAGGCTTCCTATAAGGAAGAATCTATTTTTTTTTTTTATTGTTGTTAAATCTGCTTTAGGAAAATATTGTCCTAAATCTTCTGTATATTTATCAGGTATCATACCGTTAGAAGAAAATAAACCATGGGATATGGAAGACTCGGGTAAAAAAAGCCACTATGACAGTTTATAGGATGAAAGAAGCAAGACATCATTCATTTACGTAGCTAATATTTCCAGAACAAATTAATCCTCCCTGGAAAGAGATTAAAGTTCTGGTAAAATCACTGGTGGATGCACCCACTAACACTGGGGTCAATTTGAGCCAATACACTCAGCCTGCCTGTGGCTGCTACAAAAACAGTTAAAGAAAGTCTTACTTTCAGGGCGCATTTTTGCAGAATCTGTGATGCTGGTTGAGTGCTCTTAGGTCAGCACTGGCATATATAAACTGCAACGACCTGTTTCTTGTTTATATTACACCATTATAAGTGCATTGGAAATATGTATTTTCTCCCTGTCTATTAGTATGCACCTTCATAAACCCAAATTGTTATTAAAGCATATTGTTTGGCATTTTTCTGATAATATGAATAAAATGAGGTTTAATTGAAAAAGAAGCAGAAGCCTCTTAAGTTGCACAGATGCAACTCCAGATTCTCCTCTTACAAAAGGAGGCAGATTACCTCCTCGTCTCTGATCATTCCCCAGTGCACTGGGCAACCGTAACGCTCTTCTGAGTGCAGTTTAGGGTCAGGATCAAGACAATTGTGAAGTTAACAGCAACTGGATGCGGCATTTTTACTTGGGGCACTGGAGCTGTGGCAATGTGATAATTGCCCGTGGGAGTCAGTCAGGGGCCAGCAATAAGGCACAGTAAAAATAAGCTGCTCTTCCCAAAGGTGTGTGGGTTTAGCTATCTCAGGCTCGTTATCTCAGTGTTTTAGAAGTTATAAGGTTTTCATCATGCCATCTGAAAATTGCCACAGGGGAGATGTGAAGTGCGACAGACAAGGCAGTGGGATAGCCTGACCTACCTTGAGCAATCTCTCCAGAGAAGCTCGGGGGACTGGTGACAGCCAGGTGTGGGGCCAGAGAGGCCGTGAAAGTAATACATCAAGACTGCTTTGGCCCACTGGAGGAGGTGGAGATGCTCCTCAGAGGGCAAGGAGAGGTGGGGAGCATCAGCAAGGGGGACACAGGAGAGAGTACCAAGGAAGAGAAGAAAAACAGCAAAGAGACAGAAAAATAAGGTTCAGGAGAGAGAATGTGAAGGTGAAGTCCATCCTGCATCCCATGGCTCATCTGCCAGGAGTCAGTGTTGTGAGCATCACAGCTGTGCATGCCTCCCGGAGCTCCAGGACAACACTGCCTGATCCACTGCAAGCTGACAGTGAGAGGTCCTGACAGTGGCGCGATTGTCAGGCTATAATTATGATACCTTTCCCTTTCTAGTCAGTGCTGATGGGGCTGGCCATTAGCCCATGAACCCCTTCTGGCTCAGGGCAGCCAAAATCTATAGCTGGGAACATTGAAAATCCAAAAGAAAGTTCTCTCTGTTGTAGAGTACAGGTCGATTCCTCAAACAGATTCTCTTTTTATTTCCTTACACATCACTACTGATGAGTTCAGGAGAGGAGGTGGACATTTGGGATGAGGGCTGGGGCAGCAAGGCAAATGGGTCCAAACCAGCTTGGCTCAGTGCTTTCCTGGAAACAAGGCTTTCCCTGAGACCTTTCTGGGCAATTATTTTGGTTATTTTCCCACCCTGTAAGCTCTTTGCACACACAAAAAAAAAAAAGTTTCTCTTCCTCTCTGGCTCTTTTCTGTCTGTATAGTTTTTACCTCTCCAGTATGCGATGGACTTGCCCCAATATACTCCTGTAATCGCCTGATTTGTGAAGAGGGGCCGGTGATAAGAGAAGTGCCTGAGTCAACGATGGCTGCGCAGCCATGGGAGCAAAATGCCACCCGGCCTTGGATCTTTATACTGCAAGTGAAAACAAAGCATCTTTAAGCAAATACCATGTACGCTGTGACTGAAGCAGCATCTTATTGATAGCTGAAGTACCTGATATGGACTGAAGTCAAAACTCACCAGCTTTGCCAGTCTTAAAAGACAGGATTGTCTTTAGAAAACAAGAGAGTAACAAAAGGAAACTGCATGAGGAAGATATACTGTCTGCAGACCCGCTTTTCTTTCTTGGGACTCCTACAGCCCTAACCATTTGTCACCTGCTGACACATTTGTCCTCAGCCACAGGTATGTGTCCTCATTGATTTATGCAGCAGGAGGAGACATGAAGGGACACTGACTACTTTGGCCAAGGTTAACAGGAAAGGACAGCAGGATCTGGAGCTGCATTCAGTTCCTGGGTGTCTTAACCTCTTAACTGAATGTCCACCACGAGTCAACTCGATCTTTGTTGTATCCTTTAAAACATATTAAAATGCTCTCCCAGAAACCATCTCTGCATCTCATGGCAGATTGAGAGAGTTAATAATCTCCAGTCTCATCCTGGTAAACCACCCTCCTTGAGAGGCACCACAGCCAAGTCCTCCTACATCTGTACCACTAGGTGTTGCTGCCTCTGGGGGTTGAAGCATTTCCCATGAGGTGAATTCCAGCAGGTATTTCATACATACTTGTTCAGATGTATCTGCCAGTAGCTTTTCTCAGTGACCGGGACCCAGTGGATTGAACCTTTGTAGCGGGAATGGTCTATTCCACCCAGGATCAACTCACCACCATTCTCGGTGTCATCTCCTCTGAAAGCAGAAGACAGGATAACACCGACATGGGAGTGTGTCAGCACACGCCAATGAAATTACACTTAAAAATCAAAAGACAAACCACAGCCCTTTCTAAATTCAGATATGGATGGCTGAAGGGGATTATTTCTAAATTATAACTGTGGTGCATGGAAGTTATAACTCAGGGCCTCCAAACAACCTCTGAGAAGATTTGCAAGGGCTAAGATACGCATCAGGGTTGAGTCAGTTGCTGCTTTTGCCTCAGAATAAACTCCAGATAAATTGGTGGAGTTACAGTTGGGTCCAGATGAGGTCACAACATTTCTTGACTGAAATGTGGCTACCCGGGTGTAGCACAGCATTTGTGTTCATCTCCACTGGCCAGAAGAAAAACTCTGGCAGCTCAGGCATGATGAGTCTGAGCTGGGAGCTTTTCTTTATGACTAGCTCCAACAAGAACAACTGTCCAAAAATTCATGGTCCTCCCCAGCACATTTTTCCTTTTGACTCCATATTTTTCAGTGTCAAATTGAAAAAAAAAAGGAAAAAAGAAATGGGGAAAATGACTCTCTAGATTTGAAGATTTAGATGGAGGCATGGTTGTCTCAACAATTAAAATAGATTTGCTTCTTTTTTGGCAGAGTCACTTTAAAGACTGACCTTTTCAGGTAGAAAGAGAAGACCGGCTCCTCTACCAGCTGCTGGTTCATGATGCTGTCAAACACAGGCAGAGCATTGCCCACTGCTAAGGAGGGGTAGCCCAAGCCCAGCACGCCATCAAAGTGGGCAAGGGCAAAGGTTGTTCCTGGCTCAAACACCGACTCACCAAAGTCCTGTCCCTTGATGGAGATGTTACTTATCTGTTTGGTACAAGCGAAAGTAAAGCACACCATCAATTACAAGAAATCATCCGCATTTCAGATCCGCATCGATAGATTCATTCAGTTTGTAAAGCCCTGAGTAACCTTGTGTGACTGGCATCAACAAAACAGGTGCCCATTCAGCTGGTCGGCTGCACTGGTTCCTTTTAATACCTTAATTCTGTGGAAGTTTCTTCATAAACCCAGGAGAAGACCCAAGGAGAGAAGCAGAAATGAAAAGTAAAAGCTTGGGGACTCTCAGCATCCAGCTTGATGAGACCTTCCCCTGTGCTTGCTAAAACCAGGGAAGGTTTTCCAGGGCAAGACCAGTCTCCAAACTGCCATCAAAAGCTGGCTGACCTGGAGGCTGACATCCTCTTTAGGCAGAGGCTCACCTGCAGTGTGTCTTTGCCAGCGATGCCCAGAAGCTGTCCCGTCCCGTACTGCAAGGAGAAGGCTTCCCCTCCATGCTCATACGAATCTGACAGGAAGGACTTAAATTTTTGGTGCACCCCTGCACAAAACAAATGACATTTGTGGATCAGAGAGAGGCCCCAGCAACGTGCCCAAGAATTAAGCAGCTGAGATGCAGGAGAGCCAAATTTTCATTCATTTCATGAGGAAGGTGTCGAGGGAGTTATTTTACTGTTTTCAGAATACCTCAGCAGTTATTGGGGTATTTAAAGGCAAGTCGGAAATCCAGTCAAAAATGGGCAATTGCAATGCTATTTGTAGCCCTCCCAGGATTATTTTCCTGCCTCAGGCACCTCTTGGTGCAGAGGGATGCTTGGCAGCTGCTCCCGGCACCTTCCCTGGCTGTGGGGTGGCAGAGATGGAGGAGCAAGCTCAGGAGGGGACAGCAGGCCCTTGGAGGTTCTCCAAATCCTCCATTCCCACATCCCTGCTGCGGGGAGACTTTGGGAAAGGAGAAATCACTGAGGTACCCGAGACACGATGAGTGTAAGGGAGGGTAACATTTCTTACTGCATGCTTCACTGATGCAATAAGCAGAAGGGACCCAAAAATTGGAGGAGCCGGTGTCAAACACGACGGTGAACCTCTGGGGTGGCGTGCCGACGCTCACAACTCCATAGTATTGCGCCTGGGGGAGGAACAATCCGTCAGCTCTGACCCGCCTCCCCGCGAGCTAATCGTGAGGAACAGGCAGACCCGGGGGCATCACCCAGCGCTTTCTCAGGGGGGTTCGGTGCAATTTCATCTAAATTCATGTAAATGCATGAAACAGAGAGGTGAGTCTGGCTCCATGAGTGGCTGTGGGCAGCAGACCGCACGCACTCCAGCTGCACACATAGCAGCGTGGGGTTTTCAAAGCCTTTTAAGCAAATGTTCTATTGGGTTCCCATGAAGTCAGTGAGCTCACTTGCCCCAGCGGTGGCAAGGTCAGTCCCAAGACAAAGCTCTTGCATAACCCCACGGGCTTGGCATCAAGAAGAAATCGGCGATCCCAAAACACTCTGACCCATCTCCACCAGCATCAGACGGCTCTGAGCAGTGGCACAACTGCTGCCACAGGTGGCTGGGCCACCTCCTTCACAATTAGCAGCTATTAGCACGTTGAAAAATGAATTCTTGAGTTCTGTTGCAAAGACTGTATCTAATGTACTGAACAAAGTTCATCCAGTGCATAAAGAAAACGCTGACCGTCCTTGGATACCAACTGAGGGCAGAGATAATCTGTGAACACGTGAATGCTGGAGTAAAGAGTTTATCCACATCCCGAATGCAAGTGTCTAAGTGCCCCTATCTAGCTCTGGAAGAGCACTTCAGCCTTAAGAGACCTATTTTTAGGAAGAGGCATGTCTGGAATTCAACCGCAGATAGAAAAGCAATACCCAGTGCCAAACCTTTTGTAGCAATACAAATATTGGAATATGTATCTTCAAGTGCATACTTGTTAATTAATACACCAAATATAGTTTCTTATCCCGGAGTTTATGGCCTAAATGAGATAATCATTAAAATGCAAGCATGAGTGTCATTTAAAGAATATCCAGCTATACAGTAGGATTTTATTCCTTCCTGTATTAAATGGATCTTTATTCATTAATCTGTTGGGTAAGGCAGTTCTGAGAGATGGTGACCCAAAAAAAATCTGAACCCAAAGAATCCTGCAAACACACCACACTCCACAGAATTGTTCCTGGTTCTAGCTGGATTATGGTAGCTGTGTCAACTGTAGTTCATTTTTTTTATATTTATCCCTCTTTGATAAGCTTTAGAATAGGCTGAAATGGTTTAGTCTCCTTTTTTCTTCTTCACACACAGGGCCTCAAAGATGATCAGAGGGCTGGAGCACCTCTCCTATGAGGACAGGCTGAGGGAGCTGGGGCTGTTCAGCCTGGAGAAGAGAAGGCTCCAGGGAGATGACATTGCAGCCTTCCAGTGTCTGAAGGGAGCCTACAGGAGAGCAGGAGAGGGACTCAGGAAGCGTAGTGACAGGACAAGAGGTAACGGTTTTAAATTGGAAGAGGGGAGATTTAGGTTTGATACTAGAAAGAAATTCTTTCCTGTGAGGGTGGTGAGGCACTGGGACAGGTTGCCCAGAGAAGTTGTGGAAGCCCCATCCCTGGAGGTGTTTAAGGCCAGGCTGGATGGGGCTTTGAGCAACCTGGTCTGGTGGGAGGTGTACCTGCCCATGGCAGGGGGGTTGGAACTCGATGACCTTTAAGGTCCCTTCCAACTCTAACCATTCTATGATTCTATGATCTCTAGCTCCTCTTGATGTATTATTTTATGGTTCTCAAGTGTCAGGAAGTTCTTGCTGAATTAATTTGCTTACCCCTTCCCTGTTCAGATGCAGCCTCTACATTTTTACCACCTAGCTTTTCTTTAGATAAGAATAACAGAAGAACCAAATAAAACACAAAACAGAACCAACTGTCCCAACCAAATGGACCGAACGCTAAACCCAGGAAAGGATTTACAAAATGGTTGATCTGCTGACTTGCTTGTCTGAGATTCAATGAAACTATTACCTTTTCTTTCTCAGTTTAAATGGTAAATTCACCCAGGTTAGTGTAAGATCCAAATACTTAATACATATTAACCTCAGGAGATAAAAGCAGAAAAATAAAAACTCTCCTTGGGTCTTTATCATCACTGATTTAGGACTCCATGTGACCAAATAAATGATATTTAGGGCAATTTTTTTTTATAGATCAATATAGGCAAAGCTTTCACATTTGTTTGGAGACCCAACCAGGTCTAGTACAGATCTATACAAAAATAAAATGTCACAGGAGTACCACTGCGAGACTACATCAGACTTCCACCCAGGTCCCATGCTGACCTGGATCTATACGTGCTTTATGTTGCAGACCGGTAAACTAAATTTTCGTCACCTAATATTTATAGCACAGAGCAACAAGCTGTCTCAAGCCCTATAATTTCATTGAGAGACTAGATCTGAAATGTCCTGGGGAAGAAAATCTGCCTTCAGGAGAACAACAAGGCCTTACCATTGCCTTACCAAAACTGTACTTACATTCATGTAATCATACAGCCTTTCTGAGGCAGTTCCTACTGATAAAGCAATATCTGCAGGGAAGCAATGCAGGTACCTCCGGGCAAAAACATCTGGGTGGTGATTCCTCCAGAATTCTTCTAATTCTCCCTTTTCCTTCAGCTGTTTCTTGATAGATTTGAATCGAACAAGAGGGATTCTACGCAAATAAAATAAACACACAAAAATTAACTCGTTCTCCTTTCTAGAGCTCTCAGGTACTCTGCTGCTTTTTTTTTTTAAATTATCTGGTTTTGAGACGTCAAGCACCAACAAGCAGAGGTCACCCCTGGAAGACAACTGAGACATGCACCAGCATCGCTGGACGTGTTTTCTTACCGTTCCATGGCCAGGGTGAAGGGGATGTAAACCACAGCCAACAGTATCACCCTCATGGCTCCAAGCGGTTCAGAGTCTAGTGACACTCATTTACTCAGAAGTCCCTTTTTTATACCCTGTTGTCAGCAGAGGGCTGTTCACCAGGTCAATCAATCACAGAAGGTCAGTGCTTTGGCAGAAATCTGATTAATTTGCTCTCAGAGGACCCGCTGGATTGTGCAAATAGTGGTGTCCAGTGGAGCTATGGAGGCGCAGATAACCAGGGCACAGTCTACACCAAACAGACATTTTACTAACAATCGTGCATGTGTTTTACAAAAATATAACAAATGGAGTGAGCTTGGCTCCCCTTAGTATGGGAAAGAGGAGGTGGTCCAAGGACTTGCCTGGCTCCCTCCGAGTAAGCTGCTTTTCAAGCTCACTTTGGTGACAAGTGGCCCAGAAGTGTCCGACGCAGAGAAAGAAGATGTAATGTATAACTGTTCCCCTTTTACATGCAGACATTTCAGCAGGACTGAGCAGATGGACACTTGACAGACTTGTGACAAGTCCTCCCCTAACAACTGAAGATTAATTCCCTATTTACGGGAGAGCTCCAGTCCAAACATAAACGTGATTTCCACCCCAAAAAAATAGGTCTTAAAAGTCAAAAAGATGACAGCCTGTGACACACAGTAATAGCCAGGGGCTTTGTATGCATTTCAGCAAGACATTTGGAAGCACTCGCTCGGATTTATTTTCCTGCGAGTTTCCTGAGGTTAGCGGTTCCCACCCCTGTCTGACACTCGAGTTTGAGTCAAGCTGGCAGAAAAATAATGGTGTCAAAAAGAGACTCTGATCTGACAGAGAGCAACCCCAAGCCCATTAGCTGCCTGAGAGGAATCGCAGCACTGAGACTGCAATTTACTTATGAGACTTTTTTAAATTTTTCCTCTGCGTGAGAAAGTGCAGCGAGCAATTACATACTGCAGCCTAGCACACATTAAGGTGAAATTTGAATAATCAGCCATATTTTTTTGCTCAAAAGAATATGCTTGGACACTGGGAGAAGAGCAATAATGATTACTCTCCTGCAATACGTTGCTTATTTAAAATAGACTGCTCACAACAGGAAGGCGACCTGGAAGTAACCTCCCCAAAAGACAACAGATTTGTGACGGTGTGTAGTGAAGAATGAATGTCAAAAACATAGAGGAGACAGAAGATGGAGCAAGAATGCTCCAGGCAAGAAGAAACAACAGCAAAAAAAACCCAAGCACATGGCATTTTTGAGAGAAGGAGGCGTCTAACCTCTCACAGACTTCAAATAAATGTAAAGCAAATCATTATGAGCATGTACTAAAGATATCCTTAAAATCTATTCCTACAAGCCTCCCTCCTTGCCATATCAGGCTGATCAAGGAGGGACGTGAGAGGCATCGATTATTTTAGATCTCTTTTCATTAGTCCCCTGGATTTTTAAATACACAGTTTGCTTTTTTCAAACTTACCTCCAAAATTGTGAGGGCTAGACAGCCTTCTCTCAGCAAAGACTCAGCCTGTTGTCCTCACACAGCTGTGTGCAGAGCTTTGGAGCTGAAAAAGAACCTGTATCTCTCTTCTAATGTTTTATTTATTAAAACCAAAACAAAACTCTGAAAATGCAGGAATTTTAACACACAGCTTTTGTAATGATTCCCATTTTTTTTTGTGATTTTGTTTTTATTTTAAATTGTCTAGCCCTGAGCTGTTCCCTGTTTCATCTGGACTCAGCGGTTCTTTACATGTGTTTTCAGCAAGCAGCCACACTTTCTGTCCCACGGACATCCCAGCCACTGAGCTGCAAGAGCTGGGTGCTGGGAAGGAGAACAGTCAGCAATAGCTGGGGTCATTTGTGAACTTCCAGAGAGCAAAGGCGTTTCTCAAGGAGCCTACACGTGCCACCTGACAGGCAGCAGAGCAGATGTCATGCCCTCTGGTCTTGACAAGAGCAAGACAATGCCTGCGCCGAGCACCTTTATCATTTGAACTTTTCCTCAAATGCCACAAATGTTTCTGGGAAGTCAGGAATGCTCTTTTTTGGAGGGCATCAGGATAACTTTGAAGAGGTGAAGCGGCTCTCAAAACACTGCCCTGGGTCTACTGAGGAGACTGCCTTTGCCTTGGAGCTTCCACTGAGTCGCTGATCCTCAGAAGGATCAAGATTGTTCATTTTGTTGCAAATGCAGCCCTTTAGTATCCCACCACATGAAGGTTATATTTTTCCCAAATGCTCTGATCTCACAGCATGTTCCAAGCAGACTTTCATTTAGCCAACAGAGGTACAAAATGCAGCAACAAAAGGTCATTGTGACTTTTTTTGATAAGCTGGAATAATGATTAAACTACAATGCAGGGGATCCCTAAGAAACAGTTGTCTACAGCTTAAAAGTTTCATTAAGTAGAAATAATTCAAGTAGAAAACATACACTTATCTGTGCCTATAGATATAAGGTATATTGCAAATTCACTTCTCTCCGTATGAAAAATAACATGCCTGGACTGTATTATTAATATGCTCTTACCGAGGCTTTTATGTTGTTTTGATCACAGGATATCTGAAGAGATTTAAGGGACGTGGATGTAAACTTATTATTTCTACCAAACACATTTGGTTTTCCACACATGCAGTCTCCAGTGCCTTAACTGCGCAGGGAGCCTTGCCTTTAAAAGCTGCCCCGGCTGCTTAGACAAAATGAGGAAGATATTCTTAAAAGTCAGATCTCATTCCAGGGTAACTCCTTGGAAAAGGATGCTCTGTGAAATCCCGGAACGACACTCTGCCCACAGCGGTCCTCCAACAGGGCAGGTAGTGTTAAAGCAGTAAAGAAGTGGGTGCTCTGAGATGCTCCTTCGGGTGCGATGCAGCTCTTGCTGCCAGGATGCTACGCCCGGCACATCCCGCCTTCTGTCGTGAGAGAGGATGTTTTCAGCGCCTCTCTTCCACAGCACGGCCACAGATGACTGTGATGTGTCTTTGCTCTCCGGGGTTGCTACGCTGCCCAGCTTCTCCATCCAAAATACTATTTTATGGCACTCAGGTTGCAGCAGTCACTGTTCTCTGTCCTGCTGTAATACTGGTCCCCAGATGCCCTCTCTGTTGTTCTCCCCCAAGAAACCCTCCACACATTTCCTAGTGTCGCTGCTGCGAGGCACAGCCACTCACCTTGAGGGGAAAAGACCAGTAAACATCCTATAGCCTGTACTCAATTGATAGCTAAGACCTTATTTACATTTGAAAGCAAAGCTGTTACCAGATTTGACCAGAGATCCCGAGGTCACCCTAACTGTTTGAGAGTACCTTTTTCCCAGTCTTCTGTTTGCTCTGCCTTTTGCTTTTCTAAGAATACGTGGCTTCTGGCAAACACATATTTTGGTTGTGCAGCACTCAAAACCCAGAAACTGATTGCAGATTGTTTGAAAAAGGTATTCTCCCTAAATTAAGGTAAGTGTAGAAAACAGTGATAAGCTGTAGGTATCAGAGAGCAAGACCCAGCTGTCAGAAAGGCTATTTCACCTCAAAACACTTGCCAGTTTTCACACTCAAAGATCATGGTGGAGCCATGGCCGACACGCAAGGACAATCCCCAAGAAAGCTTGAACCAGCAGCAGCTCAAGAAGCCAAAGTATCCAGAGGAGCCTACGGATGGGAAGGCTCCTCCTAGAAATCAGAGGGGCTCCTGACCTGAATAGCAGCAGGTCTTGCTGAGAGTAAGAGGGGAACAGTTTACACCGTCACGTCTAAAGAGCCGTAATTTTGAACGTCGTTATTTATCTCCCTCATAACAAGTGAGAATCTTGATGGAATCAAATCCGTGGGAGTTTCTTGCCAGGTTTTGGTACGGACACGACATCTGCAGTAGCAGAGTCGGAAGGTGGCAGGAGAACAGCCTTGGCAGGTTGCGATAGCGAGCGCACGAAACTCGGATTCGGACAAGCACAACATAATGTAATGAAAAAAGGCCCTACACAGCCACGAGTGCCAGAGGCTACAGCAAACACCAGGAAATTAAGAACATAAAGAGCAGCACGGCTCCAGATAGCAGTTTGCCAGGTATTTGTGTTAAAGGTTTAAGATAAGTACTGGGTGGCGAGTTACACTCTGAAATTATGTATTTGGCACCTCACAAAGTAAATCCCTAGAAGTGCCACTCATCTGGAAAGTCAGTCGAGTCTTGACAGGTATTTTAAACAGCAATTCAATTACATCTGACATTTCCGCTGAAGGTTTCATGAAAGCTAAACATCTGAGTTTAAAAATTTCGGTCTTCTGGGATGTTTACTTTCCCCATCCAATCCTGGCAGCCCGTGCCAGCTGCACATCCAGCAGCACCGGAGCGAGAGGTGAGGGGCTGGGCCACGGGGGAGACAGTTTGGGGCAAAATCCGAGGACATTGACAGGAAAAGGCCAGAAGGAATGTTTTCAGGGGAGAGTGGGCAGGAGAGGGAGACTTGTGCTGTAAGTCGTCCCGTCCGTAATTCCCGTCACCAGACACTCATTCAGTTATCAGAAACATTTCAAAGCCCTCGAGATTAAGGGCTGGTGCCGCATAAACAGAGCCTTATATTGGAAAGACGGAGTTACCGGCCGGCCACTAAGCAGCAGGAGGAGACCAAGGCAGGACCCTGTCCCCTGCAGTCCTGGTGGTCCCCAAACAAAGTTAAGTCCCAGGATGGGCAACAGCCTGAAAGCCATAGTTGCTTTTGTGCCCTCCAAGGAGTGCCAGAAGTACCTCCTGGAAGACCTAGAAGAGATGCCAGTGGATAAAATGGTGGACCTGAGCGGCAGGCAGCTGAGGCGGCTGCCTCTGCACATTTGCTCTTTTCGGGAACTGGTCAAGCTGTACCTGAGCGACAACAACCTGAACCACCTGCCCCCTGAGCTGGAGCAGCTGCAAAACCTGCAGATCCTGGCACTGGACTTCAACAACTTCAAGGCACTGCCCCTGGTGGTGTGCACGCTGAAGCAGCTCTGCATCCTCTACCTGGGCAACAACAAGCTCTGCAGCTTGCCCCTCGAGCTCCGGCTCCTGCAGAACCTCAAGACCCTCTGGATCGAGTCCAACTGCCTGCAGTACCTGCCGGAGGTGGTGTGCGAGCTCAGCCTGCTCAAGACCCTTCACGCCGGCTCCAATGCCCTGCGCACCCTCCCCACCCAGCTGCGGTGCCTCCAGGAGCTCCGCACCATCTGGCTGTCGGGCAACCTGCTGTCCGAGTTCCCCGCCGTGCTCCTGGACATGCCTTTCCTGGAGGTGATCGACGTGGATCGCAACTCCATCCGATTCTTCCCCAGCTTGGCTCACCTCCCCGGCTTGAAGCTGGTGATCTACGACCACAACCCCTGCAGAAACGCGCCCAAAGTGGCCAAAGGGGTGCGGAGGGTGGGGAGGTGGTCAGAGGAGACCCCCGAACCCCGCAAACGGTCCGGGGCAGTGATAGAAATCTCGCTTGAAGAGAAACCTTTGCCACCTCCTGCTGCCAAGCCCAACCCAGAAGCCGAGCCCTGCTGATGCTCTGGCAAAGCTGTCAGCACCCTCACGATGCTGCCCAACCTCAACTTCTCCATTGCTTGCTGGTGCCGAGGGAGCACCAACACCGCCTGGCTGATCTTCAGGAGTAGGTGCACCAGCTTAGGGCTCGTTGACAGCAAACTCTCTTGTACAGACACCTCCTTTCACGCAGCACCCAACGCTCTCTAGCAAAGACTTCCTCCCTTTCCCATGTGGGGAAAAATAACCACTCATGAGTTCACAGTAGAGACGAAGACACAGTTTAGATGTTTTCCACCAGTGGAACACACAGAGCATGTACGGACCCACTGCTCTTCACCCATGGGCTTGCTCTTCTCCCTTCCACCTCGCCGAGGTGTCTGAGCTCAGCGGGAAACTGCTGTTTGAGGTGAATAAACCCCAGGGCTACCGGCTTGCACAGAAGCTGAAGCCGAGGCAAACGTTGCTCAGTTGGCTTCAGTCAGGTGTTTCTCCAGTTCCCAACTCGGACAGGTTCTGATCCCCTTCAAAACGCATTGAACTTTTTGTCTTAAGGATGTTTCGCTTTGTGTAACGCAGCAGTTTGGCTCAAAGTGACATTTTTAGCTCTGGCTTCCATAGCACGGATCATTGGAGTTTGGTTAAGGGCAGCTTCTTTTTGTTTTAAACAGGGTGGGGAGCCCTTGGTGGTGCAGAAGAGCCACATCTCGCTCGCTTGTCAGTGGAACTGTCTGGGCAGAGCAGCAGTTGACTTCCCAGAAAAGGTTTGATTCAGTGCCAGCTCGTGACTGCTCAGTGTCATTTACACGCTTGGAAAATTATCTGGAAGCATACAGGCTCTCCCAGCGCTCGCCGCTTTGTTAAAGGAGGTCTGAGTTCGGACGTGGCTGGCACCCACAGGATATGCTTACTGGTCATTACACTAAATAAAACATATTATTGTCTCGCTAAGTTAAACCATCCTTCTTCAGAACTAACTGAATTTCTTCGTATAAAATTATCCAGCAGGTAAGAGATTAGGGCTTTTTTTAACATCCAAGTTCAATGCTTTCCTTGCTATGGAACTGACTGGTACTTTCTTTATCTGAGAGGGTCAGGGAGAGGGTGCTTTCACCTTCTCGCCAACAGCTTTTGTTTAACACGGCGCTCTCTGCGCAGTATTGTCACTTTTGGAGATCTGAAGAGAATTTTGAGAGTTTGGAGTAACACTCTTCAGCAGATTCTCCTAATTTTAGGAAACCTACAGGAGAAAAACGTTTGCGCAGGCATTTTCTTGATTTCCAGCAACCTCCCGGCCTGGGCAGACTCCCCCTGCTGTTTGCCAAGGTGCTGGTTACACTGGCAAGGGCCGGGAAGTTGACAACACCCGGATGGCACCTCCCGAGGTGTTCCCATTCAGAGGGGGTGCCTCCACCTGTCTCTGCTTACAGTCATCAAGAATCTACATGAAGAGTGACGCAGGCATCGCGAGACTTTCCTGTGACCCGAGCATAAAGAAACAAGTCCAATTAAGAGACACGTTGCCTCCGCAGCAACTACTGGAAGAGGGAAGAAGACATTAAGGTAGGCCACAACTGGTGTGAAAGGAGGGGAAACAAGAAAAGGGAATGCAATGCAAACCGACACGTTTCTACTAACAGCCCTCTATTGTGCTTGTGAAGTTGGCCTGAATTCAGCACACTTTATAACACGGATTGTTTTGTCCAGGATGCTGACGTGTCTCCCAAACTGCATCTTCTTCTCACCTCCCCTCAGCACAGCCCTCCTCCTACCTCCAGAAAACTTGTGGTGTAAAATGCCGTAAAATCCCTTAAGTTGTACTTCTGGGCACTGACCAAGGTTCCTCTTCAGCTTTTTCTCTTCATTATCAAAAGCCAAGGAATACTCCAGTACAACTAGTAAAGGGTAACAGTTCACTTCAGAGCCCGTTTCTAGGATCCCAACACGAAGCCTGTACAGGCAGGACTGGAACAAACCACTCACACTGAACACACCAGGTCAACCCAAGCCAACAAAGGCCCGAGAGCGAGGACATCCCTCACCTGACTTGCCTGGGGACTGTTTTGAAGTGTCTGAGGACCAGCACTGCGGCTTTTCTAATGAAACTGCCCTTCTTGGTTCTACACAAAGACAAATACAACCTTGATAAATTTGAATTTGCCTTTTTTATTTCAGTGTATTTTAAGTGGAACCTGGAAAGGAACAGAAGGAACAGGGTTGTACAAAACCCCGGTCTTACTTGAAGTGAATCTTCACTTCAATACATTTAAACTGAAATAAGTTAAAACCAACTGAAGAGTTATTTCATGCCACTGATGGATATTTGCCCAGCTCAAGCTTCTGTTCCATAACCTCACAAAAACTAGATCATTAAAAAAAAATTACTAGGTGAGATCTGGTCCACATATCCTCAGGTACTGAAGAAAATTTAACATGGGCGATGGTCTGGTACACGTTTTCTGGGGAGAGAAAGAAATATTAGAAAATTCCTCCCTGTGCTGATGTCCACCAGTCTCCACACACACCTTTATATTTATTTTTAAGGTGGCATTTTGTGTTCAGTGCCAGTTTTATCTCACAGCACAAAAGCAGTATCATCTCAAAGCAAGGGCAAAAAACTGTGCAAACTACCCTGTAGTGGGGCCCCATGGGATAACCCGCCTGCAACAGGCATTTCTTCCCAAACTTTTTAACAAACGTGGCTCTGTTTTAGCTGCAACTACACTTGAGAAGCAGCTGGGCACTTCAATGTAATTCTCACCAAAAGAAAAACGCTAGCATTATGCCTGATGTTTTGGTCAGTCATTTCTGCAGATGTTTTAGTACTATATATGGCACGGGTAGCTGGTGACGTCAGGCGTGGCTCAGGCACACTAATTTAAGTGCACTGATGCAAAAAAAGGATGTAACAGGCACATTAACATGGCAGATGTCAGTCTTCACTTCAAATGAAATATTTTTAGAAGACTTTCCTGCACAGTAACTCTTCCACAGAAGGAGGTTGCTCTGTACCACTGTACCTGACTAGTGCAGATACTCAGCTCATACCTTGGTGCTGCTTTAATAATGTCATCTACACGAAGAATCATTTCTGCTGCTTCAGCTGCGCTCAGCAAAACTTGTCTCTTGACCTGGAAACTTTCTGTTACTCCCAGGACTGCCATGTCCCCAATGACACCCTCTTTCATATCTGCAAGAAGAGATACATTAGGAGGTGGCTTTTATTTTTTAACTTGGGGTTGTTTTTTTCTACAAGAAATAACAGCAGCTGACTGCATGGTAACTTACCTGCCCAAATTACTTAATACTTCCCTTACTATCAGTATGGTTAAAGTCTTTCACTTCAGGGCTCCTGATTTAAGCCTAACATGTTGCAATTACATACAAAAAAATCATTACTAAAACTTTATACACTGGGAAGAAGACACAAGATCCAAACAGGACTCAGCAATATTTCCTTAGGTGTATCAGAGCTCTTCTCCACAGCTTTAAGCTTTTTTCAGGGAGGACGAAGTGTTTGGTTGTGTTGTTTTTTTGTTTTCAAATCACTGCCTCTCTTTTTAAGCTTCATATAACTAAACTCTATGTAAGTAAGGGAACTGGTTTTCATAGGTGGAAACCATTGCCTTTAAAACCAAAGCTTTTCACTGTATTGTGAAAAGTCTGGTAGAAGGATAAAGAAATACAACATTGTATACCCATGCTCTACACAAAGCTATCAGAAATCAACTAACCCAGTTCTTCCAGCTGCGTAAGTCACAATAAATAGATGTCACCAAGTTCAATAACCCCCCCCAAACAGCAATGCAGTAACAGGAGTATTATCAAGCCCTTACCAAGTCCGTAAGTTGTCTTCCCTTCGCTGTGAGCAGCTCTGAGCTGAGCAACCAAATCTGCACTGTCATAGCCAGCATTATCAGCTATTATTGTTGGGATCTAAGGGCATAAACACAGGATGTTTTAAATTAATGCAGGCATTGATCCCTAGGAAACATGCTTTGATATTACTTTTTCAAGGCCAGGCTGGATGGGGCTTTGAGCAACCTGCTCTAGTGGGAGATGTCCCTGCCCATGGCAGGGAGGTTGGAACTCAATGATCTTCAACGTCCCTTCCAACTGTAACCAGTCTATGATTCTATAGATTACTATGCAGTTTCAAGAAAAGGAAGCTTCAAAAATGTGGCACTTGATTTGTTACAGTTATCACAGGATAGGGAAAAAGAAAAAAGTCAAACTATCTTTCGATTTACTGAAAGATATAAATATTTCAATTTATCTTTATTGTTTAAAACCCTGTTAACAAAGCAGCTGAGAGGACGGAAACATGTTTGGAAATCTGCCAGTTCATTTCACATGGATGGAAAGAAATCTGTCTCTTTCTTATAATTTCTGACTACAACTGGTAAGCATTAACCATTCAGACTCTATTCACTGTTATCCTGGTCCCTGCTAGGATAGAGCTAATTTCCTCCGCAGCAGCTGCTTTGGTTTAGATTTAGTGCAAGAAGAACGCTGAAAACACATACTGTTTTAGGTGTTGCTGAGTAATACATTACTCATATATTAGTATTTAAGTAATATATAAAAATATATATTACTCATATATTAGTATATAAATAATATATATAAATATATATTACTCAAGGACTTTCTCAGCTTTCCACAGAAGCTGAGAGGGAGCATAGACAGCTGGCCAAAGGGATATTCCATACCCATCATGCTCAGTATATAAACGAGAGTCAGAATCCATGATCGTTGCTTGGGATGAGCCAGACAAGCTGTCACTGGTGGTGAGAACAACCTGTGCTTTATCACTTTATTTTCTATATTCCTTTACTAGTATTATTATCATCATCATTGCTGATTTCCTGTCTTGTTACTGTTCTATTAAACTGCCTTTATCTCAACCCATGAGTTTTTTTCCCCTCCTTTTCTCTCTCTTCTCCCTACCCTACAGGGAGGACAGGTAGTAAGTGAGCAGGTGAGTGGCCCCAGTTGCTGGCTGGAGTTAAACTCTTGACAACCGTTTAAATAACAGCAAAGGAAAATCCATGTGCTGACCAAAGAGGTCATGCCAAGTCTTGCCACGCTCTTTAACTTAATTTTCTCGGGATAAATGTTTTCCTATACTCTCATTTCTTAAGAAAACTTTTCCCTAATTTAAAATACAGGAAGACAATTTATTTCTCAAATTGACAGTCTGTTAGCGCAACAGCATTCTATAAATGTTCCACTTGATACTCCGTTTCCCAAGATGCAACCCCAGATGCAAGTCTAGAAACTTCTAGATAGTACTAGAGCATGAATACACTCCAACAGCACTAGAGCATCAACACAAGGGTTGCTCTTTTCTCAATCAGTTGTCACATGAATTAGCCGAGACTTCATGTGCTACTTCTGCTGCACTTTTAAATTTGCAGGTAAGAGAAAGAGGAGCAAGAATCAGTTAGAAGAGAGCTAGTGTATCAACGTTCAAAATTTTGTATTATGTAGAAATTGAAACATCAAGACTTTTTTTATTTTACCTAAGGGAGAAGAGAATAACATTTTGGCCTTTGTACATCCAAGTTATGCTAAATTTCACTTTTTTACTTTTAGAAGGCCAAAACTTTGGAAGAGAACAACTACCTGAAGAAGTTCATAAACTTTGCTGGATTAATAGACATTAAGTTGCACTATCTCATCAAACAAACTTACCATTCGTAAAGCCTTAGCAAAGGACTCCATTGCAACAGACTCTTTGCCAGGTGTTCTGATGGCAAGTTCTGCAACAGCGTTAGCCATCAGCATCTCTGAACAACCTACAAATTGAAGACACACAGATGTTTTCCATCTGACTATGACAGAAATACAAAATGTGTACCACATACAAAATAAAAAGAATCTAATATTTACCTCCGCCGTACACAGTTCTAGTGTCCTTCACTGTCTGGGCAAGAACACAGAGAGCATCATGCAAAGACCTCTCTGCTTCATCTAGAATCTGCTGTGTTGCTCCACGCAAGACTATGGTGCAAGCTTCACCTAAAAATTACAAATGCACAAAGATGAAAAAACCAAAAACACAAAGAGGCTATTGGAAAGAATTTGTAATGGTTTTGCTATTGCTGCAGTCAAGTTTTACATCTTTACAGCACAAGTTTTACAAGTTTTTCAATCAATTTGGGGGCAAAATGAAAGCATGATGATAGGTAGAATGAAATTGTGTACAGTATACTATTGCTTATAGTAACTGTTCCACAACACCTTATTTAACAGAAAACAAAAGTTAACTCAGAACAACCCCTCAGAAAGTTAACATTTACAGAACACGTTCTTTACATATGACAGGTTGCTACTTTTCTTGTCAATTTAATCTCCCAAAACAAAAATTTTGATTCCCATCCCTACAAATACAAACATTCATGTGTATATTTAATGTTATGTAGATAACAATTTCAACCATGAACATACGTCTTTGCAGGATTTTTATTGACAAGCAAGGCTTTAATAAAAATGGGTACATGAATCATTGCAAAATTGCTATGCCATCCTGGTAACTGAACTGTGTTAGCAGAGGGTTAACACAAATGTTACAATGTGCCAGTACTGGCAATACACTCACCCATCGCCACTCCGGAGAAATGAATGAGTTTATCTTCTCCAATCATGACTTCTTCAATAAGCTTGCAGCTTCCTAGTTTTACTAGCTCAGGGTGATCAAAGGTTGATGCAATTTCACCACCTACAGATAAAGAGCTCACGATGAAAGCATTCATTCAGGCAGAATCTAACCAAGGGAGGCAGTGTGTGTGTGTAGAAAAATGAAAATCTTCATAATTGCCCCCAAATAAATTTAAATTAACAATACTGACAAGCTATTTTTTTCCAATGTCAGCATATGGCACCAGAAACCTTCCACTGATATTGACAAGTCCTTTAAACACCAGTATTTTTGTTTCACATCACAGGAACTACCATAGCCATAATGCTTTTGAGTTCTGTCTGGATTAGAGACTAAACATTGCTATTTGCCAGTATTAAAATGTCAATCTGTTTATAAAGTTTTTAGTAGTATTTATTGATGAATATTTATAAAATACTAAAACAAGTTTGTTATGCTTTTAAACTTGAGGTCGCGCCAGCATTCATTTTGCCTGCCTGATGATAGCTGAGAACCACTGGCCACTACACTCCTAAATCACGAGTCTCATATCACATCATAGCAGTGGTACAGTGTGCCATCCCTAAACTCCTCTACCATAAACAAAATGGGTATTGCAAAGACCAAAATGTCTCTGAATGGAATATTGTTCTAGTACTANTCAAATTGACAGTCTGTTAGCGCAACAGCATTCTATAAATGTTCCACTTGATACTCCGTTTCCCAAGATGCAACCCCAGATGCAAGTCTAGAAACTTCTAGATAGTACTAGAGCATGAATACACTCCAACAGCACTAGAGCATCAACACAAGGGTTGCTCTTTTCTCAATCAGTTGTCACATGAATTAGCCGAGACTTCATGTGCTACTTCTGCTGCACTTTTAAATTTGCAGGTAAGAGAAAGAGGAGCAAGAATCAGTTAGAAGAGAGCTAGTGTATCAACGTTCAAAATTTTGTATGATGTAGAAATTGAAACATCAAGACTTTTTTTATTTTACCTAAGGGAGAAGAGAATAACATTTTGGCCTTTGTACATCCAAGTTATGCTAAATTTCACTTTTTTACTTTTAGAAGGCCAAAACTTTGGAAGAGAACAACTACCTGAAGAAGTTCATAAACTTTACTGGATTAATAGACATTAAGTTGCACTATCTCATCAAACAAACTTACCATTCGTAAAGCCTTAGCAAAGGACTCCATTGCAACAGACTCTTTGCCAGGTGTTCTGATGGCAAGTTCTGCAACAGCGTTAGCCATCAGCATCTCTGAACAACCTACAAATTGAAGACACACAGATGTTTTCCATCTGACTATGACAGAAATACAAAATGTGTACCACATACAAAATAAAAAGAATCTAATATTTACCTCCGCCATACACAGTTCTAGTGTCCTTCACTGTCTGGGCAAGAACACAGAGAGCATCATGCAAAGACCTCTCTGCTTCATCTAGAATCTGCTGTGTTGCTCCACGCAAGACTATGGTGCAAGCTTCACCTAAAAATTACAAATGCACAAAGATGAAAAAACCAAAAACACAAAGAGGCTATTGGAAAGAATTTGTAATGGTTTTGCTATTGCTGCAGTCAAGTTTTACATCTTTACAGCACAAGTTTTACAAGTTTTTCAATCAATTTGGGGGCAAAATGAAAGCATGATGATAGGTAGAATGAAATTGTGTACAGTATACTATTGCTTATAGTAACTGTTCCACAACACCTTATTTAACAGAAAACAAAAGTTAACTCAGAACAACCCCTCAGAAAGTTAACATTTACAGAACACGTTCTTTACATATGACAGGTTGCTACTTTTCTTGTCAATTTAATCTCCCAAAACAAAAATTTTGATTCCCATCCCTACAAATACAAACATTCATGTGTATATTTAATGTTATGTAGATAACAATTTCAACCATGAACATACGTCTTTGCAGGATTTTTATTGACAAGCAAGGCTTTAATAAAAATGGGTACATGAATCATTGCAAAATTGCTATGCCATCCTGGTAACTGAACTGTGTTAGCAGAGGGTTAACACAAATGTTACAATGTGCCAGTACTGGCAATACACTCACCCATCGCCACTCCGGAGAAATGAATGAGTTTATCTTCTCCAATCATGACTTCTTCAATAAGCTTGCAGCTTCCTAGTTTTACTAGCTCAGGGTGATCAAAGGTTGATGCAATTTCACCACCTACAGATAAAGAGCTCACGATGAAAGCATTCATTCAGGCAGAATCTAACCAAGGGAGGCAGTGTGTGTGTGTAGAAAAATGAAAATCTTCATAATTGCCCCCAAATAAATTTAAATTAACAATACTGACAAGCTATTTTTTTCCAATGTCAGCATATGGCACCAGAAACCTTCCACTGATATTGACAAGTCCTTTAAACACCAGTATTTTTGTTTCACATCACAGGAACTACCATAGCCATAATGCTTTTGAGTTCTGTCTGGATTAGCGACTAAACATTGCTATTTGCCAGTATTAAAATGTCAATCTGTTTATAAAGTTTTTAGTAGTATTTATTGATGAATATTTATAAAATACTAAAACAAGTTTGTTATGCTTTTAAACTTGAGGTCGCGCCAGCATTCATTTTGCCTGCCTGATGATAGCTGAGAACCACTGGCCACTACACTCCTAAATCACGAGTCTCATATCACATCATAGCAGTGGTACAGTGTGCCATCCCTAAACTCCTCTACCATAAACAAAATGGGTATTGCAAAGACCAAAATGTCTCTGAATGGAATATTGTTCTAGTACTATGCTCTACACATTAGAAAACCATTTACATGTATTCAGTCCCAATATATGCTGAGTTACTCCACATCAGCTTGTACTGCTGCAAATATAGCAGCGCTGCAAAGAAAGACAAGATTTGTACTACAGAGTTTGTACTTACAAAAAGCTTGTCTATTTTTTCAGCTACACTATTTGATTCAGTGCAGTCTGAATATGGTCCACTCGCTCTTCCTACAAAATGTGCTTTGAATTTGTTCCATAACATACGCAATGTACCTCTCAATCAAGTGTATGCCTGTGTCAACGTGCCTACAGACAGTTATACACAATTGCTGCTTTGGTCTTGCTACACTAAACAAGTCACTTTTTTTTTCCCCCTTCTCCCAGCAAGTTATCCATTCTCTTGAGCACTTTTTATAAGTAATTTTTTCATGATGTTCCAGATAACCACCTCTAACTTCAGAGAATGAGAATCATCTGTAGCATTCCAGAGGTTTAATTTTCATTAGTTACTAATCACATTGACACTAACCACTAGTAAAAACATCCAGGTTGTTCATGTCATTTGAGGTGTACCTCAAGTAGATAACTCAGGCCTACATTTTTAACAAAGGAAGACTTTTTAGTATTCTCTGTTATTACAACCAAACAACAGCCAGTTATAAAAAGATTGCATTCATTAACTTGTGGATTTATCATTTTATTCTTTCTATTGCTAAGTTTTATCTTTTCCCTAGAAAACAAACATTTCAAAATTATTAAGCAGGGACTTAAAATATTTTTTAAATATGCAAGAATATTACTAACTGGCACCGACTGGCTAAATTACATTCCACAGTTAGAATCATAATCCCTTCTTCACAGTTGCTAGAAAAATACGTTTAAATTGTTACATAGGGAGCATTCATTATTAAAACAGTTTACATGTGAAGTGTAACATATTGAAGATAAAAACTAAATTCTAGAAAAATTTTTCTTAAAAAAATACTGACGTCTATACAGCAGTGGATAAATCAACAAATTACTTTAAAAAAAATCTTACGGCAAACTTTCATAGGGACCTCCATATACCTTTGTATTAAAGTACTTTAAAGCAGAGCTTATTTGGAGCACTTTTCACATTTGCAGATCTGCTTAATGGTAAAAAGTAAAAACTAGGTGATCAAGCATTAACATTTATTAGAGAATAAACAAATAGCGACCCTCTGAGTTTCACATGACCAGGTACTCTACATACCTGTAACAAGAGCCAGACGTTCTACACCAGCAAAGTCTGCATGTTCAATAGCCATGACACCAGCAGCTCCAAAGAGCTGTTCAGGGTAATTGTAGATCAACTGTCTACAATTAAAACACAGGTAGATCTTCTCGTTACACACAAACAAATCTTTTAAATACCAGAGTAACAAAGGACACTTGATTCTCAGTAGCATGGACATAAACAGAATGCAAATGCAGTGGCAGGAAAACATACAAAGCTAAAAAAAATAAAATAGAATAAAAAAATGCAAATTATTATAGCTCTTTGAAATACCCTTTCCCTCAAGACACACTGTCAATGCCCAGGTCTATAAGCATTAAATTCTAAATCTTTTGATCCTACGTGCTCACTGACACTTAAGTGTCCATTCTAGTAAAGCGCACTAGAATAACTTGTGAAGTAACGCCTTTAATTCCTTCAGCACTACAAAATCCAAACAGTAGACAACTCTTCAGGAACGATAAATGGCCAGTCTTGTAACACACACAAGTAGCAGAGCAGAGGAGTACATGATCCCTTATTAATATGTATCTCACTCTCTCTAGAATGAAATAGTCATCTAAATCTGAATGGTAAACAACCATGCAGGATTTGCTATGCCAAATTATTTTTCCCTTTCAAATTAGAGATTGAGAGTTGTAGAGATTCAGCAGGAGCTGGAAGAAGCCATCTTTGTCAAAAAAGATGTTTCTGGTCTATCTTCAAAAGAGACAACTGACACTGTTGGGCATGGACAAAGAAGGTTCTTCTAACTTTGTATCCATAAAGCCTTAAGCTTTGTCAAGCATCTCCTCAGACGTTTTTAACTGACTAACACTCACGGTATCAGATATGAGGTGGATCTATGGTATAAGCAGAAGTAAATTTTGTTAGGGAATAAATCTGGAAGCTAAAAGTCAATCTAACTGGAATACTGCTAGCCTAGCTACAGTGACTGACTGCTACCCTACCAAAGCAACTACCTGTGTTACAAGCCTCCTGGATAACAGCAATGGACTTCCGGATTTTTTTTTTTTTCCATACCTCAAAGAATTTTTCCATCAGTTTGCCAGTAAGACTCCTGACTCTAGGAGTCTTTATATTTGCTACATATCCACTGGACAGAATACTAATTTTGCCTACACTTGCACACAATGTATGTGAAACATGACACAGATGGAGAGGCTGAGATTCATCACACAGGTTCTTACAAAACACAGACTTTGAAGGTGAGTTATTAAGATGCACAAGTAAATCTTTGCGACTGTGGAAAACAGCACTGCTCTTACAGAGGTTTCTGCCTGTTCTATTTCTGCTATTTCTGCTACTTCTGCTGTGGAGTCCACTCTAGCACAAGAGCCGAAAATCTAAATCAAAGAAAACAAAGCATTCCATCTAAAGAAGTGGGTGTAGTACCAACTAATCAGCTTCCTATTAGGCTACACGATGAGCCTAAACACCAAGCATTAACCTGCTCATGTGTATGGCTGTTGCATTAAAATGAGAGCTACTGAAAAGCAGAAGCCCTTCTCATGTTCTTTAATAACTGAATGGGGTGGGTTTCTTTTGCACTGTGACATTTTAAATGAGTTCACTACCAACAAAAGTAAGTAACAGATTGTGAAATTTCTTGTGAGCTAAATGAATCGTTACATGAAAATGGTTATCTTTCATACTTTCAAACACGTGTAGGAGCCTCCACTGCAGGGAGCACAGAGGCCTCTAAAATACTCTTGAATTCGGAGCTGTACTCCAGCACCAGCATTTTAATGCAGGATAAAACACAGCTGCTTCAATGTGAACTAAGTATGTTCAGCAGCACAGACTCTTTCAAGCACAAATTTCCCTCCAAAAGGGGAAACAGGGATGCGGACAATGCTGCTGGCATTCATAAGTAAATAAACCTGTTAGTGTAAAAGCACAGCAACACCATTTCAACTGGACTTAACCATGGATCCCAGATTAAAAAAAAAGAAGAATTGATGTTATTTAATTTTTTTTTTTTAAGAGAGAAAAAGGAGAGGGGTCATGGCATGCAAGTGAAGCACAGTAATTAACATCAACCTCGGTGAAGCCAGTGAATTAAGCCATACAGTATTAAAAATCTTGCTACTTCATACCTGTTCCCTTTTCCCAAGAAAAAATATATACGTACCTGTTAATAAAGCAGTTTATTCCATGCTTAAGAATACGGTCTACCTTCTCTTTCATTTTTTCTTTTTCTGCCTGTTCTATTTCTGCAACTTTTGCTGTGGAATCCACTCTAACACGAGAACCAAAAATCTAAATCAAAGAAAACAAAGCATTCAATCTAAAAATTCATTAAACTTACAAAAACATCATTTCACAACAGTCATTCTGTCACATACCTTAATCTTGTCTGTATCCATACCAGTATTTGCAATAAGAATCTTTGCATTTTCAATTCTTTTGGGCTGATTTACACCGATCTTCTTGTCAAGCAAAAAGCCTGTAGTTAATAGAAAGGTCTTGTAAGACTTCAAATTAAAAAAGGAGAACAATTAAATTATTACAAAACCTCCTCGTGTTTATTAATTGATTTAACGCTAACACAGCAATACTTCCTAGCACAAATTTGTATAGAGATGTGGAATTTAACAGCTTCATTTGTCGAGTACACTTAAAGCCAAGATGCAGAGGCTCACCTTCATCTAAGTAGGAATCAGCCAAACTTCCACCAAGTTTCTTAATGACATGGATAGCCTCCAAATTACCAGAGCCTTTCAACCTAAGAACAGCTTCTACAGCAAGCTTGACAAAGTGATCCTTATGATGAGTAAGTAATTTTGATGAAAGAGTCGTTCCTGCAATGTTCATCAAGTCTTCACGGAACTTCACTTCATCATCTCTAAAATAATATCAGGACAGTTAAAGTGGAAAGTCTGAAAGCCTTAATAATAATTAACCTACCACTGTGAGCCTCCCCCCAGCTCCCTCTAGCCTGTATCTACATGTACCATTTCGAGAAATACTACACAGAATCCCTTCAGTTTCCCAAGAATACAACCTTCTATTTGAAATACAAGATCAATTAGGAGAAGCTCTGCACTGAGCTGCAGAAAGTCTGAGCTCTCCAAATGTCAGGTAAAGAAAATAGTTGCATTTAAATTTAGAGTATGAAGTCTGAAATAGCAGCTCAGATTTTTCTTCTAAACATTGTCCAGCTTTTGTTTCTGCACATCATAAGCAATTTTAAATAATTTCATAAAGCTTCTGTAGTTCATTTGGAAAAAAAAAAAATCAGTCTTCATTTCTTAACTGTGAATTCAGACTTTACACTACTTAAAAGAGAGCAAAGGATTTCCCAGTGGTATATAATTCTCACTGATGTTTTAATGTTGTCTGGTTTATAAAGAGTTACATCAAATGTACATCACTAACCCATGATCCACAGCTGCTTTCAAAAGTGCCTCTCTTGAAGCTTTTGTGGCTGCCCTCCAACCTGCAATGATGGTCTGAGGATGAATCTTCTTTGAAATGAGTAATTCTGCCTCCTATTTAAATTAAAGTAATAATTAGGGTTCTTCCCCCAAAGGTACATTTAAACTAACTAGGAAAGACACTTCCAAGTAATCAGAAAATTCTGAATAGCAGTAAAAACCAGAGAGTTTTAACAATGACGTTAAAATCACCCTGACGGCAGCTTTTTTTCTTTTTTTTTCCAATCTAGGCAAATATGATCTGACCTTGAAATACCATTAAGAAATTTTGATTAGTGAAATAAAAAACCCTAATTCTGATATCTTTCACGTCAGATTTGAGATCTGTTTCCTGTTCACTTATGGCTGAAACTTAAACGTGCAGCTGAAAAAGAAAAAAAAAAGGAAAAAAAAAATCCTAAACCTCCCCTTTTTGCAAGGAATTTGGCAAGCCTGATGGATCATTTCTCAGACGCTCTTGAACATAGACCCTGGATCTGAGATGATTAGATTTACCGGCACAGCCCTGCTAACAAGAATCCTTCATTTCTGAATCCTCTTTCAGATTCAGTAAATTCAGATTTAGAATTTGGCGGTGTAAACTCTGTACGCAGAGTTCAAAGGAACAGTTAAGAATTCAGTTCTTGTACACACAAGAACAGAATTCAACATGCCTTGTTGTTTTTTCTCATTCACATTATGGAAAGGATTTCAGAGGACTGAACGTCACAACTAAGCAGTGCTGCATGATGCCCAGTGCAGTATCCAGGAAGCAACCTATGAGAGCTACACTTCTCCATTTCACTTGCATAAACAAATAAAATAATTTTTTAAAATGCACGAATCAAAATACTTTTCAATCTATAAAAAATATTGTTTAAAGTACAAAAAAAAAATGGGGACAACATTTAAGGTGTTTTCTCTTGCATCAATTTCAAAGGCAACTGAGTATGCTATCCTATATTTTGGGAGCACTCTTCATAAGCATACCGATATCACAGGAGTATATTGCCAAACAAAAACACATCTGAAAAATTCTAATACATCACCCTCAGTAATTCCGCTGCCAACACTGTGACAGACGTAGTTCCATCACCAACTTCATCATCTTGAACCTTCGACATATCTAAAGAAAGAAGCCGCTGCGTGAATGTTTTGATTGAAAATATCCAGCTCGTTAGTAGCAGCTTTACATACAAATATTTTTATCTCACAGTTTCGAGAAGAAAAAAAAGAATACTCCTACACGGTTTAAAAACTTCTGTTCCAAAGTCTCCTGGTGAAAAAAGGAAGGGCATACAGCTGTCTTTTGTCCTTTTCAACTCCTGGAATAAACCAGGGTTGAGGGAAAATGAGGAAGCACCAGAACAGTTTGCAACAACAATATAAACCTCAATTTTACTATTGCTGAGTTCCACAACTCCTGTAACACCCTGGCCTCCCTCTTCTTTCAATTTTTTACATTATTTGAAGGTTACTTTTCTAAGAACAGACAAAAGCTATGTAATAAAGTTACAATGAAGAAATGCCAAGTACTCAAACGACAAGCTGTTAAAAACTCACCAACTAAGACCTTGGCAGCTGGGTTGTCAACTCCAATAGCTTTCAGGATGGTTGCACCATCATTGGTCACTGTTACTGTGCTATCTCTTCCGGTACTTAAAAGAATCTTGTCCTACAAGAAATACTTTGTGAAAACATACTGCAACTATTAAATCGAAATTAACAGGTATGATCACTGAGAACATGCAGTTGTCTTACCATGCCTTTAGGCCCCAGAGTGCTCTTGACCAGGTCACCAATAGCAATGGCACCAACAAAGGATGACTGAAAGGAAAGCAAATACACTTTAGAATAGGACATATTTCTACTTTATTATAAGAAGTGGCTACTAGTCAATAACTTCCAAAGGTATATCTTAACTCAATCTTTCCACGGCTACACTCACAGGAGAGTCTGAGTCCAAGTTTCTCAACTAGTACATCTTAATAACCAGATCAAATACAATCAATTCTCAACACTCCTCCCACCTTCCATTCAGACATGCCACAACAAAAAAAAATTAATGAGACAGATGAACTTCCATATCACCATAAACTGAAAGTACATTCAACAACAGAAAAGACAAAGTTTAACTACCCCAAGTATAACCAGTTTCTTATGGAATTAAACTTACCAACCGAGCTGTTTCAGCCTTTTCTTCATCTGCACCTGCCTTGAAAATGTTCACAGGAGCAAGGGAAAGGGATGCCTAAGAGGGAATTAACATAGGTATATTCCTTTAGCTTCAATAAACAAACAAAAAAAAGCTTTAAAAACAAATCCCTGAAACTAACAACTTAAACAGTGCCTTCATTAATAAAATTATTTATTTCTTTATTCTTATTCAAAACCTTTTGGTATATTCAAGATAGATTTTAAGACAGCATCAACAGGAATTTATCTTTCAATTCTGTCATCACGTGAAGATGACAGAATCTTTATCTTTCAATTTTCAATTATCTTTCAATTCTGTCATCACACAATAGATCGCCACCTACTCCAAGAGACTGCATTCCCATATTCTCCGATAAGATCTACAAGCCCTGAAAGGGCATCAGCAGTTTATGGCAGCCTCTGTCTTGCTGGTCCGTGTTGCTGTTCTGTGTGGTTAGCCATCAGATCCAGACAACCCCAAGACAGGCACACCTAGCAGAACCTAAAAAGTCTGGTTACTGAGCACGCTGGGGCTTTAATGTTTTGATATTTGTATTGAACCCTAATTATGTATTTTGTTTGCGTTTCCATGCAAATT
Source organism: Pedionomus torquatus (assembly GCA_013398155.1). Taxonomy (NCBI): domain Eukaryota; kingdom Metazoa; phylum Chordata; class Aves; order Charadriiformes; family Pedionomidae; genus Pedionomus; species Pedionomus torquatus. Next base: position 249,998 of record VZRU01000894.1, read on the forward strand.
AATTGCATCAATAACGAATATATGCCGTTAAAAACTAATACTTGCAAACGACTGAAGGCCTTCAATGAATTAGGATCAAATCCCAAAGGTGCAAATGTATCAAGTCTCTTAAAAGAGGACCGCGGCTTTTTATTTTATTCCGTGATCACCACGCAATTTCTGCCTGTATCTTCGTGTCCGTTATACCACGCTCTGACAACAAAACCAAAGGGGTGCGGCACGGGACTCGCCACAGGGCGAGGGCAGCTCTCGGCAGGGCACCACCCGTCGCCTCTTACGCCCGGGGACCCGCCGCTGCCTCCCCGGGCCTC
>VZRU01000894.1:252912-264280 GCA_013398155.1 Pedionomus torquatus
AGAAAAAAAAAAAAAAAAAAACAAAACAAAAAAAAAACCAAAGAAACAAAAAAACAAACAAAATCAATCAAACAAAAACAAACAAAAACCCCCAAACAACTATGACACAGAATTCTCAAGTTTGGTTTAAGGCACTTTTGATTATTGCTAAGCTATGATCTTAATGTGTAAAAGTAATGACAGCAGAATAGGAAGAAGAGCCCAGCAGCAGCACTAGTTACAGGTTCCTGCCTCTTGCTCCTAGCTGTGCAGTGCCCTCACCTCTAATGTGCTGATGGCATTTTTTTAAAGTCACACTGTAAATAAGGGGGGGAAGTGCCTCATTTTAATATTTTTATAAACATATATAATTTGTAAATCACCTCATGTCTTTCAGGATTAAAAAACACAGCGTGTTTCGGTCCCAAAGACCACTGGACCGGTGTGGACATCTCAGCAAAGCATGGGTTCAGTTGCTCAGGCATGAATTCTTGCTCAGACCTCCACCTGTCTCTGTATCTACTGACAGCACTTTAATTCAGTGTGAGACCCTCTGCTTACAGCTGAGCTATTTTTGATGTAAGAATAACAGAGCGGCAACCGCTCCCTGGTTTCTCCAGGACCAGTAATTCACTTTAACTAGCTTGAGGTTTAACATCAGTCAAACTTAAGCTTTTGAGCAGATAGGAATTTGAAGAAGGAAGGAACACAAAGACCTTTCACAAAACTCAACTCTTTGAGTGCTCCCAATCAAAAATCTAACACATGTATTATTGTGATTTACATATAGAGATTTTAACCTGGCCAGTTTATATTGTTACTGAGAATCCTAGTACAGCTATGGCTGCAAAGTCAGCTCTTTGATGCTTGGCTGTTCAGTGCTACCTGCTTTGAGCTGGCTTCAAATTTTTTTCCCTCAGAACAAAGCAACACTAGGTCAAGAACGTGAGGCTTATCAGATTTTAACTGGAAGCACTTATGTAAGTTGTGTGGTGTTTAAGTCAGAACATTGCTACTCATTAATCCTCTAACTGCATGTATTTTCCCTACTGTCACATCTGAACTGGTGTGGTAAAGCATTTCAACCAAGCATTACTGGGAAGCTTTCTTTCCTGCAGAAATGAAGGTACAATGAACCAAAGTTTCTACTGAACTCTCATTCAAAGGAGCACACTGGGATTGCGGGCATGTGATTCACCACCCAGTAAGATGATAGCAACAAAAAAAATAGTAGTACAGCCACAACAACAACAACAACGTAAGTACATGAGAAAGATGCGACAGAACACTAGTAGAAATGAAACCAAAGCTTGGAGAAAAGTCTACAGACTCCAGGTCATCACATTCTGTGTTTTGGGTTTGTGGATTTTTTTACTGCTAAGTGATGAGTAGCACACAAGGGACGCAGAGGGGGAAAAGAGGTACCTGAAGCAACAAAGTAAAAAAAAGCAAAAGGGGTTATACTAATGAAGTACAATACAGCAACACTAACACTGGGAAATACTGAAGTAACCCACAGACAATTTTCAACGTAAAATCAATAGTTTATTGCCATGCTACAATTTATTATTTTTTTTTCCAAATGAAGTTGGCACTGGTAAAGGGGAAAAATGTTGTCATAATACATTTGTTAAAAATGCGCTTTTGGTAAGCTTTCTCCATAATGATAGCTTAAAACAAGTGAAATTAGGTTTAAAATTAATGTGGAATGGCATAAAAATACACTCTTTCTGCATAGTATATCATCACTTTTCTCATAAAAGAAATACGGAATGTTTGTAAAAACAAGTTCATTGAACAGGGCAAATTAATTGAAATTTTATAAACAATTTGGCAATGGTACTCCCACTGTTTAGACTTTTTTATATAAAAGAAATAAAAATCTAGAAAGCTACCTTTATACAAAGTTGCTATATTTATGCCTTTAAGTAGGAAAAAACATTTTATAATGCAAATTAGGACATACAATAATCTTACAATATCATACAATGTAATGACAAGAAAGGAACATACAACATAAGATTTTGGCCTTTGTAGAAATGTCTATTTCTGCATTTAATAAATGCATTTGTGGCACACTGGTGACTATTGTATTTTTACTACTACCAGTCAGCTTTCATGCTAGAGCGGTATTCGGGTGGACTGCAATGGCAGGTCTGCAGTTTAGTTAAAAAACACACCGTTTTTCAGGAGACGAAAGGTGACACTGCAACAAAGTGAGATGTGAAAAAGGCAAGGTGCCTGCTGGTTGAGACATCTGTATTGTGGGACACCGTACAACACACTTCTCTTTTCATACCAGAGCATTTCTTATACATTCAGTTATTAAGTACCAAAGTCTTACAAGTGAGAACATCCGTGTTCAAGATTTGGCAAAATTTCAAGGAAAATACAAAGTTAGTACCAAATATATAATATATTATATATAAAATGTGGGTGTATGATATACACACATATTCTAATGCAAAAAAACTGCATTAATATGGAGTTAAATTTGCCGTCATCCATCCCTAAATAATATAAACATTAAAAAACAGGTGTAATCCTGATCTTTCACACACTTTAGAATCACTTCCTCTTTCATACATAATAGTTAAAGTAATATATATGCAAGTATGACTAAGAAATCAAAATTCACATAGTAATCTGAACTCTGACCACAACAAATAGGATTTTTTTTTCAGTACACGTAATTAAATATATTTATATTTTTACAGTATTTTTAGACCATTCCTGAAGAACTTGACCAACCAGGTCCTCAGGTGTAACAGAGCTGTTATGTCAGCGGAACGCGATCTTGCAGGAACACATCCAGTGGCCCTTGGAAATCAAGGCGAATCATTCACTTTGCTCCAAAGGACGCTGCATGAGGCCCGAACAAACTCCAGAAGGTTCACCCTGCTAGCAAGGAAGATTCCCTGATGACATCAAAGCTCCTACCTCACACTTCCTTTCCTAATGGCAAAGGGAAGGACCGGAGCAAAGGCCAGACGGACTCTGGGCTCTCTGGGTTGCTGACAGGCAGCGTTGGGAATGACCATGTACAGCCCCAGCACCGGGGAGCAAGTGGCAAGGTGAGCTTCACGGCACCTTTTCTACTAAGGCTTCTCGTGGAAAGCAGGGGAGCTGCTCCTCCACGCTCATCGCTTGGCAATTCGGTCACCACGGGGTCTCAGCCGTGAGTTGTGGCTGGGACCCTCCAAGGCATTAAGTACTTTGCAGACACAGAGGAAGACGGTCCCTGTTTTGAAGGGCTCGAGCCTATTTCTTAATTGTATTTTTTTTACATAATCTCCTTTGTATATACACGTATTTGCTACATAAAATAGAATTACACCAAACTAATGGATATAGCAGAAAACATGGACACATACATGTATATTACCACACTAAATAATTACTAAAACTGCAAGAAAAATTTCAAAAATGCCCTTTGCAATATATAAAAATATAGAAATGTCCAACACTTGTTTCATCAATTTTAAGGGTAACTTTCTCTCTCATATTCTATTTCTGTTTGTACACCTACATATTTCCAAACAAAATACTGCGTTAATCTGGAGTAAACACTGTGTTAGGATAATATTCTTCTAAGACATTTGACAGAGTCACGTCCCTTACAGCACAGTATCAGAAGAAATTATGTATACATGGTCAGAGTTGCTAAGCTGATTTTTAATTTTCTTTTTTTGCTTATTCACTTATCTTCTCAAAAAGAGGAAGCAATTCCTAAAGACTGCGAAAGAACCTTAACTCATGACTTCCTGTCTTTTTCATATATGCTCTGTAAGAAGGACATCAGCAACCTTGACTCCATCTTAACGCAGTTTTTTGTGGTGGAATTTCTTCTGGAACTTTTTTTTTTTTGAAGTGTTTATGAATTTAAAATAAAGATATCATAAATGAACTTATGTTTATATTAAGTAAATACTGCCAAATATAAATGCCTGAATTGCTACCTCAAGGAAAAGATGGGAAAGATCTTGTAATTAAATTCCAAAAATACCTTGTTCTATCTATCAAACTGAAGAATCAAACTTCGTTAAGGGAAATGGGAAAATTTTGGATTTAAGTCCGCCATTAGTTCCTACTAAATCAGTTTAATCTTATTTGCAGCCATTAAATAAATTAGTACAGTGCAGAAATGCAATTTCACCAATGATCCCAACTTACACGAAGAGGAGAATACTGCTTAGAAACAGAGGTCCAAATCAGATACATTGTTATATGCTCAAAGCAGTAACCAATACCGATCAGAACTTGCATTTTTATTTCACCCACGGTGAAAAAAAAAGACAATCTGCTCTTTCCTGACTCTGTTTCATCGAGAAGTGGTGATAACCAAGGATAGCCAGATTTTGAGCCAATTCATGCTGTTATAAAACCAGTAAAATCAACTGCTGGTCTGTGACCAGCAAAAAAGCAGCCCTGTCTTCACATTGGTTTGGACTTTGTTCAGCTGACAACTTTCTTTTTACACCCAAGCCCTAGTGAGGAGTGTAAACATACACACAAATATCCAAACATGGGCGGGGGGACAATTAAGCAGTTTTATTATATCAAACGTCTATTTGAACACTTGAGATTTTTATAAAAATTCTGTAGACTTTAATAGGAACAGAGTAGTGTTTCAGCGCATCTCATTACATCCAACCCCTCTCATATGCAAAATGTACCTATCAGGGGAAACAAAACAAAAATGTACTAATGAGAGTTAAGGTTCTGAAAATGGTCTCTCTCATATTGTTTTATGCAGTAACCAAGAAATACCACAAAACTAAAAAATATTGGTCCTTTTGACATCAATTTGAGAAAAAAAAAATAATCCTGTTATCACCAACAGATTAAATCCTAACTATTTCTAGTACAATCCTTATTATGTACTTTTGGTCACCGTTTCATCTGTTCGATCAACTCTGTCTCCTTATTTAAAAGATACACTAATGTATGTCTTTCCCAAATCACTGCATTAAAGGAATACCTACAGTTAAAGCCTTTCCCTTGTCCAATGGGCTTGAAGGGTAGCAGCCAACTGCATGTTATGGATGAAAAGCAGAACCAGTAGAGATGCTGCCATTTTTGCAGGACCTAGTTTCTGTAAGCTTAACATGTTTCTGTTACTAAAGAAAACAGTTACTTATTTGAATTTTCTCAGTCTATAGACCTGTGGGCCCAAAATAAATATGATCTAAATACTGTGGAGATTGCAGCTGAAAACTGAATCCTTGATTACAGACACTAAACCTAACATCACAGTCTTTAAAGAGACTGAATTGAAAAACAAAAAAAAAAAAAACAAAACACAAAACCATTTACCAGGTCTCAAAGGGTAAAGTGCATTGCAACTACCTCTACTTCAAAGGGCAGAAAATAAGGAATGCTAAAGATGAGTAGCATGGGTAACAAGGACTACCCAGTATGTTTGCAGCATACACGAAACAAGAAAGCATTATCCCACCTGTAAAATATAAGAGGATTAAAAAAACAGTCCCAGAAAATGTATCTTCAGACTTGTTAATGTAATTAAGACTACAGAAAGTTGAAATTTCAGTATGTTCTCAATTCTGGGGACCAGAGCTAAGAAAACATCTACTATGAAGTAGTGTGAAACTTGTGACAAAATAAAAAAAAATATTACTTGGACCATACCTTGTATCTGAAACTATTCAGGATAAACGCACAGGACAGTGCACCAGAACTAAAGAGGAATATGGTTGGTTGTTCTAATTTCAGCAGGTCACTTAGGATCTACCTGAAGCCTTTGTTTCCTTATTTGTCAATTAAGAATATTACTTCCCTGCCTCACAAGGTGTGTTTTAAGGGTTCAATTCATTAGTGTTTCCGAAAGAGCCACACTATGCAGATGAGGACCAAATATTTCTAGGCAGTCAGCTAGATCAAACACGATTGCCTCAAAACACATGCTGAAACATTAGTTCAACTCACAAATTTAAGAGAGCTATAAGCTAAGAACAAGAACCACACCAGTATCATTAACCCAGTAAGTATTTCACAACACCTGGTAATTTCTTTTCAGCACAGACCAAGACTGTGAGGTGAGGCAACGGCAACTAACACTGCAGACCTGTCAAGTGTCGAGCTCTAGGTAGTCATTATTTTAAGTACCAAAGTCTCCCCACAAGTCAACGAGTCTATCACAAGAGCACACACAAGCTGACTATGAAATCATTAATGAGCTTTTTTTTAAAAAAAAAAAATCTCATTTATGTTCCTCATAACGGTCTCAAGGACTCCCATCTTTTACTTCAGCAAATTACATTCTTTGTGCATCTGGTATTTCAGTACAATACAGTCTGTACAGAAGTATTAAAGAGTGACAAGGTTGCCTGATATGCCTTAATGGTGTGGCAAGACACACGTACGTCAGGTGCTACTACTGCTGCCACTACTAAACAGAGAGGACCAAAAGTTAACATAGAAACAGGAATACATTCCAATGTAACTGAAAATAGTTGTACTTTGTTTTCTACAAAACTTCAAATATTGCAGGAAGATCCTTAATTCTTTTTCAGATCTCCAAATGGCTTTTCTTGCATGTTTCTCCTCATTTACAGTTCAAGGGTTATTTTACATCACACCAGTTCACACGAGAGAAAGTTCATTTGTAATCACAGGCTCAAGAATAGTCTCTTCTGCTGCTAGTACCAAGGTGCACCTAAAAACTGCCAGAATTCTAAAACTATGCAGAGCGTTAAAAACAAAACCAAACCCCACAATCTGCTAAGGGTGCATCTGGCTTATTCAACAAACAACATTCTACCTGGATGTACCTGTAACACCGAGCAGCCATCACTGTAACCAAGTTCACCAACTGCAAAATGAAAGTAAGTCCGCTCGTAGATAATACTACCTTCAGATAATTTACTACGTATCTTTCTAAATTGAAGTACACTATCAACTATGGATGCACATTGCTAGAATGTGCAGTTCTCTATGAAGAACGAAGTCCAGTACCCTGCTTCCCGCGTAACCTGTGTCTGATGCTTTAGAGGAAGACAATAACTGCATAATAAATCTTTCCAGTTGTGCAATAATGCATGCTGCTGGAGAGCTGGGATATTTCTGTCAGGCATTAAAAAAGTAGAACACTGGACAAAGACAACCATTTGACCTTCAAGAGATTTTCTTTGTCAAATGCAGAGAGTGAGACAAACACATAGATGACCCTGAACAATAATTAAAACTATGTACAGAATTTTTGACTTTTAAAACAAGACATCATGGAACAGATAAAGGAACAGACAAATGCAAAGAAAGGAAGGCACATTGAAATAAGCAATGACAAGAGAACCTTAATTCGTACAGCCAACCTGTGAATTCCTTCACAAAAAAGAAACCCCAAAACTCTAATGAGATTAAAATTCTGTCAGATTTCACAGGGAACTTGATATGTCACTCAATTCTCTTCTAGCAGAAGGATCTTAAGGCTGGGCTTAGCTGGGTTTACAGCTCTGATCAATGAACTTTGATGTGACCTCTCCAATATCACACAAGTTAAGAAAATTATTTGGAATTAGAGGCTTTCTTGCCCACGTGGTCTTAAAAAAAAAACCAAAACAAAACAAAAAACCACAACCAAGAAACAGACATAAAAAAAGGTGTGGTGTTTATATCCCTTGAGATGAACCAATATAGCTTGTGTATGTCAAACTGAGTGAATTAATGTATTAACATACATTTCGTTCTGGAGGAGCCACTTCAACGAGGAATGAACGTAAAATATGAATCTTGAAAGATTAGGTATACCTGCTAATAATGCACATATCAAGAGGCTTTAAAAAAGTGTTACAAATGCCATTGACAAGTATAGGCACCAGACCAGAATCTTGATAAATTCAAAACTGGCATGTCACTCAGACTCTAATCAATTTAAAGAGGCACTGTGAAAGGTGGTGATGCTGCTATGCAGTATTACTACTACTGTAGAATGAAACATTGTTACCTAAATGAATACTTGCTCTACATTAATTCCCTTTAGTTAGACAAGTACATGAAGTATGCAGAAAAAGTTCTAATAGTCTATAAAAGGCGTTAGTGTTAAGAAATGCAAAGTACTTGCATCTCAAATTTTATAAACTTCACAAAAGGTGCAAACGATTTAATGCTTCCCAGGCTCACATAGGCAGGTCAGTACTATTATGTCTAGTTTTCCTAGAAGTACCATCATCTCGGGGCAGTGCTTTTTGCAAGCTTGACATAGCAGCAGTTCTTTCAATGTCTATCACAGCATACAGCTCTGTGCGCCTGGTTGGAGTTTGCGGAAGTGGAGTGGTGGGGGTTTTTGGAGTCTGAGGGTTGTCGGAGTCACTACCACCTTCCAAGTCAACCTGTATATAGTTGAGCTGCCTGTGTTCTAAACTTGGACGCCTAATGTCAAAGTTAAAGACTGTTGGGGTACAGTCCCGACGTCGTGTAAATTCTACTTTATGAGCACTTGCTGGTACTGTTACATTCTCTGTATTGACATAATTATGCATTGGATCTAGGTTATTGTGGTAGCCATTCAGAGACGGGGTCTTTGGTCCTAAACTGTCATCTTCATCTCTGCTCAGCTTGCGGGCTTCCCAAACAGGAGGCAAGGATGGCAAGTTCTCATAGTTCAACAGCGCAGTTCTCCTCTGAGCAGAGTTGTTAATATTCTGGGTGTCTGAGGTGCTGGTTGATGTCAAACGACCTCTCCTGACCCCTGAGGCACTAGGGATTGATAACCTATTTATATTTTCATACACAAATTTATTACCAGATGGTGTTTCTCTACGTTCATCACTGTCGTACCCAGTGTCCCATTCAGTGTTGTTTGTGCTGCTGCCGCTAACTTGGTCTCTCCCAAGTTGCTCCAGTTTCTCTCTTTCCATTAACTGCCTTTGAACAGGTGTTGGTCCTAAAACAAACTTAACTCCTTCAGGCTCCAGGAGAACCTGAGCATCTCTGTCATCAGTACACATCTGATCTTCTTTCATTTTAGTTGTTTCAGTGTTTGAAAGCTTTGATTCCAGTGGCACGTGCACACTTGATCGATTTTTTCTTTCCTCTTGTACCCCAGTAGTGTTGACATAAGTATGCACCTAAAAGGGGAAGAAAAAAGGAAATTCAAATGTTATTTGTGCCTTTTTTCCCCCCTCCAAATTTCTTCCATCTTAACTCCCCATTTTTCTAATCAAAATAAGAAAATTTGAAAATTTGAAAAATGAAAGTCAAAATTATTTGAAAAATGAAAATCAAAATTATTTGAAAAATGAAAATCAAAATTATTTGAAAAATGAAAATCAAATCTTGTGATGGCAGCTGTTTAAGAGCCAAGTGCTCAGTTTTGAGTTTTTTAGCTGAAATTTTGTTGTGCTTTTTGTTAATTTTACTCCAACAAAAGAAGGGAATTCGCATCCTACGTTGCTAATTATTTTTATTCGATGTTACCTCAGTTGGGCTATAGTTACATCATCTCAGGTTCTGTTCTAGCTCCGCTCTGGTCAGGGCAACCTTGGGCTGCTCCAACTTATCTCATTAGTCAGCTTGGACAAACCAGCGAAGCAGAGCTCTGCTTTGCTGCCCCTTACCATGATGGTGACCAACAGTCAAATAGCAGCTTCAGCTAAATATCTCTTTGCAATTTTCACACTGCAAAGGAAATCTACTGTACATTTAAAAAAAAACAACCAACCAACCAAAACCAACTCAAGACCTAAAAACCCCCCCACAATCTCACCTTGTGCACAGCTTAAGCAGTAACAAGAGAGGTTGACTGTACTGGAAGAACAGTCCAGTCTTTCTCCAAGAGCCAACAGCCTCCTAATACCAGAAACTGAAGCAGAAAAATATACAATTCCATAGGGACTGTGGCGCTCAGAATTAAAAAGGAGCAAGAGCTGGCACCCAGAAGATTCTGTCTGGATACACAAACAGCAAAAGTAGTATTTTACAGCAGCAGGCATCCAGCCTTCCCAACTTCTTTGTCAAGTTCTACAAGCTGAAGTGTTATTTACAGCCCACTTGACTCCTACAATGATTCTTTAAACTCATTTACTCTTCAGCAACTCCGACAATAACACTTGGACTCTTCTTTGGGGGCTCCTAACAAATCCTCTCCTACAAGACAGTTCACTGCGCTCTGCTCTGGTTACCAACACCGTGTTTCTTGGCACACATGGGAGTCGTCCAAAATCACATTACATTTTATTAAACTTAACTAACATTTTCATCAGCCTGAACGATGAGATTGAATACACTCTCTGAAAGTTTTTAATCTGTCCCAGGTTGGTAGGGTTTCCACTGAGAAGGATCTCAGCAGCCTGGAGAATTGACCTGATAGAAACCTTATGAGGTTCAGCAACAGCAAATGCAAAATCCAGTGCCTGTTGTGGAACCCCACCAACAGTACTGGCTGGGCGGCAGCTGACTTGAAAACAGCCTTGCAGAAAAACCCCAGGGGTCCAGGTGGATGGTAAGTTGCATGTGAGTCAACAGCATGCCCCTTGCAGCAATCAAAACCAAATGTGCACTGGTTTGTGTTAGCAAAATCACAGCCAACAGGGTAAGGAAAGTGTTTTATCACCGTCAGTGCAGCAGTTGTGAAACTGAATCTGTGCTCCCCAGTACAAGACAGACATCATCTTACTGGAGTAAGTCCAGCAGAGGGCGATGAGTAGTGGGGCTGGAGCATGTGACATGCAAGGAGAAGCTGAGAGCCCTATCCTTGTTGAGTTTCAAGTAAACCACCTAATAGGTGAAGAAATTATAGAGCCAGACCCTTTTTGGAAATGTTCAGCAAAAGACTAAGAGGAGAGGCAACAGACACCAGCTGTAACAAGAAAAAATCCAATTACATACTGGGGAGAAATGCACTCACCACAAAGTTGGTGAAACAGTGGGTGGCTCAGGGACACTGTGGAATCCCCTCATTTGGAGTATTCACAGCACGAAAGGACAAGGCTCTGTGTAGCCACCTCTAACTTTGAAATTTGACCTAGAGGACTCTAGAGGTCCCTTCTAACTTACATTATTCTATGATTTCTGCTTACCAAATAGAAGATACACATACAAAGAAGCTTTTTGACCAGGATCTCTCATTATAATTTATGTGTTTAAAAATCATTACTGAGATTCTTGAGAAAAGTATACGCAAATACATACTTATTGTATCTTTATTTGTATAGAAATACGAAAAGCAACTTTTCCTCAGCAAGCTATCCTATAGAGTAGCATTTTAAAGAGACAAAGCAAAAACTTTTCTGAGATAGTTAACATACAGTAAAAATACAATGCACCCGATACTGAAAAACCCAAATGAAAACCTACAGAACAAGCACCAGAAAAATCTGAACTAATGCAGAACCCTAAGTCATACGGAGGGGGGGGGGGGGGAAAACCCCCA
>VZRU01000894.1:265037-304738 GCA_013398155.1 Pedionomus torquatus
CTTAAAAAGGCTGGAACATTGCCCAACATTAACATTTCTCAGAAATGCAACAAGTGAAACACGATGATATCGTAATAAAGCCTTCCAGTATCTGAAGGGAGCCTACANGGAACTCGATGATCTTCAAGGTCCCTTCCAACTCTAACCGTTCTATGATTCTATAAAGCAATTCAACGGGTCTATTAATAAGTGTTCATAAGAACACTGCTTCACCAAAACACTGTTCTTAGGCAACAACTAAGTTCCCAGAACTAATTTCTTAAAGCTATAGAACTTTGACTATGGCAGTTTTTCCTCCCAAGGCTTAAGATTCTCAAGAGAATCCTCAGCAAGTACCTCAAGAGAATGCATTACTGTAATTAGCCTCTTAGCTTTAAATTAGTTTTCTTTTTAATTACCTAAAGATTTAATGCAAATTAAATGCTATTTTCAGCTAAGTACCACATTACATTCAGATATGTCATCTAACAGTATAACCATTACTTACTGGTAGGTGTTCGAGGGGTTCTTGGAGCTTCCAACTCAGTTTGATGATTATTCCTTTCTACTACTGGTTCTTCTACCACATTTATGCTATTATTCTGCATTATCTCTTGCAACATATTAAATAGCTCTTCTGCACGGGCACATTTAAAGGCAAAGATTCCTATAAATACACAAGAAAAAAATCAAAATCCTTTAACGTAAGAAGCATGACTTACAATGTATATAACTTTCAAAAAACAGAACTGGAATCCACATAAAGAATACCTGTTAAAGAAGCAAAACTGTTAAGAAGTTTTTATTGCATCAAAACACACAAAATTACTGTGAGAACCTTTGAAGTGTTTATCTAGTAGAATAAGATTCCCATGCACCAAAAGTTAAATTAGAACAGAAAACTGGTTAAGAGCAAAACTAAGTTTTGAGTAATAAATGAGGGATAAAAAGAGCAAACCAAAACCAAACCACAAAACAGGGCAAGAATTTATTTCTTTTAAGCTGATAAGAAGGAAATCTTTCAAATAAATAAAAAATTTTAAAAACCACTAAATGAAACTACTGTGGTGCTACAAGGTCATATTTTTTAAACCAGTTTCTGTTAAATTACCAGAAAAATAAGGTACCTGCACAACAAGAAAGAAGGATTTAAACACTGGGTAAAAGTTTAGTTTCTTTAAGAAGATTAAAATGAAAAGCTAGTAAGACAAACTGTGTGAAACAGACAGTAACAAACCACTTGCTTTAGGCTAAAGGATAGACACATAACACAAAGTCAGCAGCAATACCATGTATTTTGCGTGTGTATTGTGCCACTTTGCCTTTAAACAGCAGGGAGCGCCCCAACTTACCCTCACCAGCAAAGTCGCAGCTTTGGATTATTCTTCCATTGAAAGCATGAAGTTAAAGTTGACACGCTTGTTAAACGTGGGTGCAGGTGCTCATTTTTTCAAGTGAGTATTACAGTCTTAAAACACTCTTTACTAAAAACTACCTACCTATATAGCTAGTTCTCTAAGTGCAATTACGTTAATATGCTGGCAATTACAATCATCACGTATTTACTGAAGGACGCAGAACTTGTGGCAGATCACAACTACCAGAAACACTCCACATGGCAGAAGTTCACAAAAACCCAGCTGGGAATATACCAAATGAACTAAGAGGAAAGACACTCAATAATCAACATTCAGCTGGTGCAGTGAATAAGCTTCATGCTTGCAACACAACAGCTGTCCAGCTGCTTCTACTACTTTTCCCCAACCCATGATCCAGCTCAAGTACTAATAGCCTAGGTTTAATTTTTCATGTATTTCTGAAAATTCACACTGGATGCTTCAGTCTTAATGGACAAAGAAATAAAATTAGAAAAGAAATCATCTAGGTTCATAAGCTTTCAAAAGCTCCCATTATGTTTCCAAGAAATTCAACTCCCTTTGTCTCTTTGTTTAAAAAAAAGTGCTTCCAACTGCTGATTCCTTAAAAGATGAGGTGAACTAAACTGGCACTGAAACCACAAGCAAAAACAACCTGATGAAACCTTGATTTTTGTTATATACATATTAAATGTGATCTGTTACTTACATGATATGGTGATACACCAGCTCCCTTGCGTTTTCTGTCTTGAGTTATCTATTAGCTTTGCTCCCAAAACATGCCTTCAGTTTGTTTTTCTTTAAACTTAGCACAGACTCCACGTTTCACCATCAGTGCATTCTGACAACTTATCAATAGATATAATTTGAGATTACCCAGAAAACAAACAATACTGCCTAATGTCATCAGTGGGAAAAAAAAAAAAAAACCAAACAAACTTGCTGAGTAGTATTCAGGGTATTCTCAAATGAAAAACTTCTCAGTCATCTCGCTAAGTGAAGATGAAGTTTTGCAACTGTGCCCACAAAAGCCAGTGTAGGTCTCAGAAACAATGCCCCATTGCAAAATGGCAGCAGAGAGAAAATATTCTGCCAGATTTCTTTTTTTCCTTAATATTTGCAGTATTTTAGTATTACGTAAGGAAGGCAAGAAACAAAAGAGGGAGGAAAGGGTCGCTGCTCATACAGCCTGCCTAATCTTCTCCATTAAAAAAAAAAATAAAAAAAAAGAAGAAAAAATAGGAGGGAAGCAGAGAAGTCAGTTAGACTGAGTGGAAAATTTTGCAGACTTGCTAACAGGCCACGGAAAAGAACCTTCAAAATAGTTTTTTCAATTTAATTTTATTAGCATCTCTTCTACATGTTAAGAAGCAGCAGTAAATTAAACCTGCAAAATCAATTAAAGTGATTTTCTTCAAAACAAACTTTTTTTTTTTTTTACTTTCTTCTCAGATGCCTGAAAATTTCATTTAGTATGAAATACACTGTAACATTTGAAAACATTTCTATTTCTTATTCAGAGATGACCTGAGAACGTCTTCTAAACTTCTATCCAAAAACTTGTCTGCCCTTACCCCTCGGACAATGAAGACTGACCAACTTTGTTTATGACCAAGTTTTTTCATCTTTCAATTGCTAAATATCACTATTGATATTAAGCACTAGTAAATGCTAAAAATCTATAAGAAAAGTAGAAATGCAACAATTTCACAGAATGGGAATACATAAGAATTCCAACTACACACAGCTATACCACAGCAGAAAGATGCAAAACAAGGCTGAAATCTCAAAAAAAACCAGCTATTCCATCAGGGATTGCTGCAGTGGAGAGAGAAAAAAAACTTAAATCTTCTCACTGCGAGCCAACCTTGGCCAAGACAGACATGATCTGGGAACTGGAAAGGTAACCAAGTTTTTCCAATTAAAGCCATACAGAAAATAACTGAGCATAGCTGGAGTTTGCACACTTCATACAAAAACGTGTCAAAATTTGAGAACAATGTCGTTGATATAAAAGAGGTGTTTGTTTTAGGAAAAGGATAAAACACAATTGTGTTACTGAAGACAATAATAGGGTAGGAATATCCAGTTCACACTAGTGCTCCAGTCTCTTAAAAATCTAAAAATAGAGAATTCTTTGAATTCTGAGAAGGTTTCTCCACAGTTCCAGGTTTCACTGCCCCTCCCTGAAAGTCCAGTCAACCTCCGAGGTAGGAGAATTTCCCTGTCAAAATCATCTCATAGGTTGATCAGAAGTAATCACACAAACAAGCATGAAATGCTCCAGACCGACAATCCTCAAAACTATGTGCAACTCAAATCCTCATTTTATTATGAGACCATTCCCTCATAAGGTAACTTAATTTTTTTCCAGAAGACACGTTCACATATAAAAACTATAGCCTTTGCAACCTTTGCCGAAGGACAAGCATATAGGCATATAGGCTTTTTTTTTTTTTTTTTTTGTAAAACAAAATTGTCTTCCAACATCAAATAAATTTCCGTAGGGCTTTATATACAAAAATTCCACATACCTTGTCCAGTTTGACACCTTCGGCCACTTTCAAAAGAGAAAAGATTTGAGTCATAGCCATAGCGACGAAGACAGAGGTAGTGCCATTTTACAGAGTCCCTTTTACGGGTGTACAAAATTAGTTCTGTATCTGTAAGTTCCATTATGCCAGAACCCAGTTCATTACCATCATCATCCACATTAATAACCTATAAAAAGGAAATTAATTAGCATTAGGTAAGCACTCTTTTGAGCACCAATACCACTAATAGTAATCTTAATGTTTCACTTATGTGCTGCATCTGCTCTGACACATGAGTTACGATCCTTAAAGTAAAAGTTTAAAAAAAGTAAACCCTCACCAAACCAGTTCCTTTGCTCCCCCAACCCAGAATAATACATATTTATAATTAATATAAATAAGCCTGCATAACACTATTGTAAAATCTGAAGAGAATTTTAAAAATAGGAGACATTTGTAAGTTTAATTTTATTTTTTTTTAACTGATTTTATGTACATATTCTGGTATTTCCCTACAGATAAGGCATACCTCAGATAATGGAATCTTTCAGAACCCCATTTCTAAAAAAAAAAAATATTTGCTTTGTCATCTAACTCCACTTACAGTTGGGAAAAGGAATGAAAAAGGATAAGGGGCTCCAAGATAAAGCTTCCTTCACATACCTGTAATAGCCTTGCACTGTGCTGAATCACCAGACTTTCAGATTTTTTTTCTGCCTTTTTAAAGCCAACAAATAATTCAAATACCCTATGGTTATCTTGCTTGAAAACGTATATAAAGCTTAAACTCTTAGACTTTCTGCTTTTAAACCAGTTGAAGGTTATCTGCATCCTTTATGGAATTCAAACAAGGTATATTTTCCTCCACACATATTTTACCTCACAATACTTCTTTTAGTGGGATTCTTTCTTACTCAATAAAAAGGCTACCAAAAAAAAAATCTTCCTTATGGTATCAATTAATGTTAAAGACACATTTCCAACTTGAAATTTAGTTAATTGAAAAGAATTAGGAATAGTTTCATCTGCCACTGAGGCTTATGCCAACTTTCTTCATTTTGCAAATTACATTCTTTCATCTTCTCTCCCCTGCTGCTAAATCAGCAACCCACACAAACAATAGAGAAATTCTACAATTAGAAAAATAGGAACTAGTTACACAGTGATGTCAAATTCATAAAAAGCAAGAAAACTGAAAAATATGCTATCCTTCAGCTTTTTGTACTGATAATATTAAACATTTCCAGAAATTCTCATGGCTTTAAAGCTCATTTCAGTGTTGCCCTAAGGCAATGCATGAATCATTTTTTCACTACGGAAGCATTACATTCCTTTGCCAGCTCACAGAGACAGTTTGGAGCACAGAAGCAAACCTGACTTGTGTGACTATGCAAAGGTATGTTTACTTAAAGTCACTGACTTCAGCAGCTTCGTGTTAAGCATGTTAAGCACATGAACAAGTGTTCACAAGCTTAGAAATTCCAGGCATATAAGGGATAGAAGCACATTTATAAATAAAATTTCAAGCAAAGGAGGAACGTTTTCAAAATGAGAAAGTCAGTGGTGATCTTCAAGCAAAATCTTCCATTGCTGACCCCGCATCTAGGTTCATGATCATGCTTCTTCAATAGCTCTTCCCTTATGCTTACAGCTCCCTTCCTAACTTCCACAACCTCACGGAGACAACACCACTTACTTGGGCCCTACTGGATGAAATGGACCAAAACCACAGGGCCATTTCTCCTTCCTGAAGATCAAAACTGTCATAAAAAAAGCCAACCTTGTCTAAGGGAATTCCTGTCACTGCTGATAAGAGAGGATTTCTGAAGGGGCAAGAGAAACCTGTAGCAGCTCTGCCATGTTCAGCAATTCTCATCCTATTTTCATATAAATTCCTTCTATCAGTGAACTACGTTGCAAGAAAGTAACAAAATAATTCACAGCATACCATGTTAGTTGCTTACCTTAAACTTGTTTCGATGGTTATCTGGGACAGTTTCTTTATCTGGACAGCTACAACAGCTACCCATGACTTCTTCAGAGGACCACGTGATCTCTAAAGGGGAAAAAAACACCAACAAAATGATCATTTAGCTGAAGTGAAAATAAGAGTATCATCAACAAGACAATCCAATACAAATTACTCTCTGAAATTGCAATTCTTCATGATGAATTTTGCAGTCTTAAGTAATAAAAAAAAATCAGCATAAATAATACAAGTATTTTTAAATATTTAAGCTAAATGAAGCTAGATTTGGCATTAAGGAGTGGCAACACCAAGCTCTTAAAGTCCTACCAGTAACTCAAACTTCTGGTTACTACCAAACAGACCCATTTAATTTGCCACCTTAATTCCCATGGTAGCAGCTTGGAGAAAAACAAAACCCAACAACTTACTGGGTGCGATCCTCATGTCCTAAACCATGGCCCTTTACATCGGGCAGCGACCTGGATTCCAGTTCCATCTAAATGAGCACTTCCCAGCTCATGCTGCTGAGCACAGCCTTAGTGACGCCCATACAAGCCCTGGGCTGTAGGAGGTTACCAGGCACAGGCAACACAAAGAGCCCACATGGCCTTGATCCTGAAAGGCTGCCTTGGCTTGGCCAGCTCCAGGGCTGGCTGGCAACCGAGAGTGGAGGTGTTCCAGGCCTGCAGGCAATGCTGGCAGCCATGCAGCGGGGCTCTCTCTGTCCTTCCACTTTTAAATACTTCCCATATAGCAATGCACATAAAACTATGTAATCGAAATCAAGGGAAGGAAAAAAATCCCACATTCAACACTAATTTTTTAAAGCTTGGGGTTTTTTTATTGCTGTTAAGTTCCATTTGGATTAAACTGTGTCACTCCGTCTACTTCATTTGCCATAAAACTGTAAAATATTCAACTAACATAGAACAGCATGGCTTAAGTAAGGAACCCAAAAATAAACACTTGATATTTTGACATTTTCATTTAAAGATTTTTGTATGTATGGTAAAACTTTCTTAAAAATAGTACTATAAAATGTTCATAGAACTAAGTCTCAAAACTTGTTTCTCCTCTAACACCTTGCAGAGGGTCGCAAGTCTCGCATTTCTTAAATACAAAAGTCAGACAAAAGAAAACCCATCTACATCATCTTTATATTGGATAAGAACTAAAATTTCCACTACACAAATGAGAAGCAAGGCAAAATCCTGGAAGAGAGCTAGTAAGGCAACAAGAGATATGACATTAAGAATCACGAGGAAGGACATACAACCAGTTGATAGCTTTTCTTTACTAAAGAGGAAAGAAATCTAATGTTACCTTAAGAAAATCAAGACTTGTTTTTTAGGCAGGCTTGCAGCAACAGTATCCAAGTAGCCTGCTGAGAAGTAAGGTGCAAGGAATACAACCAGCACCCAGCTCTTTCCCTCTTCTTGTCCAGAAAAGCACTCAAAAGAGATACTACTACCCTACAAGACTGTATAAATCTGCCTCTCAATTACACACTAGTTTTAATAGTCTTCACACATGCATCCCATTGTTATTTAAACAAATCCTTTTTTGTTGTTGTTGTTCATTAATTTGGCCCATTTTGTTTAGAAAGGGAGATAAAGTAGTAACACCTATCACTAATTTCTTATCCTGGCACGCCACAATGCCTCACTACAGTAAAGTTCAAGTGTTGGTCTTGTTAGCCTATTGATGCTACCTGACTTACTCTGAGAATCCACTGCCGAAAAGAGCAACAGGTAACACTATGCAATGCAGATTAACAACTAATATATACATTTCCAACAAAAGTTTTCAACTTCTACTTCATACAGCAATCATCGTTGCAGACACTTCTAGCAGCCTCCAGGCACCAATGGCTTACACTTAATAAAGCCCAGCTGTAGACCTCCCCAAACATTTTGATGAAGTGGAAACGGAACTAGATAGCAGTATGCTATTATAGTATTATGAGTTTCTTTGCATTCAGCATAAAATAACTGATCAACCAATCTGTTGGAGGCAGGTGCCTGCAAACTTAAGAAACAATATTAAATAACTTAACTGCAATGTAATCGGTGAAAAATTACTAGAATTGCAAGTAGAAAGCTGAAGATACGAAGATGTATGAAGCACAGCCACTGTATCTCAAGAATGACAAGGAAAGCGTATGTAATCAATCATACAAGCTTGTTGTTTTGTCTTCCATACATTCTAATATTAATACTTCAGAAAACCAAGACGTGCAATGATGTTTCAAAGGAGAGATGTGAACCAAGACTACAAGGAAGAAATGAAACAGCTAGGGAACTGGCAGAATTAAAAATCACTCACCTAGATCTGGCCATTAATATTTCCAGCCTTTGCTGCAGCATCAGGGCTTCTGTCATACTCAAAGTGTCATGATATCTCGTCACAGAACTAATCATTTGACCTAGAACTAGAAGAACGCACAGAAATATATTTTTTCTTGCTTTTAAGATGCCAGTTAGTAAATTAACAAAAATACCTTTTTTAAAAATTTACTTTATTTTTTACTTTGGCAGTATTATGTCAAGTGTCAAGCTAGGATCTGTCTTAAGTGGAGTTTTAGACAAGAGGTTGATCTTTTAGAGTTTCCCCATCATTGCAGCACCCAGCTGGGTCTTGGAAGTAAATTATCTGGTGTCTCTTTCTGCCATGTAGCCTATCACACTTTGGACTCCACTCATTCTCTAACTCACTCCTTACCCAATTTAGTGTGTGGAAATAACAGATGTGAAGCTCCCATTATCCTTAGCACATCCCAGATCAAACCACAGCAGACAAGCAGAAGAACACATACAACTTACTCTGCTTAACTCCCTCCTGCTTATCCTACTGAATACATACACATATATATACAAATGCTGACTTGTATGGCTAACACATCGCCTTTTCTCCTGCTTCCCTCGTGATTCTTGCTCCACAACATTAACTATAAATTGCTTGTTTTCACTTCCTTCTCCTCCCAGATTACTCTCATACTAACTATCCACTCACATTTAACACCGAAAACTCAACTGTTGCCTCCATCAGGCTGTTGGCAGCCTCCATTCTCGGTTTGTAAAATTGCCAAACCAGCACTTGATGTCTCCTTTGACGCTGCTTCTTAAACTTGAGAGTGTGTCTAAATTCTCAGAAAAATACTTTATTATTAGCCTTTCATATCAGCCTTTTAAAATGTCTATGCAAACATAACTGAAATCATTCCAACATCTTGTGTGAATAGGTTCAAAAAATTTATAGATTCAGAAAGTAATTGGACAAATGCAAGCTCCATGAAGAACTCAAGGATGTCACATCTACCTCAAGCAGTCTCCAAGCTGCAGATATTTAGAAGGGTCTTAGGGAATGACCATAAAATGCTCCTCCTTACTATTCCTTTCCCTATAGATCTACTATTGGCTGTCAGAGTTTACTGTTTACTGTCAGAAACAGGAGACTGTACAAACCAATATTTCAAGTCAGACCCAATAAAGCCATTCTCGCTAACATAAAAGAAGGAAATGGCTCTGCATAAATTTTTGAGTGCACTGTCACAAGACATTAAAAAAAGGAAATAATTAACAACTTGTATTTAATTCGACACTAAAACCCAGATTTAACAAAAGTACAGAAGGACGAACTAATTGAACTACTTGATACATACGTACATTTGCATACACATACTAAACATCAAAATTCACTGCTCTGCACAAATGGTATTTAGTATCAGGAGCTTGCAACAAGTCACACAACCTTCCTATAACTTATTTGCTCTTTAGATCAAGCTTTCTTGACCTAGGACAAAAAATGTACACAGTTGTATTCAAGATCTATTCATCTGCATAGGCTCTGGTTCTATGATGGCCCTACCCAATCTAGCTGGTATTATTTAACTATGGTTTTTAGTCAGGTTAGACTTTTGCTGGCTTAGCAACAAACCAGCTCAGCAGAGAATCTAGCAAGTGCCAGAGCCAGCTGGGGACAGAATCACTGCCTTAGGGACCTCTGCCCAGTTTTGAGAAAACTTAGCCCCTTCACTAATTACCGAGATTTACTTAGTTTATCAAATTCCCTACTGAAATCTTCAGGACAGGGGAAAGGAAAGAGGGAGCAGAAAGCTTGCCCCCACCCACTCTGGTGGAATTTTACAGGTACTCATTAGAAAAATAGTAAAATTAAAAATTTTCACAGGCAAGCTACACTAATGCAGGTGTGTTTGCATTGGTGTTTATTCTGGTATTTTACTAGCAAAGTTTTAAAGTCTTCACATGGTTTAGCTACCTAAAGCAGACTAGCCTGCTTCACTTACCTAAGAATGATTCTCAAATCAGCTAAACACAGTTTTAAAGGATGAAAGAAAGCACATAAATTTACAGCAC
This sequence comes from Pedionomus torquatus, assembly GCA_013398155.1. Classification (NCBI taxonomy): domain Eukaryota; kingdom Metazoa; phylum Chordata; class Aves; order Charadriiformes; family Pedionomidae; genus Pedionomus; species Pedionomus torquatus. Next base: position 275,272 of record VZRU01000894.1, read on the forward strand.
CTAACTTCTTTTAAATGTAAAGCAATAACAAAATTCTCCAAACAGTTGTTTCCAATTACAAGTTGGCTATTTACTCTGGGATTTTCTTAAATCTTCCCAGATTGCAAAATATTTACCCACACTTAAACATACAGGCAGAAGTAGACATTTTCACAGTCACAACCCTAAAAGTTAAGCTGTTCAGTTATATCCACAATGTCAAATTTAGGAGCTGTAATTTCCCGTTCACAAAGCAGTGGTGGTTGTGTGCAGTCATGCAAGGAGGGGGAAGGGGATGGAGAGTATTTTCTGCTTCTCCTTAACACTGCAAGGTAAAAATCCCAGGCAAGATAAACCAGGACCAGCCCTTATCTAAACCTTGTTAACAGGAATGAAAGTTAGGAACTGCCACAACTTCACTAGAATTTATTACTTGACTTTGTGAAGTAAAACATGTCTCTCTCCCTCACAGACAAAGCAGTGGCAACAAGCTGCACTAATCTCAAAAGTCAAGGATCTGGACTATGTGTAAACACAGGATATGCTTCATTTAAAAAAAAAAATAAAAAAATAGCCACAGTGAAAAGCTTACAGAAATTCCAATATTCGCAATTCTCCAATCTCCCCAGGTTGCAAATGGTCTGAACAACACGTCCATTCCCCTTGTATAAGCAAGGCCACACGGACAGCCTGCAACCGTATTTCTCCTTTCACTCATGGTAACTGGTCGCCCCATTAAAGTCAGCTCACAGTTGCCAAGCCAATCTAAAAACTGGCCTTAACTTAGTTCTGCATGCTCAGGTTGCAAAATCAAACATTAACTTTGGGGGATATTTTCTGTACGTGTTAATTCCTAGCACATGCTTTTTAAAAATCGGGGAAGGAAAAACCCCAAAACATAGCATGCCTCAGAAGAGGTAGGGAGAAGCAAAGGTGCCTTCTCTGTAAACTGATCTTTTACACGTGTTCTTTTCAAATGAAAGTGCTAGATCCTCTGTTACGTCTTGCTCTCAGACCTACAAGTAGAGAGCAGAAAACACAACTGAGGTGCATTAACATAATTTTATACCACAAAATGGTAGTTTTTTTGGTTTTTTTTAAAAAAAAAAGAAGGGTGACTAGGGCCTTTTCTCCGTTCAGAAGTTTCAACATCTGAGAAGCCCAATGAATACAAAGGAAGAACTGGAGAAATGTGCTTGTGTACAGGTTGTTAACACTCAACCTGACAAGCACTTGAACCTATTCATTCAAATATTATGAAGTACTTGATAATATTTTGATCACGACTAAATGATATAAATACACACTTATACTGTCATTTCTGCTTATAATATGCTAAATTGTCCAATTTAGAAGACTACCTCTACTTTTAAATTTCAAGTGTCAGCATCAACCATTTTCCAAAGACTGTTTCTTGTTTGGCCTATGCTATTGTTATATTTTGTTTTTTAAGGAAAAAAAAAGGACATATTCCCAACCCAACCACTAGAACACCGAAATCCTCTGCACTTATTTCCTACTCTTACTTAAAATATTTGCTTTAGAAGGTAGAGCAAAACCCTCTATTTCCACAGAAAATGTCACATGTAAAGCAGTTACGATAAAAACCAAACCAAGAGAAATGCTGAGTTTCAGAGGTCTGTTAAAAGCACAAACCCATTGACATGTGGATAAATAAAAATCAAGAGTATTTCACCTTCATTAATTTCTTTAAATAATTCTACTTAGCATAGTGAGTAGAATAAGAGTTTTCAAATTGTTAAATATTTTTCAAACTTGAAACTGCCTGGCATTTCATATTTCTTTTGTCTTCAATAACAACACATGGATGTAACCTTCAGTTTAAACATTTCTCAAAATGAGTTCTATAATCACTGTGAAGTGCTAGCCACGGTTTACCTACAAATGAAACATTTTATTAGCCACCATCTTTTATAACAACACTATAAATTGTAATTATTGATTTCAAAGGTGGAAAATTGAGTTCAATTTTTTTCAGGTCCACCACCACTAGAATACTTGACTATTTCAGAATTACAAAATTGGGTTCTTACAGCTGTTTGTTATCAAAGGACAAACAAAAAGACTATATTCAATTTAAAGTTTTATTAACACTATTTAAATGCAAGTTATAAGAATGCTTGCAACACCTGCTTTTTTTCTTAACTTCATAATCAATGCTCAGATCAACCAAGTAAATAAACAAATCGAAAGATGGAAATGACTTGTACTTGACAGCTTAAAGAGAAATCCTTAAGTTTTTTAAAGGGAATAGCCCACTACTTGGAAGGAGAGTGGAGAAACAGACAATATAGTACTTGTCACCTATACCAAGACTAGGAAGGTTACAGTATCATAGTTGCCTTCACTGACTATTCAACTAGCACAGTCACTACCTAAGGTAGGGAGGAGACAGAATGACAAACATATATTTATTTTTTAAAAATTTCTCTGATATTTTCATATTCACTTTTTCAAATTGTTCTTTCAGCTGCAGAGTTTTCAATTTAATCTTTTCAATAGGCTTTTCAATTTAATGCTACCTAATCATAACAGTGACAAAGCAGGAGACTAACGACTTCTTTTCCTCCCCATTTTGGGTCCACTTTAAAAGTGAAAGTTATTTAGGAACACAAGATACATGTATGAAAAGATAACTGTCACCTTAAAAAAATCCAGTAAGTATTCTGCCAAAACTAGCATTTGTGAGAGTAAGAAAATTTGAAAGTGGCTAGCGTATTTTCTCCCTAAGTTCTTAAAACTTTGAAAAAAGGGACTCTACAAGCTATTGCAAACTTAAATTGTGCCATTTCAACTTACGTCTACTGTGTAAAAGACTCTTTACCACAAAAGGAAAAAAATTTAACTTGAACATGACTCTCCATCCTAGGGGTCATCAATCTTGGGCACTTTTCATCATGCAGCATTCTCATCTCAAGAACAAGTGGCATTACCCCACAGAACAGAAATACAGAACTTGACTCAAACACCTAACAAAAACAATACCTTTCACAGAAACTGTGACCTTGCAGATATAATAACCTGTGTGAATCACGGAATCACAGAATTGTCAGAGTTGGAAGGGACCTCTAGAGATCATCTAATCCAACTCCCCTGCTAAAGTACTAAAGCAGGATTGGACTGCACCCAAGCAGGTCATCCTGTCACTGGGAATCAGTGACAAGAGTCCAGCTCCATTCTCCTTCAACCCACCCTTCAGATATTTATAAGTATTAATAAGGTCACCCCTCAGCCTTCTCTTCTCCAGGCTAAAGAGAAGAGTGGAGCATGTTAGGCTTAGAGCCAAATTTCATCCTTCTGTTTGATGATCTTAAGAGCAGCAGGAATCAAACCTCTCAGGAAAATCAGAAGACTCCTGTAAAACCTTCCTTGAAGCCTTTACCATTGCCTTGTTGTATGTCAGACCGGAGCCATGTTTTCCTGCAACATATCTCAACCTGTCCACGTAAACTGCAGCACAGGGAAGCTTCAAGCAGGTTTTTTGGTCCTTAAGGAGAGCTTGAGGGTGCCCCTCCTTAACTTCCTCTCACATAAGAGGATGTAGCCTCAAACTACAAAACCAAGTAGGAGACAATAAATTTAATTTTTTTTTCCTGAAAACCCATGGAGTCACCACTAAGAGACATGAAATCTACATTTGCATTTGCAGCTTAAAGGTAGAATTAGCTCTCCCCAAAGCATTGTCCCAGAAAGGGCTCTTTCTCCTTATGCCTTGGAGTATAGTAATTACCAGAAGTGATGACAATGGTAAATTATTTGTACCTGTATAACAATATGCACAGATCATTTAGTATTAAATAAAACTCCACTTTTCCCTTCTTCCAAGTATGTTAATGCTGTCAAATTTTATAAAACTCCTTAAAAATAAGTAATAATTTTGAGAAAAATCATGCTTAAGAGAGCTAACACATAAAATACTTTGTGCAGGAATAGACCCATCATATTTTGACATTCTACCTCTTATAGACCCGATTTTTTTTCTAGCTCCCCTTCTTAAATAATGACCCTGTATATAAAGTGATGAAACATGAAGGATGTCAAGTCTGAAGTAAACCACTTCCACCTTTGCATACCGTTGTAAATATTGCTTCATATTTGATTATAACTGGTATATTTACATTTGTTTAGCAGTGAATTTTAAACTTGCAAAAATCTAAGCAACAAGGATAAGATACCATTTACAAGACAGCCTGTTTTTCTAGATCCTTCAATGAAGGATGTTGACGGCCAAGGGGAAACATGCTTTAAGAGTTACTGTATGAATTGTGGCTTAAATCCTCTATTTAAAAATTCATCCTAAACAATGGCAAAACTTGCATTACCTTTACCAGCCCAAAATCTTCCTATGACAGAACCTGAAGCTTGCATACCTGGTACCTGGTTAGCAATTTCACTCAACTTCTGTTTTCTGTGTTTCAGTTTGCCTTATGATGAGCCATAGGGCATAGAACCTGCCCCTCCCTGAAGCTCATTCCAGTACATCTTTCTCTTTTAAACTCTCACAACTGGAAATACTTGAAGAAAGCACAGCCAAATCCCTACGGATACATTCTGATAAGTAATTTTCTCAGCTCACAATTTTTAAGCACCCTTGATGCTAATGGTTATTCTACAGCATGGAATAATTTCCCCTGGATATTGTCACCTCAGAGACTAAGTACAAACTGAGAGTACAAACCTGAGTGTTTCAGGTTATACATGGCCAATTGCTAAGTAACTCATTACATTCACTGCTCATTAACCACAGTTGTCACTACAGCAAACAGCTTTATTTTTTCACACAAAACAAGTTTTGGAGGAAAGTGGAAGTCCTATAGGCATTTGAGAGAGCAAACAGACTAATAAACAGAAAAACCAACTTACCACAGAAGAAAAATGTTATGGAACAAATTAACCACTGTTTTATTGACATGGTATTCCTTCCAGAAGAAAGGTAAAGAAGGCTGAAATGATATTGCTATCAGTCCTCTGAGTTTTGCTGGTAGCTGAACACTGCCCATTTCATAACTGGCTAATACAACAGATTAAATGAACAACCTACTTATCTGATGTGGCAAATCCTGCATCTTCAGAGTCATGATGTAATCCACGGTGGTAAATTCTATATGATTTAAGAATTCTGGTATCCTACTTAAGTCTTAAAATAGCCCATGCTTTGACCTTCTATTTATTTTGGCTAGCATATCTTCACTACCATGAAGCCAAGTTCTTTGAATTGGAAAACAAAACTTAGGTTTTTGGAACACGGGACTCCCACGTACCAGACCTCACATGCACATAGGAGACACAGCACCAAAATAAAGCATTTGCCCCAAACTGGTAATTACTGAATGTGGTCAGTTCCAAGAGCCTCATTCCCCCAATGGTCACAAAAAGGACCTCTTCGCTTTATAATTACTTGGGGAAAAAAAAAAAAGAATTCTGTACATCAGCAAAGACTGACTAATTCACTTTAATGTTTGGAGACAGAAAGACGTAAGAGGTGCCAGAGCTGGAATGTTCTCCCATGGAAACACGGGGGTTTAAAGGGATACGAGTGTTCAGCAGAACAGAATGAAACTCTTGAGAAATACAGCAAATGAAAGGGGCACGAAACTCCTTGCTCACCCACGCACAGTTATCCTTCAGATCACCTCTTTTCAGGTGGCTGGAAGGCCCTTGCCTTGTAGAATCTGACAAAAAACAACGTATCAACAATTCACTCTCAAACAGCAAATGCATTTCGGGGAGATGGTGTTTTAATAGTAAAGCAAGCTGAACTAAGGTCAGGCATAATCCTTGCCCTTCACCCACTTGGCAACAATTACTAATTAATATTGAAGGTGCCTAAGTAATAGAAGGATGAAAAAGCAGCAGTGCTAACAAACCATAACAGAGTTAAAAACGACAATGAAGGAGAAAGGAGATCCAAGAAGAAACTAAACATGCTGAGAAAAGAGTTTGGTGCCGCTGGCTGCAATTATGGAAACTATGAATGGTAGAGGTGAAGTTGCAGAATCTAGTATCTAACTTTGCTTATGTTAACAGGTGGAGTTTTACCTCAAGATTTTTATTAAATGAGCATGTTGTCAGACTTATGATTAAAATGCAGTAATAAGTGTACACTCCTTTTCTCTCTTTAGCCATTTACAAAGGGGAGAAGGAAAAAAAAAAAAAAAAAAAAAAAAAAAAAAAACCAAAAACAACACAAAACACACATACAAAACCAAAACACAAAACTGGCAAAACCCAAGCTAAACTGTAAAAGCCTTCTGGCTCCTCTGAAAACAACATTATTGCAACCACACACACAAGCTCCAGCACACAAGCTTGCTGTTTCGGCGCGCCGCCCTCGGAGCCTTCTTTGAACTGGAGGCTGATGCAGGATCGTGCTGGGAACTCGCCCTCTCAGCAGCATTCCTCCACCAGCACCTCCTGCCCCTGCCAACCGCCGGCTCCTCAAGCTCACAAGGGGCTCTCCTTGCTTTTTTTTTTACTCCTCCTTTTTAACAGACCCTCACGACTCAATCAAGTTTGCTGTATACGTTTCACTGTATTTGGATTCAAAGTGATCCGCAACTTTTTACTTCTTTCCCTGTTTTATTTTACCCCATCTCGCGTTGGTGCTATATAAAAATACTTAGCGCCATTTAAAAGAACCCAAAAACAACAAAAAACCCCACAAAAAAAAAAATTAAAGAAAACCAAATCCTTCTTGGTTTGTTTAAAGTCAGATCTGCCAACTGATCTTGAAGAGTCATGTAAGATTTCGAAATGGCATGCTAGTATTAAATTAACTCTCTACAGTTCTCCTGAAAAGTGGCCATTTTAGCAAAATGTTCAAGTTTAGGTAAGTTAGTTAAACATTTGTTGGAACACTGTTCATCAGTAATTCCTTAAAAAAACCCCATGCTCATAGTGACAGAGAAGCTTTTATATTCACCACAATTACAGTAGGACTGAAAATTAAAGACCAACCCAAAGAGCTGAGTGAGACGAGGAGAGGGAACTGCAGCAGGCAGCAATGTTGTGCCAACACTGAAGCACTTACAACATTTAAGGCTGACGTGTATGACACTGATCCTACACCTCTCCACTGTGCTCTAACATGACATTTTAAGACCCACATTCCCTAATCTGAGGTGTGTCACCCCTATTTTGGCCTATCCTAAGGCCTATAAAAGATAATCACGCATTTCAGCCAGGTACTAGGTTGACCCAACTGTTCCATTCAATACTTGCATGAATATATATATCCATACAGAATTAAATGGGGTTTCAAATCTGCTCAGCACATTTTGAAAACTGTAAGTCTTTAACGAACATGCACCCTGACAGGAGCACACAAGCTGTTTGCTCTACCATCCCCATTAATCTTTCTGAGGATGTAGGACAACATTCCTTGTTCTATTCTTTAATCGCTCTCCAAAAACCAACCCTTTTACTATGAACTTCCAGGGAAGCAAGACTTGTATTTTACTTGGTATCATTTTTAAAACAACTTACACACAAGCAAATATTTTCCAATTTCTTACTAAAATAATTTCTCCAGATCCGCACCACCATATTGTTTTCTGTGAATGTCTGCCAGATTAACTACATCCTTTTAAAAGAAACAGCCAGAACATCAAACTCCAAACTGTGACACAAGGTTAAACAAGCAAGCACTACTAAATTATTTTCATTCTTGGAAATTCTGAATCTCTTTAAAATTGTCCCCTGAGGAACAGCTTATACAAAAAAGCATTTCTGAAAAAAAAAAAAAAAAAACCTGCAGAAACAGAACTGAAGTTTTAAGCATTTTAAGTTTTCCGTGCTATGGAAAAGCTTTTTGGATATAGGATCAAGAAGAAAGGCAAGGAGATGGGAAAAGAAAGTAGAAAGCTACAACAAGTCAGTCAAGTAATGAGGCTTAAGAGGAAGAGAGAATCTAGCTTAATTCTTGAAAAGGATGCCTGGCTTGAAACTGTTTAAGTAGTGAGTCAGCTCTCCAATATTTAACCACAAACCTGCTTAAAACTTGAGGCCCACAGCTCTTGCCAAGTCTTCAAAGTCAGCAAAGTGCCAGATTTTCTAATTAAGCAAATGGCATTGAGTTTATATTTTGTAGTATTTTAATCTCTGAAATATTGTTCGTTCAGATAATTCAGGAAAGGTTAAGTTTTGGCTTTTTTTTTTTTTTAATATACTTTGCACACAGTCCTCCAATACATTAACAGAAACAACACTGAAAAGCCTGCAAGTTCTTTTTTACCAAAATGTTAAGCAGATTTGGTGAGATGTTATCAAAACTAAGCCCACACCACTGCATTTTATAAAAATAAATAGAGTTTCAGAATGTATTGTCAATATGTGCCCTTCTCCATCCATCGGTTCCTCTTTTGCCCTCTGCAAGTTCCTACCACTTGAATACAACATCCTACTGGCCCTATTGAACATCTAGCTTTTAGACATTGTTTTTGTTTCTTGGAAAACTGAGAATCCCATCCTCCCAAGATATCATTGAATCTGGGTTCTTTTAAAACCACTTTGTCTTCTGTATTTACCTTTTTCTGCACAGAACTCTTGTTATCACATTTAAAAGACTTTTCTAAGTTCTATTTACATGCCTCCTCATGTGCTTCTTGCACGTTTTTTCTTCCCACTTTAAGAAGAAATTCTAATAACCATTTAACGTCACCTCCCTTGTGACCCTAATTCATTGTATAAAAGGGGAATGTTAACAATAGCTGTTTACTCCTCTAAATCAAAACTATGTAGACTCTTCACTGCTGGCTGATGAGAAGCAAGATCCACAATCTTACGGTATCTTTTGTCACCACTGAATTGCATCTGCAAAAAAGTTGAGTTAGGTTAATTTTTTTTTCCTCTGCATTTGCAATGAAAAAGAACATATTTAGCTAATGTGGCTGATGCGATAGACTCTGCAGATGCCTGACTGTGCTCTGGGATACACCAACTGATTAAATACTCTATTATTAGGATCTGCCCAGGAGATTTAAGTAAAACCCAAGTCTAATCATACTTGTGCATCCATTCCTTCTTTTCACTGCTGAATCTTACAGTCCACTTCTGTGCAATTAAACAACTTGTCATCCCCCCTACAACATCTAGAGTATTCCTTTGTTAGCGGTTTAACATGTTCCCTATTAGTCTAACTGATCCATGCCCCAAAAAGTATTTTCCTATTTGAAATGAAGTTACCAAAAACCATAGTTCGATCTACCTGTACAGTAGAGAGTAAAGATCGATTAAATGAAAAAACTTTTTTCTTAGTGCTTTGCAACTAACACAGCTAAAAAGGTCCACTTCCTTGTATTAGAGTTCCGTTTTTTTAAAGAAGCTCCTTTTTGGGTCTTACAAAATGTTGCCTTTTTGAACACTGGTGAAACACTACAGAAATATACTACTTTCATCATAGGGCCCTACAAAGCTTTACTCGGATGACTATTGTATCACGTTAGACAACTGCTGCCTGATGTTAACATCACACAGCACTTTCTTTTAGCAAAAATACATATACCTACCTGCAGAATCTGTAATGAATTGCCCACTTTTCTAAATCTTTTCCTAATATTGGAAAGACCTGTAAAAGTATTAGAAGGATATTCAGCACGAATGGAAACACGGGTATTTGCTTGTGCGTGTGTCAGTGCCTACACACCAGAACGAGCAGCAGAACAAGGATTAAAGCTTAGCTTGTCCTGATAAGAGCGAGCCTAACAGTTGTTCCAGCAGCAAGGCTTGTCCACAAGCATCAGACCACAGCATGGACAACTTCACAGCAGAAAAGCCTCCAGCCAAGCACAAGATGGATAGCACTGAGGTTGCATCACACTGCATGTATCATTCCTTTTCCCGTTAGCCCATCCTCAAACCAGATTACTGGCCAATATTTAAAACATATATTCAAGAAACAAAAACGGAAAAAAAGACAACAAACAGCTGCCCATCCTAAGATTTATGGAAGCTCAAGAGTGAGACAACCGCACCACACCACCTAATGATAGTCAAAAGATATTAAAGATCAGGAAAAATTAGTTTGGCATTACCAGTCAAAAGGAACCACAGAGATGTTACAAGGATTTGACAGATTTTTATTTTTTTTTCTTGCCTGTGTTGCTTACAAGGGGTCCTGGCTAAACCAGTTGGGCACAACTTTTGCTACTTGTTGAGCAAGTAGACGCAAAAGCACAAGAAAATTAAATCTGTCAGAGAACAAGTGTCAAGTAACTTAAGAGATCAGAGAAATAAATACCACCCTGCTCCTCTATAGGATCTTGCACTGAATTTTGTTATACCATTCTTCCTAAAAAGATAAACTAATTTTATCTTTGATTATATTGCAAAGTGTGTGTCACAGAACCACTGGTTTCATTACAAAGTTAGCTTGAGTAACCATTTGCTCTTATTTATGCTTTAAAATAATGGATTGTAATGTAAGAATGCACACAGGGCTTGCAAACCTAGCCATGTTTTAAAATTCTTTATTACCATCAGTTGTGGACTTCATGATTCACTACTGTTTACACAACTACTTTTTCCCTGGGATACCTTCTGCAACTTCTAGATATTAGGAATGAGGTCGATGTGGTATAAAATAAAATTTGCATGTGGAAAACAAGCTTGATTTGGTTTATAGCTAGCATAGACAAGCTTGCCCTTGCCCATCCATTTTGCTAGCATCTGATGGCTATATTGAATGCCCACTTTCTCTCACAAAGGAATAATTTTGAAGACTGCTGAAGATGCCCAAACTTTATTACCACTACTAGCCATGACTATGTCAAAGCAGCCCTTATAGCATCCTTTGAAAATAGTACCAATTCTACAACAGGGTCTCATCTTTTGGAACTAAAGCCTCCAAACTTTACTCTCCACAGCTACACAATTTTTCTTTTCTTTTCCTTTTTTTTTCTGATGAACTTCCACTATGGAAAATGAGGACATTGAAGGCAGTGGGGGGACACTACACCAACCAACATGTGTGCTCCTCGGGTACACTACAGTAATTCTTCGTATTTATATTACACTCTCTTCATCAATAACACTACCCAAACAGATCTCACAATCATTCTGTGCCAGCTGCGCTATTTAATGGATACTGAAGTAGTACCACTTGGTAGAGTACATTGGCTTAAAAGGTACAAACAGTCGCTCTTCTGTTACATTTTTTACTATTAAACTTCAAAAAAGCCTTGCAATCAAGGGACCAAAATAAATGTACTACTGATGTTCTGAAAGCCCTGCAGATCTCCACAGGAGCTGCAGATTCTGAAGTATTCTTGACATTAACGGCTTTATTGGCTAAAGCAGACAATTTGTCTCCTTTATGAAGAGTCCCTATTTCTAGGCCAGCCACCGTCATCTCCTAAACCAGCAGTCCACAAAATGAAGTCCACAAGCTCAAGGTTGATTTCACCTTCCCATCCCTGTTCCTTTCCCTTCACCCTTGAGCAGTGCTTTGCAGGAAGTGATGGAGAATTGCAAGGTTGCCAGAAGAGCAGAAGGGAGAGGTGATTGCCAAAACCAGTCAGGCAGGGGTCATGCAACTGTAGCGTGGAGGGACAGGCAGGCAGTGCAGAGAGTAGGATGCCAAGGCTGCCTAGAAATACATGCAGCCACCTTTCAGGAGGTCCCATTCCTGCTGTCCGAAGGCTACACCATAATACAAGTCAGAAGTACAGTGATGGGCTCTCCTGCTGCTCCTGGCCACAGGTGAGCTCTGGCTCTCATCGGTCTCTGGTGAGCTGCTTCATGGAGTAGAGCCAGAAGAAAATATATTTTTGGAAGGTTACATTTCAGTCAGTTTAGCTTCCTGAGCTGTCTCCCTGCTGGCCTGATGACAGAACTGGCACAACCAAGAGAAAGCAGGAATGTGCAGGGAGGGGGACAGGTCTACAACCAACTGCCTGATTAGCTCAGCTGGGACTTGAAGCCATACCCAGATCACAGCTTCATTCCCACAACTTGACCAGAGATAAACTGACATGCATTCCTCCTTCAGCTAATGTGTGCATCTCCACCTAATTGTATGCAAAATATTCTTTATTACTACTGAGAAATAAATACAAACAAAAAACTATTAAGAAAATCCCACACCCACCTGAACTCGCTATCTCAGGTTTTGCTTTCTAGAAATGTTTCTTCAGTTACCCATCACTTCCAAACTCCAGTATGTCACTCCCAGCTCTTCTGGGTTAAGAATAATAATTATTTTCCTTGCTGTTATTTCTCAATCTGGACCAGCTTCCTGATCAGGTTCACAATATGAACACCCAAACACAAATAAGGGGGTGGCACTGTTTATACTAATGGCACCACAAAGAAATCCTTTCAAACTACACCCACGGGTACACTTTTGTAGTTACTGTATTCCAAGCTGCAGTTAAATAACTGATCATACCTTATTGTCAATGAAAAGTCACAAACAACCTGAAAGGACAGAACACGTAAGAATTCAGATTTAGGTAGTTTTTTTTTTAAACAGAAACACAAAAACAATTATGATTCTGACCATTTGTGGGACTTGCAGCCTTGATTTTAAAGCAGATGCAACAACAAGAATGAGTACCACCCCAATCCAACAATTGTCTAGATGACAGATCACTTCAGCTACGTAGTTTAAACAGCCAGTTTGCTGCTTCAAGGCATGAGAAGTCTGTGGAAAGATGAAGCAAAAAATAATCATTCGCAGATTCTACAACTATAGCATTTTGTAGGTGAAAACTCTGTGGTCTCTAGGAAAACAGCACCATTTGTTTAAAAGCATAGGATGTAAAATGTTTTGGCATAAAACTCATTTAAATAACAAGCCCATAAAGCTTCCTGGCACTTACTTAGAAAGGAATGAAAACAGAGTTCTCTTCTAATTTGCTCAATTCTAAGAACTAGATCTGTATTTTAAATTTAGTATTAATTTGTATTATTCAACATCTTAAACTAGAATTCAAGTACAGACAAATGCAAGTTAAAAACAAAATCCAACAGATATTTAAGCTGATTTATTATGTCCCTCCTAGATTTACTCTGTAGGTGAAAACTCAAAGGAGAAAAAGATCTATAATGTACTGGTTTTCCTCATTACATTTCTTTACTCCAGCTCATCAGCATTTCTGCACCAAACCATACGTTTTAACAAATATTTTTCAAGTAAGGGAAACTGCTTGTTACCATTGTTAGCACTCAAAGTCTTGTAAAGTACTTAAAGGATCTTCTCGCTCTCTACAACACATTTCAGTTGCTCAGGAAAGGGCAGGGAATGACATTAAAAAAATTTACACCAGCTAAACTGAACCGCCACTGTCCACAGAGAGGATTTGTTTTTAATCATTATCATAAACCCCAGCAATTTAAAAGTAATTTCTGAGGAGCTAATTATACATATTTTATTAGCTGAACACTGTCACCAAATGTCCTTGTATGGTGTTTTATCCTATGAAGAAATGCAATAATGATTTTTGAGGTGCTGTCTTGTGTTTGAGAGATGTGGGATGTTGCCAGATATCTGAGGTGTTCTATCCTAAACATGTAAGTTCATTATAAATGGATTAAGAATGGACTTCTGGGTTTAGCAGTTAGTTTAATAAATATTTATGCCCAAAAATCATTGGTCAAATGGGAAAATAAAAGTCTACACTTCAAGATGAGATAACTTGATAGAACCTTTGAGAATTAAAAAAAAAGTTCTTAAAAACCATTAAGTAACCACTAAATAATTGAACACATAATAAATACATGGTAATTAATGTCTGTAATAAGCTGACAAGAAAACTTAGTGGAGCTATGAGGTCTTAAGTAGATCTGAAAACAAGGTCAAAAAACTTTCTGGAATATATTATTTAGGTAGAAAGTTAACTGCTTTCAGTTCAAGAGTAAATAGGTGAGACGTAGTATCTTATCAGAACACAAAGGAGTCAGACAGTTCCCCCATTCTAGCCTTAAGCAACCTATGACTAAGAATAAATGTTAGCATTAAAAAAGCCAATCAAACAAAAAAAAAGAACCCTTTTCTCCTCTGTTTTTGGATTTTCCAAAGCAGGTTTAAAATAAAAACTACATTATTTGAACTTGGTGTTGAAATATATTTCTGCCAAGGAACTACATTTTAGAACATCACTGTGTTACATACAAAACTGACATAAATTACAGCAGTGATTACTGCGTATCTTAAAACACGGAACAGTGGAAAATACTACCAATGAACACTCACACAGTTTGGAAGTATGGGCATCCTTGGATAGAAAAATCAAAATGTTTGCTATGTAATAAAGCTACAAAATCTGAACCGTCAACTGTAAAGTTTCATTAACATAACTGGTACTTTTGATCTAGGATATTTCTTAATGGGTTTCACCTATCGAATAAAGTAAAAAAAACCCTTGCTCTACTGCCTAAGAGGAGGTTTTCCAAAAGCACACAATTCAGGTTAACAATGTGACAGAGACTGTCACTGGAAAATATCCTGGAAATAACAATTGGCCCTTTTGACCCAACTTTGGGGTTTAGTGAATCACTACAGCAATGAGTGGCAATCACCCCACTGCCAATTATTCTGTCCAGTGGAGATGGCCAGTCAGATGAAGCTGGTCAAGTACCCCAAGTGACAGGACCAGAGGCAACTCAGGCCAGGACCTTTGGAAGATTCTCTGCACATTGCACAATCACTGATTTGTCTTTCCTACATCAGTTTGACCTTTTCTTTTTGTTAATCCTCGTTGCATTTCCTTGCTCCTTCTCCTCTCACCACACCTGATCTCAGCTACCTGCCTCTCATTTTCTCTGTTCAACTCAACCCTAGTCCATATCCGGGACACTGCTATCACCATTGCTGAATCTACAATTACTCATGTAATACATGTATTTTTCTTACTTGGCATGCCTGTCATAGCCATTTAGACTATAAACTCTGAAAAAGAGTCAATGATTCCTGTCCTAGTATTTATACTGCAGCTACCACAAGAGAGATGTAACTTCATCTGAACATTACATGCAGTGTAACAGACACGAGAACTCTTAAGTCCAGCCACAGTTCCACAGCAGAAACACCTCTCTGCTCGTCTAAACTGGCATTTGTGTTTTGTGGCATGGCTATCTCGTTGTTTTTGTCTATTCCCATGCAGCGAATTATATAATTTCCATCCAAGAAGTGGCAGTGAGCAGACTATGTTAAAACAGTATTATGCTCATAATACAAAGTGCCTTGCACTTCACCCTTAATTTGATTACAAAATTACGAGATTTTATATGCAATTCTACACTTACAGAGGTATTATTTGATATTGTATTGCCTATAACCCTCCAAACCCACAACTGTAAAGATATCAAACATACAGCTGATGAGTACAGGCTTGGAAAGGGGAAATATACAACTTGTCAGTAAGCTTGACTTACACAAAGTTTCCTAAGGAACTCCAGCTATACTTTACTTGCAGTCAGCACACAGTGCTGACAAATCTACTTTTTTTTTATTTTTGTGTTTAAAGACTGTGTCTGCAATCACACAAGGGAAAAGGAAAGAAATATTAATGGTGGAAACCTTTGAAATGAAGACATTTTTAAGGCGTGCTGTGCCAAAAGTAGTTTAGTTTACCTACAGGATCTGTATTCTCAGAGATAATACAACCAGTGAATCCAGAGATCCATATATAGGAGGATCAATCACGTGTGATTTAAATCTTTTCCATGACCATTTTTAAAACTTGGCTCATAAGATACTAAGGCAAAAAAGGGCACCTTATTGAAAAGTCTCCCACCATTCCCTTACAATCTGAAGGCAATTACAAGGGAAAGTCCATGTGGCGAGGAGAAAAGATGGGTCAGGAGAACACACACCCATCAAACATTCAAAAAAATCATTCCTGCATAGTAAATGATGGATATATTAGCATGGATAAACAACCAGTAAGAATGTCAATTAATTAATAGTAATTAGGATGGTGCAACTTACTTCTACCAAATGCACAAAAATTAGCTTATCAGTCTGCCCAAGTGGCCCACCAAGCTTATAATTTTGGATATTGGCATGTTTTGGAAACACATTGCCACATGTTCTTGACTGGTTCAAAGAACTTCAGTGATTAGTTGGCCTGAAACATCCATTAATTACTGAGTACCAAAACACATGGAATTACCCAAGTTAAGTCTCAAATGCAAAAAGTTCAAAGCTACACAAATAAAGAGGCAGAAGGGCAAGATCATTTGTACCCACTGGCATGGTAATACAGGCACAGCTGAGCTCCTGAGCATTCTGTTTCTCCTTTCCAAGGCTTTACTACACATCAGAACACCCCCGGCTGCCCACTGTGACTGATTCTAAGCAGGACAGGTTTTACATGTGGATTCACAACACACAAATTCAGTAGTTGCTCCACTAATTCTGGAATAGGTTGCCAGTCTTCATTTCATAAAAGGAATAATCTCCTTGAGCTTTCTAGAAACTTTAAGGCACGAACTGCCTGCCTGAGCCTCCACCTCTTCACTGCTATTGCTGCCTGCGCTAGATAAATCATGCTACTTGTAAAAATAAACACAGGTTCTCATATATTATAACAGACCTGTAAAGACTAACACAAAGATTATCATCTCACATTGAGTTAACAGACAAACACCCCTCAAAGCATCAAAAAAATAGTGAAATTAATGATAGCACAGGCATGTCTATCATACTCTGCACCTTTTCTCATAGAAATTTACCCATCTACACAATAATATTTTAAACAATATCAAGATAAACGTAAATCATTAAAGGCAGCCATTAAGATTTCTGTATTTTCCAAGTAATTTCTTAAAAGCCACATCTTCAGTTAGCAGAAACCAATGCTTTCAAATCCAAAATATTTGTGTTCTTACTTGTTTAGTCTATCCAGAAAAAACCAGCCATATGAATAGCAAAACCAGATGTTATTAGTAATAGATAATTAACATCACAAGCTTGCTACTGATTCAGTGCAACCCCAGAAACCAGGAGTTTCTGTGGTCTTCAAGCAACAGGGACAGGTAGTACATTTCATAGAATCATAGAATGGTTAGAGTTAGAACAGACCATGAAGATTATCAAGTTCCAACCCCCTTGCCATGGGCAGGGACATCTCCCACTAGACCACGTTGCCTGGTGGCCCATCAAGCCTGGCCTTAAATACTTCCAGGGGCATCCACAACTTTTCTGGCAACCTGTTCCAGTGCCTCACCACCCTCACAGTAAAGATTTTTTTCCTAATACCCAATCTAAATCTCTCCTCTTCCAGTTTAAAACTGTTACCCCTTGTCCTATCACTACACAAAGAGTCCCTCTCCTGCTCTCCTGTAGGCTCCCTTCAGATACTGGAAGGCTGCTATAAGGTCTCCCTGGAGCCGTTTTTCTGGAGAGAATAGGCTAAAAAAAACCCCAAAACCTGAGGAGGTGTTATCTAAGACTACTCTTCACAGTCATTAAAGCTACAAGTTAGCATGAAGAACTTCAGTTTCATCTAACAGTCTTCCCACCATTCTGAACTTAACAGTGAGGAGAAATCTCAAATAATTTTGCATCTTAATTTATTCTGCACACCAGAGAAACAGCACTAATCTAGGCAGAACATAACCAAAAGTACAATTATATTATAGGTAGCAACAAGTATTTATACTGAAAAGGAAACAAAGGTTAAAAAAAAGAGGTGCTTTTTCTACTCTTATAAGCAGATACTCATGGTAGTAGGGGTCACATTCTATATCAAAGATTTTAACATTACAGGCAGACAGCTTTCAAAACCATTGGAATTGTGAAAGCTCTTTCAATTACATATCCAAGATTAAAGCTAAACTTTTGAGTTTCTCCTAAATATTTTATTTCCCAATTTAAAAAACCCACACTACATTAATTGTGTCCCAGGAGCCATATTTAGGTGTGTGTGGTACAGGAATGATGAGGAGGTGGGCAGAAGGATGCAAAAAAATCTGAAGAAACTTAGTTGTATTCTATTCATATATTATTTCTAATATGAATAGTACCTATGTACTTCAACCAGAACATTTGATACTAGTTACACAAGGGGAATAACTAAGATGACTGTACACTTTTTTTTTAAAAAAAAAAAAAAAAGAAAGAAAGAAAGAAAGAAAAAGGCCAAACCAGTGAATATTGATAATCAAAACAGTTGTCTAACACTCACTAAAAACGATTTTAAATACTGCAAATTAAATATTTGGCTCCACAAACTTTTACACTGACATTCCCTGCTTTCTTCCCTGAAAAGAAAAAGCAAATCACCACAAATACTTTCTTACTACTGCTGTGAAGTCAGAAAAGTCCAAATGAAATTAATTAATACTAGTATTTACGTATCTATGACTCCCTCAAATTGTTCTTCTTTATATATTGACACTGAAGCCCAGAGAAATGCCCAAATCAAATCATTATTTTAAAAATTTGAATTGTGCCTACTGGAATTAACAGGAGGTAAGAGATAACACCACCACCTCTTTCAAAACCAAGCCTATGTTTCTTAGATAATGCAAATTCAATTTATAACCAGGACAGGCTTCCTCTCGTGTCTACAGAGTACGTGCATGACTATCAAGTACCTGAAGTTTTCCTTTTGTGAATTAAACAGTAATTATGAGATGGGATATTTTAAACTAATTTTTGTGCTCTTCTTTCTCAGACTGCTATTTAGGTATTACCTTCAGCTGATCTAAAGGTAACCGCAGTTGAAAGACATGGTCTTTCCTGCTCTGGCTCTAATTAGCCAGACAAGCTTCCATACAAACAATTGCTCTGAAACAGGGGATGAACCATGAAGCCTAAGGAGAAATCCTACTCTTCTTTTTTGGCAACAGATCATACTTTGACCATTTTAAAGTGGTCATGAAAAACCAGCTTCACTATAATGTAGAGAGATATCACAGGGATCTGATAAAATACATCAAGTTGTATATCACTTTTACTGAAACCTAAAGAACACCTACAGGAAAAGGGAACAGGCTGTAGCCTCTGAAACTGATTTCTTTCAAGTTATTTTATGCAAAGGTTGATATTAAGCTGCAGTTATGCAAAGCGCAAATGCTGAAATCTGTTTAAAAGTTGGGAAAAGTAAGATTTTTATAAAAAGCATAATATTTCAGTTGCAACATCAAGAACGGTACTGGTAAGGCGTATTAAATCTAAAACATACACAAGCAGGTTGTTGGCATTCTACAACTTCTAACAGTGCTATTTCTAACTGCCATTTACACTGCAGTAAAAGTGTAAAAAGCTCCGCACAAATACGGCTTCAAAAGTTCCCGAATGTTTAGGAACAGGACTAGTGACCATTTAGCCAGGACAGATTTTGTTTAAAGAAGAAACAGAAGGCCACTTTTGCATTTTCTTTAAAATAAGAACATAAAACTTCACTTAAGTATAAAAGTAAAAATTAAGCTTGTGACATTCAAGCTGTTCCCTTGACTGATGGAAGTTATTCCCACCATTTTTCAAAAAGTCAACTACAGATGTCAGACATCCTTGTGAACTCCAGCTTAATCATTACACAACGCAATATTAACTTACAATTTACATAAATTATATATTTCACATAAATACAGAACATGAATCCTTTGGAAGTTTGTGATTTTATATATTTGATTATTAAAATATTCAGCAACAATATCTACAAACAGTAAGATATTTGCCTCCCCCCTCCACAAAAGATCAAAAGCATAAAGATTAATTTAGACCAAGACCATAAGCTGTAGGCCTGCATATGAAGTAGCACATTTCACATCTGATGTCTAATGGCAGTGCAAGATAAATGGCTTGCTTTCACCTTAAAATTAATATTCACTAAACTGGAAGGACAGTAGTATGTTTTAAAAACTTATTACACTATTTAGTATTTCAAGTTAAAAGGATATATTTGAAATTATAACTATGTATTGTTTGAAAATATTTTGGCGCTGGCACAGAATCTGCAAAGAATAGCCGAAGCTTTAACTTAATTACCCTTTTACAAGAATTGTGGTTTGAGAAAATACAACAACTTCATAAACATAATAATCACTAAGCGTAATAGCCTTTGGCAATAATGTTCCAAAGCAAGTTTGGATAATCCAAGATAAACCATGACTCCTATTCTTTCCCTCTGTACTTTTGCAGTTAATACAAAAATTTCAAAAGCAAATGAAAATGGTGTGTCTCAGACTGTGCAAGCAAACTAAACACAGACTTGTGTCAAAGCAACACATTACATCCAGCAATAATTTAATTAGTCAACAAGTGTACATTACAGAAACTGCATCCATCAAAATAATCTACAAATGCTACATTATTTTCCAGACCAGAAATCGAAAGGAACTGAAGAAAATTTAGACACAATTATAGAAACAGTATGAAATAATCATTATGCTACTTACGGTTCATTTTAATGGATAGATACTCTATCTGTTTATTGCTGGAGGAAAGACACCCCAAAACAAAAAAGCACAGAAGCCACTCATGCCTGGCCTAATAATACTGCAGATATTTTGAAAATAATTTAGAACTAAGAATGATAATTATCTACAGCTAAGACAATAAAACACTGTAATACAAATTCTATATGTAACGGGTGGTATTAGGATAAATTGTCAAGCATCCAAAATAGTGCAAAAATCAAGTTTCTTCTAACTGATTCCTAGTGCCCTTTCTTTATCGTTTCCCATTCAATACCCTATGCTCATCCACCACATTACTGCATCTTGCCCAGCTCCTACAACTTCTGTTTAACCCCACCAAACTTTAGGTTGCTCACCTACATGAAACTCCTCAGGTTTCCACAAGTCCAGTTCTACATCAGAATCGGATGGTTTATTCGTAATAGCTGATCATTACAACACACTAATAATACGCTTTTTCTAAACACGCTATGTGCTTTGATACTATTGTACAAGTTATTTAACTGTGACTATTTTGAAGATTATTAACCTAACTTCCCTTTCCTCTTTCATAAATTCCAACCCATTTATGTAAACTAACTGATATGCAAATCAATTTTTATACATCACCCCCTAAAAATTACAGTAGGAGAAAATTGTTGGTTTTCACTTAGAAGACAATAATCCTTAATGTTCTGGAAAATAACTAGAGACGTCAGAACATTATGCAAAGCACATATACTGACGTTACTTTCCTTGGAAAAGAGAGAGGGCCTTTTAATTTGCATTATTTCAGTCACATCTATAACATCACAAATCAGAAGGCAGCAAACTGCGGTGCAGGAGGGAAAACAAGTGGTTGGAAAAGTTTTAAATAATCCAGGATGGAACCACAGCCAGATGACAGTCATCCCTCGCTTCTGCTGTGCCAGCAACCAAGAGCCTGTGGTGTGCTGCAAGAAGGGCTGCTGTCAAATTCTGAAACTGCCTAGTGCTGCAGACGGATGCAAATTCTTCTGCAGCAGCAGAGACAGTGAGTTTTGCAGGCAGTCCTACAGCACTAGCCTACTTCAAACAGGATCACAAGCGTGTTAATTTTCCCTATTCT
Organism: Pedionomus torquatus; assembly: GCA_013398155.1. NCBI lineage: Eukaryota > Metazoa > Chordata > Aves > Charadriiformes > Pedionomidae > Pedionomus > Pedionomus torquatus. Next base: position 296,726 of record VZRU01000894.1, read on the forward strand.
GACAGCACTGCACAGCAGCGTCCCTCCGTTAGCCCCAGTCATGTCAATCTAAAACGCATTAATTCCTGGGTGCTGAGGTGATACATTTTGTCTACTAAGTTCACTGAACGAGGGCTAAACTGGATAGAACAAATTCATATGGGTATGTTAATTTTAGCCATTTTTCTAACTCACTATGTATTGAAGCGATAGCTGAGTTCTTTAATCTCTACCACATCTAGGCCTCCGTGCTGCCCATCAGACAGCCTAGGGAACACGAAGGAATCATAAGATCCTCAGAAACTCAGTTTACTGCTTGTGTGGTACCATACGTGACTCATGAGCATTTCTCTAGAGAATCGCCTATAGCTGACACTTTTGAGAAGTTTAATTACATTTGCAGGTCTTTTAAATCTCTGCCCAAACTATAGACCCATGCCATCAGTAGTGAAATATAACCCTAGATGAAGCACATCTAGTAGCTTAGTAAAAAAAAGCATTAAAATAGATGTACAAATAGTGCATAAAATCTGTATGCAGAAATGGCAGGGCACCACATAACTCATTGGTAAATTCATTACATCAGGCACAGGCCTAATGCATCCATATGAATGCAAGCACTTCATAAGGGAGAGTTTACAGTTTTCTTGGAAATAAAACTGTTCTGTGAAGTAGCAAGCACCATCACCAAGGGCCAATGAATAAATTCACTACCCTCACAAGGTGCCAGCCCCCCAGCAAAATCCCTGCCTCTTTCAGGAGACAAACACCGAACCACTCACAAATCAGCTGCTAAATTGATGCGATTCCCATCGTGCCCACTTAAAGTGACCAAACACGATACTGTCGGGCATACTGTAAACTGATTTACAAGTAATTTAATCAAGCATGCACAAGATACCTGTGCAAAGCAAACTAGAAAAAAATTGCACTGCCTGCCCCAAGCTATGCTCTCACTAGTCAGTTTGGAAAGAGTGGGATGGGATTGTAGCACAGAGCAAAAGAAACTCAGCTTCTAGGTTTCTGAGATTTTTATGAAATTTCCATTCTACAATGGAATTTTACTCTCACTAGGAGCATAAAAGCAATATATTCACAAATACAGATTGAAACCCAAAGAAAGTTTAAATAAAATTTATTAGGGTTAGCCTATGAGTAACTCAACAAATAGCTTTTAACATACAAACTTTAACGTCAATGTTTTGGTGACAGTTTCAGTTATATTTCATTTATAACTCTAGACTTGCATTTCAAAAACGACATCCCCTTATTCTTTCTAGTTTTATGTTCTTTCACCTGCCCCTATGTAGTTACAAAATTTCCTGTAACTATTCACCTCAAAACAGTCCACTCATAATGAAAGGTGATCGATGATTTGACTTCAGTAAAAGTTGTGTTTGATACTGGAATTAATCTACACAAAGCCTTTACAATGAATGCAAACCAAGATCTCTCTCAAATTGCTGACAGTCAGCCCACAATATTTACTATTTGCAGTAATATGTAAAATACATCTACTGTTCACCACACACTGCTAGGCTTTACTATTCCATCATCTCAAGCATTCTTCTGTGATATTTTCTTGTTTGTTCTGAAGTCTAGAATACAGAAGGCTTTCTGAAGTCACATTTCCTCGGTATAGCACACTTGAGAAATAACATTTCATACAGAACAAACCTAAAATCTAATTACTTTAAAACCTCATTAATACAGTATTTCACTTATTCCTTGTTAACTGACAAGGAGGGTTTTTATATTTCATTATACAAGAGTTTACATTCTTTTTGGTTCCTGGGTTATGTCCAATTTTTGACAAGTTGAAAGCTAGTGTTTCTACAGCCCAATGATGGGGCAGAACATAAAACTGAAAGCCCACAAGTGATGGAAGAGAGCTGAAGACTGTCGTTCTATAAAAGAATGAACACTAGCTGTCCCTTCCCCATCCTGCCCCCCACCAATAATTTCAGCTATTGATCACCAATAAAAGCTATGTTAACTTGCGTATCTCCATTAAAGTAAAAAACAAAACCCACACACACTGAGGTCACACACTTTTACATGGGGCACTGGAAGGCAACACGCAGAAATATGATCTGCCTATTCTAGACATTTTGACATCTGACAGCAAGTTTAGAAAACAGGTTTTATTTCTAATATGTTTATTTTCTTGAAAAAATTCCAGTATTGTACATAACTAATCACTATTGCAGTTGATTAAAACCAGTGTCAGACAACTTCAAAATTATTAGCTACTAAATGCATACCATGTTTAAACAAACATTCAGCTTTTGCGGTGCAAATACTTAAGCCTACCTGTTACATGTACAATATAAAGCTTATGTTTATGATAAAACACTTGATTAGAATTCAATGCGCCATCCTTAATGCACTGCTCACTTTATAAAGTCAGCACTAGAGCCAATCAACCTCAGAGTACCACTGCAACCAGTCATCTTATAATCAATGCAAGAACAGTATGACTGGTAAGTCAGTAACAACTAATATATAATATTATATATAATACAACAATAACAACATAACGACTGGTTAGTATCACTCTACGCAGTAGCATAAAGTATCTCACAGTAGTCAACATTTAATCTTTTTGTTAAGAGCTTTTCCCAGAGTGCACTACTTGATATTAAGTACTTCAGTCCATCTTCAGAGCCTCAGCTGAACAGGTTTCCTCCTCTTCAGACACATTCATTCTTCAAACTACAATGAAATCATCCTTCCTAAGGAGAGCTTATAACCAGTAAACTCCAAAATGACCAGCATACATTTAAACGGAACTTTATTCTTCCAACTTTTATTCAATGAAAAGGCAAAACACTAAGAAAAAATCTTACATGAATCATAATCTAAATAAAGAGTTGCTCAAAATCATGCTCCAATTAACTTATCAACAGATAAGAGTGTAGGAAGCTATCAGAGATGAAATGTGAACATAAAACTGAATTTAACTGCTTGCCAATTATAAATATATTTATTTGTTGTTACCCTGTGGTAAAGTGGAGGCGTGTATGCTCTTAGAGTGCAGAGACAGAGACGGGGACAGCCTTTAGTAAAAATAACTGTACAGCAGTAAAGAATTCCGAGAAAAATCCTGAACTGATACAGTATTGGCACAATCAAACCTTCAAAAATGTAGGCTCTTGTTGGTCGTTTTTTTTTAATTTCACTCTACAGACAATGTTAAACTACTTTTCACTTTGACATGAAGCTATTTTTGAAAATATACAACTTAAAATTAGTACATTATATCCATTTAACAAATAGAATTCTATACTACAGTTAACATAAGAAATACAAACTCTTCAAAAGAAGTAAATTTAAATTTAGCAGACAAACATGAAGTTGTGCTCTACAGTACCAGTTTAGAGGGGCTTAATAAAATAAGGAACCCTTAAGGAGGAAGAAATAAATATTATTGAGCAAACATACTGACACTTATGGACTAAAGTCGTAGTAAAAGAAAACACGTTTGTGAAGATCAGATGACCCACATACACTGTAGCACAGAAAATCCAAGACAAATAACTTGAACTTTAGATTTTGAAGGGCACTTTATTGCCTTTCACTAGTAAAAATATTTCAAGACCATACAAGTGGCCATACATATCTTAAAATAACAGTCATAATATACTCTTAAACCCAAAGAGTCTTACAGAAACTAGAAGCTTATCTAAGTTTCTGGCATATGTTGTACCTCTGAGACAAAAAACACATTGCTCTAGAACTAAGACCTAGAGGACAAGCTGGAAATGCTCTCCCCACCTCTGTTACCAGAAAAACTTCTGGAACTCGGGGATGGAGGAGGTAAGCACTGGATAAGAAAGGCTCACCCATCCACCTGTCTACCAAAAAGGAGAAGAGGAGGGAAGAAAAATAATAAAAAAAAGAAAATAGGTTGTCTGAAGCCTATGTAGCACAATCCGTTTTTCCCTTTCTGTATACATTCTTTTCTTGTCCAGCAATTTTTAGGAATGGAGCACTCTCTGGAGTTGCAGCACTGACTGACAGGCATGTATTACTCAGAATTTCTCTAAATATAGGCACTACATTATTATAATACTACTAAATAAATACCACAAAGTTCAAGCTTAGAGAACAATTTATTGGATAACATTATATTTAATATTACCTTGTTCATAACTTTTTAAGATCTAAAATGTTTTAACCAAATGCCTTTTAATAACAAAAATTAATCTAATGGTATCCTTTGTAACAAAATTGGAAGTGCTGAGGAAGCTCTCTCAGGAACTGAATACTATGACTTGAAACTTACACAGTAAAGGAAGAAAGAGACACCTATCAGAAGGATAAAGTAGGCATTCGCGCTCATACAGAGCATCTAAACACTTGCCAATTAAATGTGTTTAGAAACCTTAAATTTGGGGTCAATTATTTAATACCTCCAGTCTAGCTACTCAAATACTGTATAGACATATACAAAACATCCAGCTTACTTTAGCATTAACATTTGTACACCTGTGAGAATTAACAGTAAAACTACCACTGCCCTAATCCTTTTACATTTAGGGCAATACAAATTGATGAGTAACACACTGCACTCTCACTTTCAAGGCATGGAAGTCTACTCAATAGATTTTAAGAGAATGAAACACAAAGCAACTGTCATGACCCAGAAGAGATTCACAATTTAACTCCACTATCCTAAATATTTTTTAGACAAGCTGTGTTAAAACTTATTATTTTAGCTATTATAATTATTTTATTTTTTCATTGCGTTACCAACCAAAAACATTAAAATAACGAGGAGCTGCAGATTAGACCTGATTTGCCACACCAAATAAAACAGCAAATATTTTTTTCTACGCTTGGCAATCTGAAAACAAATATGTAATAAAAGTCTACAAGATCTGACACTGCGTTCATACAGTAAGAGTTTAAAGCATGCCAGTTGTGCTCTCCGCTTACCCCGAAGTAAAATGAATAGTCATCATACAAGTGAACCACATTTGGAAGATATGCAGCAGCATACCTTTCAAGGGTCTTTTTAAAAAAAAAAAAAAGATCCAAAAGGTAACATGCATCCCTGTCAGCTTTGGTAGATAAAAACCACAGTTCATCTGTACAAGCAGAGACACAACAGGATCTCTTAACACTCATGAAGAAAAGTCAGAGGTGCAATCATTTTCTCCTGGAGAAGCATTAACATATAACATACAACTATACTCATATTTACATAAAACATACAAATTATACTCAAAAGTTTCCTAAATCAAAGTGAAGAATACAACATGAAACATAAGTAAAGATATAGAGAAGAAGGGAAGGAAAAAAAAGGAAGAGAAAAAAAAAAAGATATTCGAGCACCAAGAGCAGAAAGGAAAAAGAAGACTACAATCCAGAAATACAAAATACAGGTTTTCAAATTCAAAGACAACAAGCTTTAGCTTGATGAGGAAAACCAGCAGTTAGACTACCAAAAAAATGTACCAGCTGTATTTTAAACAGATTGCAGAGACCGGAATATCAGGAGAAGGAGTACATGAAGTACTCCAGATGACAGATACAGGCCTAAACTTCATTTGTAAAGACGGAAAAAGAAAACGTTGAAAATGTTGTTTGGATAGGGAACAAGGGGGATATGAATAAAGCATGATCATGGATTCAAGGAGAAGAGGAAGAAAAGACGGCTGCTCCCAAACAACTGCCCTGGGCGAGAGAGGATTATACCGCTGTCAGCAGCATCGCAACTGGGGAGCAAACAAGTTTGAGAGAGATGATAATGAGCTCCAAGACATTCAAAGCATTTATGATAATAAGAAAGTCTGCAAAGAAATGCAGGACTGAATGAAGGCACACAAAGCCACAGAACTCTACAAAGAAATGCAGTAACCTAAATAAAGGCGACAGCATGCAAGATTTCTACGAATGCTGTACACTTCGTGATTAGTGGGAAGCGGTAGAAAGGAAGGAAGATGCCTGCAGCAAGCTGTACCACAGATGCCAAAAAAGGGACAAGGTTGTGACAGCCAGGCAAGTTTTCTTATGTCGTATCTCCTCTTATATCTCTGCTAAAGCAGCTTAGCTATGTTTTATAAAAAGCACAACTACACTTTGAGAATGTAAATAATTTTTTCAATTGTATCATTGTACCACCTGGCAGATGCATAGTATCAACTGCTTTCAGTTACAGTTATTGTAGTGGTTTAAAAGCAAGAGCATATTTTATATAAAATAAAACATGTAGTCTAATTACATGCTTCGATCCGTGTATGAGCTAGTCTGAAAAATATGGACAGCTACAAAGAAAAGAGTATTACACCCTCTACTTCTAGTGGTTGGCTGAAAAGGCTAAACTTCTTGAGTGACATCAATGGGGAAAAAAAAAAAAAAAAAGTGCCCTTGTATTCCAGGAAGATTTTTTTTGAAGAAAAAATAACAACAACTGTACTTTAAAGGAGTATTTCAAAGAGAGATTTTTTTTTTCTTAAAACATAAATACAACAAACTGTAAGATGTCGGAAGAATCTTAACATACTTTCCTGAAGAAGTAGCCCTCTCTGTGTTTGCTTGGTATCTTAATTTGCCTTTGGTTTCAAAACTTCAGGCTTGCCAAGAGCTATTCCTTTCAAAACCTCAGGAATTCCATTACTAGTTTTAAGCTAAATTAAAGGAAAATAGAAGTATTCAACGCATGGCAAAAGTATGCACAAAGTGTTTGTTGATACTCATAAATAGACTGAAAAATTTAGACATGTCTGAAGGATAACTGCTGCACAGTCAGCTCTGTTTTGCTCTGCTGTGCAGCTAGCAAAAAGCTACTGCTGTCTTTGCAGAAACGCTCCACGTAATACACATTGCTACCAAGATCGAACACAGCACGTGTTCATTTTTCACTTTAAGTTTATATATAAACCAAAATTTGCATTTCTGCATGGGAAAAAAATGGTGGGAGTTTCCCCTTTAAAGCTACTGCTTCAACATCTGCATTTGGGAAAAAGATGCTGTGCTGTCCTAAGGCATAGCAAAACCGGTCAACTCTCCACCCTGTCAAACAGCTTGCAAGCCATGAAATAAAGACATTTCGTCTCTGAAATGCATTTAGTACTGTGCTGATGACTATCTTTCCAATGTTCACATAATGGGTCCCTTCCAGCTCATGATGCTCCCGTTCCATGATTCTAAACAAGCAGTATTACTAGAATCTGTTTTGCTGACTAAATTATGGTAAGAATGAAATGTCCCCACCTGTATAATGTGCCAGGTGTCATACTAATGCACAAGAAGATAATATCCCCATGCAACGCATTTAAGAAAATATGCTTGAAAGACAAATGCTTCATGTCAAGGTGAGTAATCCCAGCAGGCAAGAACTACTACACAGTTTAACTTCTTTGGCAGCAGCTACAGGAAAACAGTGGAAATATCAACACATCAGTTTAACAGCAGCTCCAGCGAGAGATAGATCAAAGTTCGGTATCTTCCATAAGGAATCCAAGTACCGGCATATGGAATAGAGATCTTATTTTACCCTGGAAAAGGCAGGAAATTAAAGCAACTTTTCACCATTGAGTCAGCACACAGTAATGGATCGGTGGTTTACAGTAACCATCTCCACTGTATGAATGACAGCAGTAGCATCTCAACCCTGCCAGGACCAAAATCACTATGAAGAAAAGCCAAGGGAAAGAAGTCAGATCTTCAGACTGAAAACACAGTGCCCCAGTCTCTCCTGAGTTTGGAAAACTACCACTATCAATCTCTCAGATATACTAAATGCCCTATAGTTCTCAGCTTTTATTACAAGCAGAGACAATTCATACCATATTTCTGAATCACATTTTCTTCAGCAGAAAAGTAACAGACACGTGTACGTGAAAAAGCTGAATAGCAAGAAATACTTGAGTACCTTTGTCATAACATACGCATTCATCATAAATAAGGGGAAAAAAAAAAGGGTAGGATAGACTCCAAAAGTAGGGTTTTTCTTAAAAAAAACAGTTCAAAACCATGCCAAAACAGAGGTGTTTTTATCAACAGCCAACTTTAATTTAAAAAAAA
>VZRU01000894.1:310530-326743 GCA_013398155.1 Pedionomus torquatus
AAAAAAACCAACCGAAAAAATCAACAAAAATTAAATTTAAAATAAAACTAAAGAATTCAAGCTGTATTTGCACACGCAGCTTTGGAAAAGATTGGCTCAGTCGGTTCAGCGTGGTTTGTTTTAAGCTTCTTGTGAGGCAGCCGCCGTTGGTTGTGTGGTAGATGACGGCCCGGGGTTATTCCACACACTGCTTTTCACACACTGCTGTGGTAACTCGTCTGCAGGTGCTTAGTTTTCATAAAGTATGCGATGTGCAACTGAGAGTAAAGGTGGACAGTGTAGGTATCAAAAACAAAGATACCCAAAAAAAGAAATGTGAGAAACGAGTCATGAGAGAAGGTGCCGCACGTCTATGTAGTGCAGGTTTGTGGAAACAACACTCCTTTTAGCCAGTGCAGAAAACCATCACACACTTGTTCTCGCTCTTGCTACCCATATGTCGTCTTGTCTGCTGCGGGTTTACAGACCAATGTGTGTGACAGGTCTTGGGCTAGAAGACCTTGTAATCTGCAATTAATCTTGAGTGTGTAATTACTGTCCCAACACACACACATGTCAAATGCATTGGTTAGAGCAGCCAGCAACTTGCTCAAAACTCTCAGCTTTGTCTCAGATCGCACTGCATATGTTTCCCCCTTGTCTAGCTTCTCTGGCCTTGCTCTAACTTCTCTGACCTTTCCACCAAACAACACCTAACACTGAGTTACTTCACAGAGCTGATCTGTCTCTCTATCTTACTTTCTCAAGGGTTGTGCAACACATGTTTTGACTGTGTTTCAGTTTATCTAAAGTCTCTGGCAGGGAGAATGAAGAATTTTCCTCTGGCAGTTGCTCACCTTTCTTCGCTTCCCTTGACAGTTACTGCTTTGTAGCAGAACTGGCAGAAGCAAATGGATGACAGTACTCCACTACCACAACATTCATTTAATCTGTGGGTTGTATGAGAGCTGGAGAAGCTGAACTTCATGCAGCGATTTTCTTCAGATGTAAATCCTAGAAAGGTGATAATATCTGGAAGGAAAGGGTAACACAGCTGTGGTTTAACGTTTGTACCATTGCAGCTGTTGGCTTCTGTGCATGTGAGTGAGTCAGCACTCAGAGAACTGGATGGATAAAGCAGAGGGAAGGGTATTTTCCTGTAGCTGAGTCACGTAATATGTGAAGTCACGTAGCAGACTCTCATCTAACAGGCTGTGTATGTTCATATGCCTTATATGTAATATATCAATGGGCTACAAAGCACTGAGTTGCTCTTAAGATAAACATCTGAAAGATTCATTGTGACCTTCAGGTCCTCTATAATGCAGACTTGCCTTAAAGTCCACTTGGCTTCAGTTGTTGATCTTGACCTGTGAATTCATATCCAAGAACGTATTTGTACGTTGCAATTTGTGGCATGGCCTTCTCAGCAGTGTCTGGAAGAGCAAGGAACAACGTTTGTTCTGCTGGGTCATTTATTTATTTTCCTGCTCGCTCTAGCTCTCAGTATGCCTTCACCAACTCATGTGAATGGCTGCAATTGAACTAATGTCAGGATTTCTATTACATTTGGATAATACAGTGTCTTTTCAACAGTCAAGTGTAATGTCTTCATCAAAGGTGAAGTGCTGGTTTTGTACCTGTCAAATTGGTCATCCTCACCCTGGTGTTCTTTTACCCAGCTCACTCGGACTGACTGACAGAGCAAGTCTGTATTTAGATACTGGAACTTTGCTGGGCTCTGTGGCTCTTACGTGTCTTTCTCCTGGTGATTTTCTGGCTTCGTAAGACCTTGCTGTGTCTCATTCCTGCTGAGAATTTCTAACTGGTCACATTGTTATTCCATCTTCTTTTCACTTTATAGATGTTTTGGGTCCATGACTGGTCATATCTACAATCATTATTGCAACTCTGTCCAGATGCTGTATTGATTACTAGTCTTTCAAAGACTGCATAGCAGCTTGCAGACTTCTGCAAATAACAAACTTAACAGTGGTTTAAGTTCTTTGATGGCATCTTCAGTTCTGTTTCAGATCTTCCTAAACTTTCTTTAGCTCAGCTTTGAAATCAGAGACTTTTGTTGTTGTTTCACTAGAGCTTTCTTATAAAGAGATTTTCTCTTTTAAAAAGTTAATACTGCTGGCACCTTTAAAGCTCTTCCAGAAGTGGTTAGCCAATAGCTAGTATACTGCTATTATTTTAGTAGCTAAACATTCCAGTTTGTTTGCTTGGGCATTTCGTACGTGGTCTTACAGAGTGGCTACCGGGTGTGCTAAATACATGGCTCTTCGGAGGCAACAAAAGTAATCATACATTTCATCATTCTCTGATACATAACTGGTTTGCCCAATTAAATATTTGCTTTAAAGGTGTTAAATTTTAGTTCTATTTAGAACTGTCTCCTTTACTAATAATGAAACTTTCAACCCGAATGAAAATTTTCAGATTAGCACTTCCTTTTTCTTTAAAAATTAGAAAGTCATATAAATATTTTGGAAAAATTCTTAGTCTTTGAACAGGAAATAAAATTGAACCATATCAGATATACTGTAACTTATATTTCTAGAAGTTCTCATTTCACTGTCTTAATGTATTTCTGTGTTGGTTCATAGACCCCTCTTGTTCCAGTTCCTAGATTTTTACAAGATGATACCAACGTTTTGTGGTGGGTTTTATTATGGAATTTGGACTTTGTGGGGCAAATGCCTTGACCTACATTGATTTAGGCAGTGTTCAGTTCTGTAAGCAAGAGAGTAGTGCAGTCACATACAACAGTTTAACAGCACATTTATCTAATTAAGAGATTGCTCCCTTATTTACCTGGTATTCTTTCTTAATGCCTGAGCCTGAAACAGAGGGACCTCTCAGGGAATAGAATGCAAAATTCTGCATTGTGTTTCTGCAGTTTTCTTTCATACATTGTTCAGAGAGTCATGGCAACAAAATTCTCAAGGGTTAGAAGTGAAGGAGTTAAATTTCTTCTTCCCAAGAACTTTGGAACCTATTCCATTTCATGTATAGTTTGTTTTCTCAACCAGGAAGACATTTCTGATCAGTATGAGATGTGTATACCCCAGCATGAAGCCTGGTTGTATTTTTGGAGATGGATACTGGTTCACATCCTTAATATTTCAACTCTAAATTCTACTCTTGAAATAAACATAGGAGAGTAAACAGTTTTTCTTAAAAATAAAACCATAGCAACATACTCATTACAAACTACATAACTTTGCAGACACTTTGTTTTGTAATAAAGACAGCCTTTGATATTGTTATAGGTACCACCTAACCTAGCTATAGGTGAGGGCTGTATTATAAACACAGTCTTTTGGGGTTTATGACTCAGCAGTGAAAGCATGTGTCTGGTTGAAATGTGGGTATTATAGAAGCTCACTTTATGCTGTAAGAGGCTACCTAGAGTGTAATTTTATTCTAACACACGCACCCTTTCTAAATTCCATTTGTCACTATCAAAAACTTCTTGCTTGAAAAAGAGCTACGCGTTCAGCCTATAACAATTCAGGAGCTGGAAAACAGATTTACAGAGAGAGCTGGACTTGGTGTGCTAGCCTAACAGAGTAACGCCAGTCAGGTTACATTCTGCCTTACCTTAGGTGGGGCATGCTAAGTAGAAAGACTTTTTGTATATAAAGTCAAGGAGGTTTTGTTTTTACAATTGAACAAATCCCTTGCATACAGTATGGGCTATATAGCAGCCACTTGTGGCCTGATCCTGCACTTCTTAAGAAAGAACACCACCCTTGTCTTTTTTGAGAAGGAAGTACAAGATTGAGCCGATAATTTAAACCAGTAGTTTAATACTTCATTGAGTATGGTCATCATTAGTTAAGTTGCCATCATTTTAATCAAAAGAGAAAAAAAAAAAAAACATTCAAATCCAACAGTAAATAAAGGCATCTTGCAGTGGGATATTTTAATTCACATAGGGAAACTTTTCCTGAAATTGCTGGAATATGATTAACCTTCTGCTTTTACTCCTGTGGTATCCAGGAAAAAGTAGAGCAGGTCTGATCATTCAGGAATTCCTCAGGTCTGTATTGTAGTTTGTTTTTCCTCGGTTGTATATATTGTCTTGTTCCTGTACAGATACATGGTTAAAGGGTCCACGAGCTCTAAGTAGTGTACTCTGAAGGAGGGGATACTTGTCGCTGTGACAGTTGGTCAGTAGACTTTTAAAAATAATACAATGAGCTGCAAAAACATAATTTTAAACTTAGGTGTTTTCTCTGACCTCATTTTAGGCTGAGCTTGCCGTCTGAGATGCTATGTGTTTTACTTCTTGAGATATTAGCTATTTGGTCCCTTTACCACTTGAATATTGAAAGCCTGAAAAACATCGTTGCCAGTGAAGCTGCCTTTTGGGCCTCCCAAGTTTATATACAAATTCAGTTCTCATGACAAATTAATGTTCTGCTTAACCAAATTGAACTGTTTTCATTCCCCTGACAGAGGCTGCCACACACAGTTCTTGTAACTTCTTGCTGGCTGTTTCCCAGGAGGAACATCAATGTGTTGACTGCAGAATGTACACACGCTTGTTTCCAACTAGCCTGTGATAACCAAGTGGGATTACATGCAAAAAAAGCTACAGCGTGTTGCAATAATGCTGAAGACCTGACTGGAGCAGACAAAAGCAAGGAAATTGCAAGTGAAGACTGCTATTACGTCCTTACTTCGCCCCTTTGTATCTCAGTTTCAGGACCTCAAAACTGTGTTCACTTGACTACGTACAAAACTGTTCAGAGAGCATTGTCACAATGTCAGACTTTTAAAAATTAGGCAACTTGTGCAACTATAATTTTGACTCCCTTTTGGGCACAAAGTAGGATAGAATTAAGTGGCCTGTCATACACCATTTTTCTATTTTGCCCCTTCCTCATTCAGGAGACAGAATGGATGCCGCTCACAGGAGAAAACAGCTGGTTATTTTAAATTTCTGCATGCAGCAAGTGTCCTTTGCCTTGTTTATTTATTCATTTAGTGAATAACTACCTTGGTATTCTTAGAACATTTGTCATTGTGTTAGTTCATACTTTCTTGGCATTAGTGGAATTATTTCTGTGTTTCCTTTACAAGAGAAAGAAGACAGTTTCATTTTACTTACAAGGGAGTGTGGGATAGGTCTACAAAGGGTCTTGGTACTGCACTGCTCAGATTTGTGGCAGTTAACATTGAAGGGCTTTGCTGCTGGGTAAAATCAGTCACAGTTTGTTCTCTGCCCAGGTTTCGTATATGATATGGGGTGGAAGCAAGTGGAGGACTGGGATCACATGGTATCCACTCTGAACAAGAAGCTGGCTAAACTTTTTTGCTGTGAAAGGCCAATGATATTTATGGGACTGAAGTCCCAGTGCTAAAGAATATTGTAAGATGATGGGATTGTGTGTATTGTGTCCTATGAGCAGGTACGACAGAGGTTGTTCACAAAGATGATTAGGGGTCTGGAGCATCTCTCCTACAAAGAAAAGCTGAGGGACTTGGGTCTTGTGGAGAACAGAAGACTGAGGGGGGGATCTGATCAATGCCTATAAATACTTAAAGGGCGGGTCCGGTCTTTTTTCAGTGACAGGACAAGAGGTATTTCAATGCAGCAAGTACAGCTGCAAAACTTACAAGTGTGTCTGTCAACATCCCCAAAACTATATGAGTTGGAAGGAGCTGCTTGCTCTACTTGGAGCTCACTTCAGTAAACTCTTTCATATTAGATGCCTAAGGGGGCCCCTTTATACAGAACCTGAACATTTAAAGGGTAGGAGAAATCATCCTGTCCCTTTCCTATAGTTCAGTGATTAGAAACCCCGAAACTCTGTGAGGAGCCTGGGTTTGATTACATCTTCCATCTGTGAACATATAAATTAACATTTTCCTTCACTCAGGGTGTGCTATAACCATCGTATGGTTATAGCCACTGAAATAGTTTAGTTGTGAGTGTCTGGGCTGGACCTTGAGGAGTAGAATTAGCTTGCTGGGAAGTTCAGAAAGTGGTCAGAGATGTTTTGGGAACCTCACTGAAAGAGGAATTTATGGAATGTAAGCACCTCCATAGCTGGGAAGCAGCTGGATGGGAATTTTGAAAACAAGTCATTTTGATTTGAAGGATCGTAAGTGTTCATTTTCAGCATCTGAGTCCTCTTACTGGTGTAGTCATCAAGACTTGTCTCAGGTCACACAAGCAAATCAGTGACAGAGAGCTGGGGTGAGGCTTCAGCATACAGACAAATACGTCAGACTATGGAAAAATCAACACGGGTTTTTGTAGATAGAGAAGCCTTGTCGTAATCATGAAGTTCTGTGACGAACAAGAAGCTGATAAACCAGGGTGATACATTCATGGTAGTGAGTTCAGAAGAGCTTTTGGCACAGTCCCTCACCGATGCTGCTAAAACATTAGCTGTGATAGGTTAGGAAGTAAGGTAAATTAGTAACTAGCTGAAAGAAAAGAGTTAAGGGGGTAGCAATAAGTAGTCATTTTTTACACCGCAGGAGAGTTATGATTGGACTCCCACAGGGATTCATGCTGGGACCTGCACTCATTAGCATATTCAGAAATGGGCTTGGAAAGAGAATGCGTAAGGAAGCAGCACAGTTTGCTGCTGATGCAAAATCCTTTACAGTAGTGGAGTATGAAGCTGACAGCAAGGAGTTGCAAAAGGATCTCAGTCTGCAACGTGAGTGTTAAACTAGGAATTGAAATTCTGTCTCGATAAATGTAAGTTAATGCATACGGGCAAACCCAGTCTTAATTATATGTACCTAGTGGTAGGTTCTACATGTGCTGTTACCATTGTAGAAGGAGTGCTTATAACCTCTATCAGTAATTCCTTAGAAACTTAATTTCTAGCTCCAGGTCAAAAATACCAGGAATTATTAGAAAAGGAAGACAGAATGAAACAGAAAGTGTCATAACGTCTCTGTAGATGAGTGGTGTGGCCACATCTAGAGACTGCGTGAAGCTCTAGTTTCTCAAGTCAGAGAGAAGGTAGAGGTAGAAAATATCAGTAAAATGGTTTCTATTTAAAATATCACTACCAACAATTGCACTTTTCAATTTGAAAAAGATAAAAGTGACAGTGACAAGCAGACTTCAGTGCCTGGGTAACTGAAGGAAGATAATTGTATTCTATAAAATCGTGACTTGTGGAGAGAAGGTAGGGAGCTCTCCTTCACTTTTTCTAGTAAGTCAGCACACAGGGAAAATCATGGACACAGGTTAGCAGGTTTGAAACAACCAAAAGGTAGTCTTTTTCTCAGATGCTGCAGAACTAAAGTGTGGAGCTCACTGCTTCCAGAAATGTGGAAGCTAAAACTATCATTACTTTTGAAAAGGGATTAAACTCAAGAGGGAAGCAATGCATTGGCAGCAAGTAAATGGAACGGAATACAGTGGCCTTTGGTTCGGGTTTTCCCTAACCCGTGATTTACTGAAAATGATTATATATCAAGAAGGATTGTGACCTGTTCTTTATACTCTCTTCTGGACTGTTCAGTCCTGGTCAATAAGACCAGAAGCGAGTTAGGCATAACTGTGTAGTCTGATGCAGTGTGGCCCTTTTGCAGCAATTACAGGAGAGAGACACCCAGATGGTCAGGGTACTAGGAGATGGTGTGTTGTAGAAGACTGAAGGAACTGAGATTGCTCAGTCTGAAGAAGATGGCTAAAGGAAGAGCTTACTGATGTTTGGGTGGAAGATCAAGCCAGATGCTTCTCAAATAGCGAGGGATATATTGTGAGGGAATGGACACAAGTTGCAATGTGGGAAATTCTGCTTAGATACAGAGATCGATCGATCAACTTATTTATTTTTTACCATGAAGGTGGTCAAATATTGGAAAAAGTTTGCCAGAGAGCTTGTACTACCTCCTTCCTGGGAGATTCTCAAAGCTTGACTAGACATGGTCCTGAGCAATCTGCTCTAACTGGCCCTGCTTTGAGCAGTAGGTGGTCTTTGGTGGCCTCCTGAGGCCCACTGCAACCTACGTGTTTCTGTCCTGGTTCTTACCAAGTACTTGTGCCTCGACTATGTATTATTCCTTAAGGTATATGAATTGACGAGAGCAGAATATATTTGGTGTGGGTTAACTGATATACATTAAAACTCAGTACAAGGACACAGTGGGGACAAGACACTTTGGACTTGCCATAAAGCAAGAGTCAGCTGTGGTACTTTCTAGCTAGTGGCTTGACAGTGGTTATTAAAATACTTTGTAAAAATACATTGAGAAGAGGAGGTATTTTTCAGGATGCAGCCATAGCAGCAGTCAGTAAGCAGTACAGTTGCCCACGCTTACAGTTTTTGCTTTTCACTTCCAATGTCTTATTTAAACAAATGATATATAATTAATTTGTCAGATGCTTAATGATGGGGAAGAGTACACCTACCTTAGCATGTGCTGCCACTTACATGATGTGATCGTGTGAGTGCCAATTCTCTGCATCTGGATAAAACCCGTATCCGACAAGAAAGCTGGTGAAAAGATGTTCTCCTTTGTCTTGGTTTCTCTGACTAGGGTCAGGGCTTCTTGGGATTTGGGTTAAGATTTTTGAAAGATAAGATAGTGCTGTTTGTGACTGTTTCTGTTCAACAGCTGGCAGGCATGGTATGGGTATGAACAAACAATTCAGACTACAAAAATACCCCAAACTACCCGTCACTGTTTTCTCCTGCAGCTGAGCGACAGCGTATTCACCGACAATACTTACGGAATAAGCTGAGTCCTATAGTTTTAAAGAACAGATGCACTTCAACTTAATTGCAGTCAGGCCTGAATAAAAATTAAAGGGTTTGCATGTCTGCTAGTCTATATGTGGGTAGAAAGGCAGTGAGGTTAAGATAATAGGCTGAAAATGTATTCTCAGAAAACATTTAAAACCACAGCAGGGTGTGATTGTATGCAAATAAGTATTTTTGCAATAGCAGATTAAACACCTTATGGAATTTGTATGGAAAACTGCATGCTTGTACATGATGCAAAGTATGATTAAGCACCAGCGTGTGGAGTTTTTGCCTTTGGTAAAAAATTAAGGCAGATTTAAATCAATCAATGGTTTTCTCAGTCTTTTCGCAGTTTGTGTTCTAAGTTATGAATGGTGACTTCCAGACAGAAAATGTAAAAAATAACACCGCTTTTTCCTTGAGCTTGCATCCTTAAAAGAGTGTGTCCTGACACGGTTTCCAGTCAAGAAAAGCATTGCAGTAGCAGAAAGTCTGGCCATAGCATGGAAACATATAGGATCTGAGACAGTGAGAAAAGAAAACTGGCAAATCGATGTAAACTTTTACTAGAACAGCTGTTACTCATATGTGTTTTGCCACCAGCTTACAGAATGACTTACAGAATGTTTTTATAAAACCTTCAAAGTATCTTTTTGATGCTTTTCATGAATGGATGGATTAATCATTCCAGGTTCCAGGACTACATTTAAATAACCTTTTTTTTTTTTTTCCCATGCTCAGAGATTGCTAAAAGGACTCGGAGGGGAGCCGGTGCCCATAGGGGCAGCAGGTACTTTCAAAAAAACCGGGGGTGGGAAGACCTGCATTGGCATAGGCAGATAATCGCTGCTCTGCTTGGTCATTTGCATAACTAAGGGACATTGTGGTTGGCAGAATGACTGAATTGTCTTTGGGAAATGGGCTTTAATGTAAAAGTCGAATCTACTTTACATCCAGAGTTATGTACCTGCCTTTCTGAAACTCCTTTCTATCAACACAAGTTACTGTGTGCTGTGCAATGAGAGAGATACCCTGGCTTTTTCAAGAAAATTCCCTTTTGGCATTCCCAGGAAGAACATTTAAAGGAACATTTAAAGTTGCAAGCTGGACTTTTTCCCCTAACAGTGATAGATCTGCCTTAGCGGAATCAGATATTACTGTGTTTATTTTCATCCAGTGTTTTTCCTACCTGAAGTAGAGAAGATAAAATACATTACTTCAAATTAACTTTGATGTAAATAGTGAAGTAAATCGGACCCACGGTGACCCTGAGTGACACTTTCTCTGGGGTGGATATATTCCTTTATGCAGGAAATAAAAGCTTCTCTGAAGAAGTCAAATTGTCGGGTTGAAAAACAGTGAAACACATTTTCTTTCTGCCTTCCGAAACAACTCTGCCTGCTCAGCAGGAAATCTTCAGAGGGAACCCAAGCTCACACTGGCAGACTAGTCTTCTTTCCTGTCTCTTAATCATAATTTGTTAGTGAAAGCAGTGGTCGGAGAAAGTGCAAGATCAACAGTTCCAAACACTGGTACAGCAGGCTTCACTCTCCTTCATTCACGTGCCTTTGTCCCATGTGCTCCAAAATCACAGCCTGAAGTGAATGGATAAACTGTGATTTATAGACACAGATGAAAATTGGAGGACTCTTAAAGATCACACCCACCCTTCTCTGGGGGTCTCGCCCCTGCTTGGGGCAAGGCTCAGCTTATGAAGCTGCTGCTTAGCTACCGATCACAGCCTGACATTTTAAGAGAATAAAACCAGAAATGCCAGGGTTTCTTTAATTTCTCCCCAGTATATTAGGAGAGGGCTTCTTCAGGAAAGCGAGAACCTTCTTACTACATGGGTAGAAACCACCAGGTGAGGGCAACGGGCCATCCAAGGTAAGGAACCACTCCAGACCTTCAAAAAATTACTTTTAAAATTAGAGCCAAGACAGCCAACATAAAAGTCTATGAGATAACTTGGGGCATGTTGCCTCAGAAGAGGCATAGCCAAAGAGAAGGTGAAGTATGGCAAAGCAGAATTATTGATACTGGAATATAAAACTGCTTTTACAGTGCCTCATTTTGCAGCCAGTGTATTATTTCTCACCTTTAGGACTTCCTAAAGTCATGCATAAAGCTGGTAGAAGCAAACTACATAATTGCTTGAAGCAAGGGAAATAAAAGCAGACCTGTTAATTTAATGGTATTTTAAGCAGAAAGAATTAGATTTCCCTTCAATTACATGTAATAGCATATATTGCCAAATCAGGGACAGGATGAAAATATACACCAACATCATTCTCTCACGCAGAAACAAGTATAGGAAAGAGTCTGAAGGATGGAGACCAAGGATGTCCTGTTCATGGAATTCTGCCAAAGCAGCTGGATTCAGGTGGGACAAGCTGCTGTAGAGAGGTGTTTGTCCCAGTTGTGTTTGTTAGTGCACAGCGCCTCTTGAGAGGAGGAGAGGAAGATGACAGAACAGCTTTTGCTTTCACGAAGCATTTAGAAAAGTATTGCTTGTGTTTGTATTAAAGAACTCCAAAGAAATAGACCTTTAGGATGAAGTGAGAAAAGTTGATGAGTCTTGAGGAAATTCATTCCTCTGCTAAGAAAGCTTCAGCCCCCTCATGGAAGGGAGCTTCAAACTGGTAATTGTGAACCATTAATGATCTTTGATTTTGTTTCTCTTCTCTCTGTCACACTTTGGCCTTTCCTGCGATGTGCAAACGGTTGCTCTCTGTGTTAGAGCTCAGGGTAGGCTGCGTCTGGGTTTATTTAAGACCCACCTGTCAGTGCAAAGCTCTGTGAAGCAGCCTGAAGTATTTGGGATTTTTTTGTTCTGCGTTCACAACTGGCAGATATCAGCTTATTTTGTCAAAGCAATGAAGCAAGATGCTTAGAGTTTTTGTTCTTAAGTTTTCTTCCCAAGGCTACTTAGTTCTGTAGCAGACAACTGTATTCCTACTCCAACCCTCAAATCAAAGCCTTTTTGATACAAATGGGAGATTTTCAGTCAGATTTTGGCTCGGGTCTTATTTCCACATCTCCTTTTCTAAAACCATAAGAATAGTCTTCTTATGTGACTTGCAGGAGTGCTGATTTTGTTAAAAGCAGCCCATTTTGTTAAAAGATGATGAAACCCATAGGCAGCAGTCGCTTCACTTCCTCACTATAATCAGACTGAGCTGTACTGCCACGGGATGAGAACCGAATGCTTCTTCAGTTCAAAGTGGATGAAGGGTATAATTTCAGAGCTGAAGCTGAAAGACATTGCTTACAGTTCAAGTAGAGAACTGCAATTTATTATCCCACCCATCCTATATTGCCCATTTAGATTGAAGGCCTTCAGGCCTGGAACTCTGCCTGCCTACTTTGCATGTTCAGTATTCTCAGGATATGATAAAAATAATAATATATCAGCAGTGGAGGGAATAGCCCAGCGGAGCAATCCACAACTGAGTGAACCTCTCAGATATTATGGAACAAAGCCAGCATTACTTCAAAAACATTTTTTTTTTAGACAAAGTCAGTCAAATGCCTAAATTAAAATCCCACTCAATTGCTTTGATCTTATCAGATGCAGTATCTGTATGTTCATTTAATAAGCCTCTCATGCATTTTATCTTTATGCTTAATTTAAATATGAGAAGCAAACACATTTTATATAGTTGTTATTCTCCAATTACTACAAAAGCTTCTTTGAATCTTTGATCATGAGAATGTTATTTCAAATCCAGTTCTGCTTCGCAATTACAAAGTGTCTTCACTGAAGTTAGTTTGGATGCAATTCTAGTCCAAGCGGGGTAAACCACAGCCAGTCCTCGCAAAACAGATACAACTGCTGAGCAGGGAAGAGATCAGAAGGCACCCAAGAAACTGAGCTGATTTATTTAGTGGTGGGGGTTTTTTAAGCAGAAATTCCCACCAAAACTGTAATGATAACAGGTAGGTGTCTGACACAATGCATCGATGATTTAGCTTTAGATGCAAACTAAAGTTTAAGTAAACTGTTACTATTATTAAACTACTGTAGATCAGCAATTTTTTACTATATCCAAATTTAGGTAAGGCTGTATAGCAGCAGTGTCAGGTAAATCACTGGAAATAACAGCAGCAGCAAAAATAAGTTCCGCTTTGCTTTTTCTCTTAAAGATCATTTGTCTTCAGTGCTCCTTCTTGAGTGGTGAAGGAGCTGTAGTACAGACCTGAGGAGAGGGATGGAACTTAGAAAGGGCAGATCTTTGGGAAAATGTACAAAATATGCAGCAAGAAAATAATTTTACTGCCAAGTCTACAAGAGGGTGTATGGTAGCAATTGCTAGGTGACAAAGTGAAAGAATGAGGAGGAACTTCTCTACTTTGAGGGTGGCAGAGTGCTGGAAGAGACTGCCCAGAGAGGTGGTGGAGTCTCAGCTCTGGAGAATTTAAAACTCGCCTGGACACGTCCCCGTGCAGCCTCCTCTAGGAGGACCTGCTTAGGCAGGGGTGTTGAACTAGATGATCTCCTGAGGCCCCTTCCAAGCCCATATCGTTCTATGATTCTGTAATGGTTTGTTTCAATTTATGTGTAGGCATCTATGAGACTTCCAAAAGCTTTAGCTTAATACTTGTAGAGGAACGCTGTGAAGTCTCACTGTCATGGTATATAAACCGTTACTGAAGTGGCCATTTTCTCAAGTGGCCCTTCT
Organism: Pedionomus torquatus; assembly: GCA_013398155.1. Taxonomy (NCBI): domain Eukaryota; kingdom Metazoa; phylum Chordata; class Aves; order Charadriiformes; family Pedionomidae; genus Pedionomus; species Pedionomus torquatus. The sequence continues at coordinate 323,927 of VZRU01000894.1, forward strand.
ACTATGAAAATGTGGCTTCTTCATTTACTGATTTATTACCTTCATTCACCAGAGGTCTGATTGGAACCCATTGACTTCACAAGGATTGAGTATCAGGTTTATTAAGTGAAGTACTAAACATTTTCAGCTTCAAATGCAGAGGCACTTGCAAGCATTTAGGACCATTATGGGGTCAGATTTGACTATGAACAAACTTTCATTACATTTCACTTTTCAGATAATGAAACCATGAAAGGTTTTACGGCTTTTCCATTTTAAAGTACACACAGTGTTTCAGTCTGTTCCAATAAAGTAACACTGAAGCTCATACACATGATCATCTTTACAGTAATGATTTTGTTTCTGCCTTTTATCCTTGAGCGGGGAAAATCCAAACACTAGAAAGAATTCACAGCCTTAGAAATCTGTCATCATCTCTGTCCTCAGGAAATGCGTAAGGACTAAGAGTCACCGCTTGTTCATTAATAAAAAGCAAGGCAGGCTCAAAACAGCTTGTTTTAAATTCAGCTAGACCGCGTTAGCTGTTTGAAAGCGCAGGCTCATGACTGCAGAACGATTCTCGCAGGAAAGAGGTCCAGCAGACTGATGGGTGATGAGATGCTCAGAGAGTACAAACTCCTACCCAAGAGCAGCAGCCAGAGGCTGACTTGCAGGCCTGGCAGGCGAATCCATACCAAATCCGTTTCCTGGCTGTTCCTGATAAGGACTGAAAAAGGAGGGCTCAGGGCAAACACAAAGCTTTGCAAAGCAAGAGATGCTTTGATCGGTTCGACCACTGCGTGGGAGGGTGGTGGAGTCCAGTCTGTCTAGTTTAAATGCCTGTCCTGTGTCTTGCCTCACCATGCCAACACCGTGCCTAACCTCTAGTGAGCAGGACAAAAAAAATAAAAATCAGTTCCAGTTTATCCAATATGTTGACTTCTTCTACAACCACTGAAAAGGTGTGTCACTTCTGAAGGTATTGGGAAATTAATTCTGATTTAAACATGTTCATTTACTAATGATCTGTTTTCTGAGTTGATGGCTTTATTCAGCTTGAAAAGAAGCACTCAATTTGTTTTCTTCAATACCCTAATTACCAAGTGAGGTTATGGCTTTCCATCACCTGTTCCCTGTCCAGTCCTAGAGAAGTCTTGCAGAGCTGAGCTCGCTGAGAGCAGCAGCGATGGAGAGTACTCTCATGACCTCCTGGTTAAGAACAACTAAACCTGTGAGATGCAAATTCAGTCTTCCTTGGGAATATTTAGTTTATGGAGTAAATGCGTTAAATACTACATGGATTTCCATATAGAAACCAGGAAATAACACCAAAAAGTGAACCGCAAGCCCCTCAGACCAATCTTTTAAAGGTTCTCCACATTCCCTATGAACCAGAATCCAGGTGGCTCAGGACCTGAATGGAGCTTTGGGTGCAACACAGTTACCACTCTAATCAGGGCTGTGATTAAAACAAAAATGACCTGGATTAATTCTTGCTGTAATAAACATATGCAGGAAAAAGGAGCCGCATGCTGGGCCCTGCTACATTCAACAGACTCCGCAGAGGGTGGCAGCACAATTTCTTCTCCAAGTTTTAAGTACAAAAGCCATTGTCTTTGTTACATGCAGAGACATAAACCTTGTTGGTTTGGCCAGTTTTTAATACCTGTATTTACCCAGTGTGCTTCTGCTTAAAGATGCAACTTTAGAAACTGTGATTTAACTGTGAAATGATTTCAAGTCTTTTGTATGGAGTCATTAAACATGTGGTTTTGTCTGATCAGTTCAGCAGGTGAAGAAGACCTTTCTTAGCTGTGTGTCTCGTTTTTTGATCCTATGAATACTAGAATGTTTCAGTGAGAAACTTAGAAGCATGTTCCACCACCTATTTTAATAGCTTTCTAGATCAGACAGTAAGTGAAATATGCTGTTGGAGATAAAACTGAATTGTAGAGTGGGAAAAAAGGTGACATTTGCCAGAACTAGACATGGAAGAAAAAGTTATTGATCGCTTCAGGTGAAAGTATTTCCAAAGCAGAAGCCAGTGGGTCAGATGAAATTTATTTCTATCCTAAAGTACAGAATTCTCCACAACTGTGGGAATAAAAATTTCCAGCCACTTGCTTAACATGTGAACAACTTAAAAAAAAAAAAAAGTATAGTAATTATTAGGGAGGGAGGAGGACAAATACTGCATATTCCAATGCTAATGGGTTCTTTCTGTGGCCTAATCACCAGCCATTCAAGAGGTTTTTCCCATGAAAACTGAAATGTAAATTTTAATTTTGAATGTGTATTAGCGATTTGCATAGGCAAGACTTTCACTAGAAACTTACAGACTTTCATGTTCTAGTTTAAAACATTAAAAAAAGGAAATAGTATAAATGCATCATAAATTAACATTAAAATAAAGCCCAATTAATTATATCATGATGCATACATAACTAGAATTTTTCACTGTTGCTATTCTTTTTTACCATCCTCCTTCTCTCCTCTTCCCCTTAAGTTAAGCTGTTCTTCCCTGCTGTATTCAGGAAAATTAAAAGTTTAGACATACTTGGAAGCCAAAGGTTCATTCGTAATACTCATTAAGCAGTAAGTAGTTAAAGGAGCTTATTAATTTTATTAAGTTTTAAAAAGTAATTGCCTTTACTGAGGGAAAATCCTGTCATTTTGCACCTGTAACTGAGCACAAGCAATTGCAGTCCAGTGGAGTACCAAAGTTATGTTCAGGAGAGCAGGAGAGGGACTCTGTCAGGAAGAGTAGTGACAGGACAAGGGGTAATGGTTTTAAATTGGAAGAGGGGAGATTTAGATTAGATTTTAGGAAGAAATTCT
>VZRU01000894.1:342247-356946 GCA_013398155.1 Pedionomus torquatus
TATATATAATCTATAAAATCCTTTGGAGTCAGGCATTCTGAGAGACATCCATTTCTTTACATTTTGCATTGCAGTTCTGCATGCCAACTTCAACAAACCCCCCCTCCTGTATTTCAAAACCATTTCTTGAATAGCTTACTCGTACATCCTTGTGCAAAAATGGGAATCAGGAAATGGAACGGTACAGGAAGACAATACAGCCTTTTGTTTAGAAAGTCAGTAGTGCTGGTAATAAGTCATAAAAATGTTACGGCTTACCAAACAGGAATGTATTTCACCTTTAAAACACTTGGGGTTGGTTTTCCTTTTTTTTTTTTTTCCTTTTTTTTTTTTTTTTTTTTTTTAAAAAAAAGGATATGCACAGTAGCAAGGAAACTGAATTTGCAATCACTTGTATTTATAAAAGCACACACATTCCTCATTTTCTTACATTTGAAGATCAAGGGAATGTCTGATTCATAATGTAGTAATAATATGCACAGATTGAAATATTTTCTATTACAAAATACAGTATACAAGAGGGTGAGGCCAAAGTCTATTACTTGGATATACTCCAAAGTGTTAGCACTGAATCATGTAAAATCACATTACACGGTATGAATAGATGAGAATTTTTACAACTTAAATGCTCCATTTCATTGGGATCAAAGGTATACTGTTTACTATTTTCAAAACACTTCAATAAAAACTAGTGTGTTTCCAAAGATGCTTTAAAAGATGTAAGTGCAGACATAGGTCATACCATAACCTAAACCCCACAGCAGTAACTGAGGTTATAGAAAGGCTTCAAGAACTAACAAGTGCATAACATAAACAGAATGAGATGCTTTATCATATTTTGTCTGACATGAGTAAAAAAAAAAACCCAAACATATATCCCACAGGAACATCAAATTGAAGAACTTGAGCTCCAAACTGCTGCTTAGTAATTCATCCTCTAAAGCTAAAATGAATCTAAAAGTACACAGCATGTCAGGTCTTAATTTGGGGGGGGGGCAAAGGAGCCACCAACAAAACCCAAAAACCACGTCAAACACCCCAACCCACCCCCAAGCCTGTCTGCAATATTAACTGCAAGGCGTCACAGTAAATAGTTGCAAGAGACAGTATTTCTGCATAAACATCATGACTGATTAGCATGTTGCAACCATTATGTTTAAGACCTACGCAATTAATTACCAAAATAAATTTAAACCTAAACAAATCCTCGTTGCTTCTTTCCTAAGTCGAAGTACTCATTTTGGAAATAATTTAATCTTCTGTAAGTGTATGTACACTGACCTGCACTTTCCTTCTTCAACATCTTGAAGGGTTTATATTTCAATGCAGAAGCAACTTAGTGTCTCGGATCTCTGAGGAGTACGTGTCTTAAACATGCGTGTTTTGTATGTGAATCTACATGACTAACAGTATCTTAATGAGCATTGTGTTAGGAAATTTAAGGCTGTATCTCAGTTTACACAAGAACCAATTATAACTAAGAGGCTACGTATAAAATTCTATAAATAAAAACGGGAGCAAAGTCCATTTAATCTGTACATGGAGAGGAAGTGGATAAGAAAAGGAAATCAGGAAGTATTTCTATAAAGAATGCCATGTATTTTTACTAGAAACACAGATGACAAGTATATACAACATTTAAATCTCCAATTATCCACATACAACTAGGAAAGCATTTACAAGGGTTTGGGTATGCAACTAAACAATCAGGTAAAAAAATACAGTTAGAAAAACTAAGCCTCACCAATTTCAAAGGAACAAAAGTAGAAAACACTCACTCCTTAACAAAAAACAAACAAAAAAAATCAAGCTAATGCCTAAATTTAACATGATACCTTGTTCAACACAAAAACAGCTATCCAAGCTTATAGGCCACACTGTAAATAAAAATTTGCAAAAGTTCTGACAAATGCTTTGCAAAATGCAATCAGAACTAAAATTATTGGCACAGAAAGCAAAAAGGGAATGAGGAAAGAGAGACTGTACAGTTTCCAAAATACTATGTTCTTCATCTTAGAAGTATTTTTGACCTGTCAAAATGTATAGTCCCGTAGAAATTTTACTTTAAAAAAAACCCCAAACCACCTCTACTTCTAAAAAAAACAAACCTCCAGTAAAACAACTTCTGTTGCTAAATCACTGCCACCCCTAAGCCACTGCTCCTTGGTTTTGCCTTTCCAGATAAAGGACATGGCCATAAGATGTTACTTTCAATGTCACTTATAAAAATCAACACTTAAAAGAAATAAAAGTATTTCCTCACAAACTATTTTGTCCTTTCATCAGCAAAAGGAGATGAAATACAATTGGATCAACATCAAAGAGCACAGCAGCAGCCATCATGGCATCACCAGCCAGGAAAGTTACCAAACTTCTATTTCCCAAGCGTGCCCACAGGAAATTGCCAGTAACATTTAATAAACCAAAACCTGGTAAAAATTCTATTACAGATCCAGTTATACATGATGTGCATTAGACATATTCCTTTTTGGTGTCTATCAGGATCTTTGGATTTTTTTCTGTACATTTTTTTTTTTTTATGAAACAAATTCTAGCAAATTAAACTCACAATAACAAGAGAGTATTATCTAAATTGCAACACGGTACATCTATCAGTTAAAAGTATTGGGAGAAAGGGCAGAAATAAGGGGCTTCATACAGGGACCTCATCTCTCAAAAGCACGTTTGCTCCGTTTAACTTCTGCTGTTTTCCCCCTGCTACTCCCTCCCTGCTACTTCCATTGCCAGCAATGGAAATCTGTATGCAAGTGAGAAATTACACTTTGTGTTAAAAGAGCAACTGTCTCCTTAAATCTATTTCAGTGTGGAGTAAAATATCAGTTCCTACATAAAATGCTTGTAAATTTACTTTTTTATTTTAAGATTTAATAGATCTAAGCAACGGAACATTACTTACCTGCTGCCTCTCCAGTATTAGCTATTCCAATGTAACAGCTACAGGCAGGTTATTTCTTCCTTAAACTTATTACACACAGCAGTAAACAATGTTTTTAAGTAAAGAAAAAAAATATTACAACACTCGCTGTTCTGTTTGAAACCAACACCTATTCACAAAAAGCAGGAAATAAGTCATGACTTGTTTGATACAACTTTCAGTTTTACAAAATTTTAAAAGGCAGTTTTCATTTGCAAACAGGATTAAACAAACATGTCAAATATCTTCTCAGTAGCAAATAGTTCAATATACACCGGTGATCCCATGCATGAGGGACTGAGGTACACAATTTAAGGAGGAAAAAAAAAAAGTGGGGGTGGCGAGAGTCTGAAGCTGTTGCCGAGTCCAACAGCATCAGCCTAGCCGCAGGAAACCTGGCTGAGTGGTAGGTGACAAAAATATTAGAGCATTTCAGACTTATGCAAAACCTTTGCAGTTGCCCAGGCTGCTGGTCCCAACTCAGTAAAGCATAAAAATCACTCATGTGTGCAAAAAAAAGGTACTTAAAGCATATGTCTACATTCCTTGAAATCTATGGAGCATAAGCACATGCTTTAAATGCTCTGGAAAACCAAATGGATTTAAGTGCTTTCCCAAACAAGGTAACGTTTTATGTTGGCTGTAAAAATCTTCAAAATTGGTAAAAAAAGAAAAAAAAAAGAGAAAAAAGAAATCAAGAGTTGTCTAAGAGCTGCCTCGTAAAGCCATCCGAGGTCTGGAAACTTAACCTAAAACATTAAGTGCAGCTATTTGAATAAGTGAGAACTCTAAGAATAAATCTGTTACATAAGGATTTCAATAGACTAAAACCAAGCCTTTGTGCAAGGCTGCCAGAAATGAAGTTTTTGCAACTTATATGAACTTTCTATTCACTCGCATTTCACACTTAATAAAATTTAAAACAAATTCTTATAATCTGAAGTCAACTTTCACTGTGAGCTCTGATAATTTGTTTTCAGGTAAATTTACAAAACCTCATTTAACAGATTTAATGAGCGTCATTTATATTGCCCATCACTGAACAAGGACATACAAGTGTACCTTCTCTTTTCTATGCACGTATGGATAAACTCTGAAGGATTAAGAAAATACCAAACCCATAAAGTCTGAAAAATGGGAACATCTGGTTTCTTCTGGCACATTTCTAATATACAACTATGTACAGACCGCTACGTCTTGGGGGTGGAGGGGGAACACACACAAGCACTATTAGTATAAAACTGTAAACAACTGCAGAGTTTTGTTCTGTTTTTTGTTTGTTTGTTTTTAAAGCTAACCTTTCTACCCCTTATCAGGGACAGTTTAAGTTCATATGAACAGTTTAAGTTTATATTAACTGTAGTGTCAATCAGGATTCAAGGCTGTACAAGTGAGAAATTTTTCAGCGTGCTAAAAATCACAGACCTGGGACCACCTCTCCTCAAAACAACAGAAGCCAAAGAACTGCAGTTTTTACAGTTTTATAAGTCAATTAGCAAATTCACAAGCCACCTAGGTAAACACTGCTAGAAAGCAAAATAGCATTAAAGGTTTTATGTAACCACCTCTTTTCATATCAAAACTGAATGTGTGAGAGCAACATTAGTATGTTTAACTCACTGAATGCAAGATTAGGTTGAGGCATATGCAGGAACTATTGCGATGTTTTTAAAGACAGCATCAATGTTTTCATTGTAACGTTATCTTTAAATATTGCTGAACACAAGACTTTCCCTGAGGTGTAAACATCAAATAACTTGAACAGCTTTACACATCAGCCCCATTAAACAGTTTATTACAACACTACATCTACTGTAATCAAAGTGGTGCTGTGTACAGACATTATCATATGAACAGTTTAACATGAACAAACTACTATAAAAACAAGCATTTACTTGACTTTTTTTTTTCCAATTGCTTGCACATTATAATTGCCAAATGTATATAACCAGTAATAAAGTTGCAAAAGCTATAAGGTTTAAATCACACAGGTTTCCCTCAAATAAAACAGTTAAGCAACATAAAAAAGTAAAAGAGCTACTGGTTACCATGTATGCAGATTTGCTTTATTCAGATCTATTCCTGTTTTATCCATGAATCCTTACAGGCTCAGTTCAATCACATGAAGCAAACTGCCGGACAAGCATCTTTCCTTGAAGAGTGTATCTTGTCTTGCACGCTGTTCCTCTTCCTTCAGCTGTAATGTGTCAAAATTTGTGATGTAGATTTTGCTAGTCCCCATAATACACAGAAAATTGTTGGCTTATCTATACATACACGAGTCGTGCATCTACTTGACCATAATGTAAACTAACACAAAACGCTCAGAAGCAGTAGCTACTTGTTTCTGCACGAAACTGTTTTCTAATACAATAGTTAAAAATATAATTAAGGTTGTCGTACAGCAAAGTTGAAAGAATATAAATTTCACAGTTGGAAGTATCAAATGATTAAGGAAGAAATAGCTACTGTTCCTGTGACTGATGGAAACATTTATGTAGAACAATTCCTAAAGTACGCATTCTGCAAGAGTAAACGAACAAGCACGCAGGGTAATTTTGCACTAGATTTTTACATTTTTACCTGCCCACTTACAGAAATTTTAAGCTGGGCTGACATTTAAGTAATGCACTGATTGTATAATGAAGTGGATGGCTCACAGCTCAGTAACATTTAAAAGTGCACAGAATCTAATGCCAGTACTTCAGAATTCTCAGCAAGCAGGATGGGCTTCACATCTAAAAATACACGCTTGCAGTTTAATCACAAGAACCCAATTTTCAAATAATACAATATAGATTTGTAGGCTTCCTCACCTACTTGCCCTAGAAAAAAAAACAAAACAACCAAACCCAAGCCCTACTTTCTACTCTCATCTATTATGGCAAATAAGGAACCACACCATTCAGAGTTAATTACCGTGTAAGTGTTCACAAAATACTTGGGATGGTATAATTCCATACACTGGATTTCAGTTGAATTCTATTACAAAACAATTAGCTATCTTCATTTCATTAATAATTCACAATTTCAACATTCAATAATTTCAAAAGAGTTTAAATCAAATTGTTTAAAAACCAACACATTTAATTGTTCATTTGAAAACCAAGACAATTAGAGGAGCAATTTCATGAAAGTGCACCAGTACACAGCTGTCAAATATTCTTCTATTGGTATAATCATTCCAAAGCAGCTGGGAAAACAAAGTACCCCATTTTCACACAAACAACTGACAGGTTTTCTCCTTTCTTCAAAGTGACTGTTAATAATAACTTTTTTAAAAAAAGTATAATCCAGTAGGCTCTATATACTACAGTACACACATAAATAAATCCAAATCTAAAGCAGTGACTGGAATTTATTTTCTGAATTTGCAGACTGTGTTTCATCCACTGAATGTTTCAACCAGTAACTACTTTCAGGGAAGTTCCAAAATTTCCATAGGAGTTACATACTTTCACAAAGTGATAAAGTGCTGCCTCCAGGAGAAGGTGTGTTCAGAGTTTCGAGCTAAGTTAGCACAAACAGGCAGGGGAAAAATCTCAGTGTTTTGGACAAAGTTAAGCATATGACAGCTGTGAGACTGCACATCAGAATTTGCTGCTCTCATCATACAATTGCTGTGGCAAGAATTATGGATCTTTATCACTTTTATGGCAATGGTTAACAGATCCAAAGCACCATGTATATGATTTATAATACTAGCACCAGAAAGCTTCAGTTCCTGGGAATAATTTTCTAGATAAGTAAGGGTACTTATGGAACTACAAGGAACTTTAAAGAATGGATTTAAAACTGGATTTAGGATTAATACTTTTCATTATAGGGCTCTTAAAGATGGTCAGCACCACACTGAACCTTCATTTTTAAAAAAACCACAACCAACTAAAATCCAAGTATTCTGCCACTATTAGTTGGCAAAACCAGAAACCTCTGTGGTTCCAAAAGGAAGAAATCAATCCGTATGGATTATACCTTCATGCTCAGCCCTTTTCAGTATTCTACAAGCGAGTAGAATATTGAAGTAAGAAACAACTTTAAAAAAAATAAAATAATTTAAATCTCTAGTCTGTACTTCTTGGCAATGCTGTTTTGCATCTACCTCAAGCTATCTGTCCCAAGCATGTGTTAGGTTTGTACAATTTAAGACCATAAAGCAATCAGTTTCTCAGCAGTTCTAATAATCAATCCCAAATTTCAGACTTATCTGTTAAATGGTTATTTTGTGGTTTTAAAGTTAGGGTTTTATGCCAGAACATTTCACAAATGAAACCCCAGAATTTAAGTGATCAAACATTTTTGTATTTATGCAAGATGCAACTTGAGCATCATTTTTCACAGACAGACTCTCACAACAAAACCCATTAGATTTCTCATATATATATAAAGCATCTTGCAGTAGCAATTATTTTTTTTACTAAAATTCAAATTATCTATATAAGCATATAAAAACAGCTCTTAGAAGTGTTAAAAGTTCTACAGTAGTTTAAAGCTGTATGTGCATACACCCATTGTTTTTAGTTAGTGTAGTATATTTTCAGAGAATGAATTTCAATCTCCCAATTTATTCACATTTCAGCAAAACGCATGATATACATTTGTCATTATATCCTGATAGCACCTAAGAATTACTTCATGTAATTCTCCTTTATTTTATTCTATACATAAAGAAAAAATACACAAAGCAAAACCCCACAAAATATCAGCTTGAAAGCCAGAATTAGTTTTAACTTAACCTACATTCCAGAACATCAAGAATCACCAAATTCTGTGATGCTTAAGCTGTAACACAGTGAGAAAGAAGGATTTTCAAGCTCGACTCTGTATTTATCTTTCTGCATGTAAGCTGAGGTACATATGTGATTCTGTTCATCATACATGTACAAACAGACTATTTTACCACCACTATAGAGCACCTTTTTCCATTTGTTGCGTTTCCCAGGCCCCCCCCCCACATTATTAGTGTACTTACCTGGTATCTTTGTTCAATCTTAGTGTATCATTTAAGATCAACACCAGAACAATTTACTGATTTTATAACTAGTTTTACAGGGAAGCAAAATAACGTTCCCAAACTAGTTTCATTCATCATATGACTCTCCCCTAGTGTCCCAGCCTGTCTATTCACCAAAAATAACTGATGAATAGAGAGGTGTGTTCAGAAAACTCAATCTTTAGTTTACAAATTAAAAAGATATCAATTATCAGCAAGTACCTTTCACATTAATATACGAGGAAGACACAAAAAGGTAAATCAGGCTGCCACAGGCAAACATTAAAATTAAAATATCTCTTTCGGCTCTTTTTTTTTTTTTCTTTTTTTTTTTTTTTTTTTTTTTTTGGTAAAAAGATATCTTGGTTCTCAAACCACAATGAGCAAAAGGAAAAAAATGGAATTTGTTCATTCTTTGGAGAATACTGCATCAAGCCAACATTTTCACTTGCAAGTAACTTTATGATTCAAATGCTGTAAAGCCTTGAACTTTATTGGGGAACCTCCAAGTAGCTCAAATTTATCAAAACTACTGGTTTGACAAACAAAAGCACAAGATGTGGGAACACAAAAATATAAGCGTGTCTACAGACACCGCAGAAGATAACAAAATTACAGCAACATGTCCATGGGAAAAAATAAAAGTTACGCATTTGAAAGTAAACAATAGCTTACTACAAGTTTTCAATTCATCTTATCGCCCTCAAGAAAATGAGAGGATCACTGAACATGAAGAAACAAATGCTACGTATCCATAAAGCACCAGAGCAGTCATAAAGCAGACTTTAAGAAGGACGTAAAACAGTGGTACTGCTTGCCCCTGTCACTCTGTAGTGGATTTCAAATACTGAATTAGATGCACAAAGCATGACTTCTCTGATGAATGCTAAATACAATAGAATAGTGCCAGCCCCACATATGTTTTTCCTCAAAAATACACATTTTAAAAACGAGATGTTATGGAAATAATGTTCATAATAGCTTAGTACTAGTAAGATCTGAAATAATCTGAGACAAGTACATATACCCAGGTCTTGAATATCGCTACTGGGATTTACTTAGAATTCTGTTATTAAATAGAAGCTTATTACTAAAATAACTTACAAAAAATGGCACCTTCCTATTAACATACAAGGTTTCTTAAAAGGCTAATTACATACTTCATTTGATGTTTAAGTGGTTGCTAATGCAGTTACAGGACGGTTCCTACTTACGACAAGTAAAAATATAATGAGTATCGTTTAAACTATCAGTACCATTTCCCCTCCTACTGACACCAAAAAAATTCCAAACACATTAGTTTTTAGATCACTCCAAAGCTGAAACTACTTCAGAGAGCCGAGAGCCTTTTTTGAAGCAGCATATGAGCCTCAGAAGTACACTAGACTTTAAAGTATTTTGCTTACAGTGGTTTGAGAGAAAAAAAAATAAATCAGAGAAAACCCATGAAATATGGAGTACAAAGTCTACATACATATCAACTGTTACAATGTTAGTGTGTTTTTGTCTTTGCAATTCAGTCCAAATCCAGTTTCAATAGGAAATAATTAACCAACCAACCCAATAACAAAAACATAAAAAGAAAAACTTAACATTCAGCAGTTATTGAAGTTCAGACAGATTAAGATTGGGACAAAGTATCAGCTAGAAATACATCATTGAGTTAAATTAAAAAAATAATAAAAAAAAGATCTGTCTAAAAAAGAAGTCAGGACTCATGCTGATGAAGTTACATTACTATTCTGTTTGTACATATTAATTTTGCTGTTAATCCTTCTAAATATTCTATTAGATTCTTAGTTTTCTTGACTAATACAGGTTAGACATTTGGTTTACATCCATTGTTCTCTTTTGTATCTAGAGGCTTTCTACAAGCAAAGGCAACATGTTTCAAGGAAACATTCAATTTATAGTAATTCTACAGAATGGATTATCAACGTACATGACGCCTTACTCAAGCGAAGGCACAGAATCTTGCAATAATTTAATTTTAAATCAGGAACTGTACAAACAGAAGTGTAAATACCTGCTATGGTACATCTAAACTTTTTAATAGAGTTTTATTGTTATAAACACATTTAGTAAGTTATTCCAATTTAATCCACCTCTATGAATGTAATACAGTACAAACTGAATTTCACTGTATACAAAAATGTTCACAATGGACCTTTAAAATTCTTCTAAACTAGATGTGTAACACTTTTTTAAAAAATGCCAGTACAGTTTCACAGTTATGACTATAAGCACACAATAAGTAGAAGTATAGGTGCCATTCATAAGGTGTAGGCACAGAAGCAACTTCATGTTATCTGGCAAAACACAGTAATATGGGGAGTAATTCTTTTCAGCACTGCTGATGTTTATTAAATGACTGAGACTGTTAAATCTGTTTATGATTATTAATCAATGTAAAGAACAAAACAAAAATGTATGGTAACATACATCTTAGTGAAAACAAAACATACAAACCAGGAGATATTCTTTTGCGTGCGTGTATATATATGTAAAACCAAAACTACAATAAAGCCCTTCTTCATTAAGACAGCAACAAGACAAAATGTTTACAACTTAACTTTAAAAAAATACCAAATGGTTTCATTTACACGCAGAATACTAAATTTTCCCTTTAAGGCAAGTTTTTAAGACCTATTTTCCGCCTTCCACAAGTGAATCTTACCTATGCAACCCCTCTGAAAGAAAAGAGAAGTCCCAGCATACAACAAAGTTTAAGTTGCATATAGAAATCCCATCTGAACTGAGACTAAAACCACAGTCTCATTTTAAAATTGTGCTCTGGAAATTAGAAAATGGAGCCTCATGCTATTTGATATGTTTTCCTGGGGTGACACGGTAGGGAATCTGTACTTGGCACAGAAATTCTGTATCTACATGTACAACTCTTAATAAGGTATGCCAAGGGTAAAAAAAAAAGGTATCTTAAAGTCCAGGTTATTAACAATTTTAATTATGGATTGTTCATCTCCACCAGAAGAAAACACTCTGTAAATGCACTCATCACTCAGCTCAATGGTTACCTCCTATTAATAACAACTGATTGTAAATACCACAAATACCCATTTATCTTAGAAGGTAAAAATCCAGTTCAACAAAAGATGCTACATTTACTTTTATTAAATCTGTATATTTTCCCTGTTATTTTACAATTAAGAACCACAGTTGCTATTTTTATGCAATTCCAGAAATATTTCCACCAATCCATTCTTTACGACCACAAAGTGGCTTTAACAGCTATAAACTGCCAACTTTATTTCAGCTGCCACATCTCACCTTCCTGTTTAAGCCTTTGACTCCCCTCCTCTAGGTCAATTACTCCTTTGTGTGCCCCTGTTAGTGTATGAACCCAAGGCAACGCTCCCACTTAATACTCAATAGACTAGAGCACATAGTGTCAGAATTTCTTCTCTCCCAAAGGAGTCAAGAGACATAAAAGCCTAAAGGAAGCACTGATATTTAACTAATACAAAATTATATTTTATATGATTTCTAAGAAGTTTTGACCTATTTAACTTGTGTAAATGAATTTCCATGAATAAATACCACATGCAAACGTGGAAACTAAAAAACGAGGGTAAATTGAAGAAATGGAAGTTGGGCAGACAGGCAAGTCTGCAAGCTTCAATTTTAGTGTAGATGTATTGGGAAATTCTTCTAAAAAAGGGAAGACTACTGCAGAAAACTAACAGGTAGTCTTTCTTCCAATTGTCAAATATAAGGAATCACGGGTAGCTTGAGTTCCCCGTCCTCAAAATGATACATTATATAATGTGATGAAAATTTCCATGTATTTTAAAGCTCTCAGCAGTACACTGATAAAAGTAGTATTTAGCATGCTACTCTGTAGCTATCTAGACATTTGATGCACGTGAGACTGCAGATATATGAAATAAAAGAACACATTAGTTCGTGAACAACCACAAAAGAAACAATCCTTGCACCATACATGTGTTTACCGGTCTTCAGAAAATGACTTTCCTTTTAGAGAGGGGAGGGAATGAAAAATCAGGGTGCTAGGGAACAACTAATCATTAATCTTATTGAAAATAACACCTGAATTTAGCTACAAGGTGGAAGATACTCACAAGTCATATTTCATAAAATAAAAAGCAAACTCTGGCTATATTTCCTGAATTTGAATAAAACTCAAAAACTCACTGGGGGAAAAAAAACACCAACCAAAAAAAAAAAAACCCACAACCCACCACAGAACAAAACAAACAAACCCCCCCCCCAAACACCATTGTACTTAGGCAAGAACAGCAACTCTATGTACATGTGTTCCCTAAATTGAGATAATCCACCCAGGACATATGAAGAGCTAAATGCTGCAGTCCTTACACAAGTAGATTTTAAAATACAAAATTAGCATTTTAAAATACAAATAAGAAATACAACCAATTAATTTAATATAATCTACAATTACAAAAAGAGCGGACTCATCAGTCTGGCTTACTGCCTTTTTTTTTTTTAAAGAATTGGTTTAATTGCATTTCATAAAAACTGCAAACATTAACAAGTAGCTACAATTAAAAAGGCAGCATGCAAACTGCAGAAGATAATCAGACCAACTTTCCCTCCCTTTCCCAAGACCAGTTACCTGTTATTACTTACCTATGTTCATATCAGATGCTGCAAGAAGAAAGGGATTCAGTACATACTGCAGAACCATTTAAATGCAGATATTAATGGGGTAAATAATCCCAAACCTAGGGTAGCTACTTTTAGTAAGTCAGTAACTGTAAAGTTCAAGGACACAAAACAAATGCTCACCTTCTTTAACGATGACGATACTCTCTCTCTCTGTCTCGTTCTCTGTCACGATCTCTGTCACGATCACGATGCCTCTCCCTCTCACGGCTTCTTTCCCGGTAATAGTCGTCGTGACGATCTCTACTGCGTGATTTGTGGCGCCTACTTTTTTCTCGTGACCTACTATGGTCCCTCTCTCTGGATCGCTCACGTCTTCTAAAAGAAATTACTTCATTAAATTTTTCCTCAGAATACAAGCCACGTGCTACATGCCAATTTTGTGTTCCGAGTATGAATTTCATCAAAAAAGGACACGAGAGAAATATCTGTTCATTGCAATGCAGACGTTTTTTTATAGAACATGAAAGATAGCTTGTATGAAATATCTGTTCACTGCAATGCAGACGGTTTTGTATATAGCTGGTATAAAAGGTGATGGCTCAGAACTGAGTTACAGATAGTAAGGTGCACCCAATTCCTAATCTATCAAGGAAACAATACTACATTCTACTTAGAATGGAGGACAAGATGGCTGAAACCAGCTGAGGGAACACACCACACTTCAAATGATCACTACAACATGACTGCGAATTTGTGCACTGACAGTATGTACCAAAACCAGCTGTGTCTTTGCGTTTTTAATACTCAAGGCTAACTTCTACAGTATCTAAATGAACTAGATGCTCAGTGTCCTAACTCTGAGCAGGGGTGTTTTGAAAGAAATATCAATGTCTTACTTGTACTAGGTAGAAGAATCCATTAATTTCAAATCTACCTACTTTCAGTTTTTACGTTCTATGACAAAGGACAAGAGGCAAAAATCACTCTGCCCAACTTCTCCCCATCCACCCCCCACAACTCAACTCATATATATTTCTACTTTAGCAAGTGTGGACAAAATTACTTTTAAAACTGGCATCAAATATCCTCAATCTTGATTTTCAACAGCAAATTCTAATAAAAATTATGCACTGGACACCTTAATTGATAATGGATAATTCCACGTTGAAATCTACACTTTTCAAGAATACCATGTAGGAACAGACACTAAATAAAACTAAGAGTTAAGTTTTGGCTAGTCAGATAATTTTGAAAAAAGGGTCAATAAAGGGTAGCTGTGTTCAGAAAACCCCTATCTGGTTCTTTCAAACATTTCTTGTGCAACTTGGCAAACCATTAAGTTCCTTACACGACTTTGTCTCTTCTCTGTGAACTAGTCCTGCACTACACTTCCCCTTTTGTAAGTAAGGGCAGATGGAAGAGGAAAGTTTTACCTGGATCCAGAACCATAAGACTTGGACTCAATTCCATGAAGGCAGTCCTGAAGAGAGCTAATAAGTACTTTACAGCGATCATCAGCAGATACTTTGGACTGCTTAATTAAGGAAATTGCAGTTACCAAGGTCTCTATAGCACTTCCATAGTCGCCTGAAAATGATACAAGATCACAATCAGAATAGTACACATATTAAAGCAAAGATATCTGCATATCCATCATAGTATTACCATTTTGAGCATCTTCTCTTCAACAGCCATCCAGTTCATTTACTCTAAAGCCAAATATTAAAGTACCATCCAGATCAGTACTCGGAATGCCTTCTCAGAAACTAATTGGAGCATAGTACAAAATCAGTCATAGGTTGTACCTAATTTCAGCCTCCTGGAAAAATGTGGTTTCAGGGCTCCAAATTTCCTCACAAAAAATTGATAAACTCTTTTCTGTTGGGTAGAATAGCAAACACATTAATTTAATTTTACTAACCAGCACTGGCATCTGATACAGCTCTCGAAATGGCACTGCTTGAGATCGCCCTATTTCTATTCATGATTTCTTCAAATTCTGCTTCACTTAGAGGTGTCCTTGCAGCATCCATTTCTCTGCAAGCAATAAAACTAGTATTTAAAAGGTTAAGGAAAATGTATGAAGATATCATTGCAATATTAACAACCCAAGTTTGCAACTTTAAGCAAAGTGACAAACAGAAAAGAAAGCAGGATCTGGGG
>VZRU01000895.1:8058-23556 GCA_013398155.1 Pedionomus torquatus
TTTCAGTGGTTCCCTGTGACAGGACGAGGGGCAACAGGCACAAGGAACATAAGATGTTTCATTCAAGTATGAGGAAAAACTTCTTTCTGGTGAGGGTGTCAGAGCCCTGGCAGAGGCTGCCCAGGGAGGGTGTGGAGTCCCCTTCTCTGGAGACTTTTGAGCCCTGCCTGGATGCAGTCCTGAGTGATGTGCTCTGGGCAATCCTGCTTTAGCAGGGGAGTTGGACTAGATGTTCTCTAGAGGTCCCTTCCAACTGACAATTCCACAATTCTGTGACTTGGAAAGTCTATGTCATAGGAAAGAGGGAAAAAAAAAAAGTGGAGAAAAATGGTGTAAGCTATTTTGCTAGAACCTCAAGATAACAGCAAAAGTATGACTCTTCTTCTAGAGAAGTCTATGTCTATGCTGAGCCCTTTCACCAAGTAGAATACATGTAGCCAAAACTGAATATGTAACTGAAAGTAGCAGCAGGTGAGATGTAAATTCTGCAACAGATGATTTTCTTTTGGTACTTCAGTGGGATAGACTTAGGGCTTAGAGACAATTTATATTTTAGCAAGTTACGTTCCTATAAAAGAAAATCTGTTTTATTTCAATCAGCTTCTGTATTTACATTGCTCTATAAATTTCTACGTTGTGTTGCACTGCGCAGTCATCCGTTGGGAAATTTACAATTTTTGGCATGCACAGAAGTGAGGTAAATAACCAACAACTAAAACCCAAATACAAATCTTCCACTGTTTTTAGGAATATTTATATTCATAATAAATGCTTGATTACCTGGACCCAAACCGATCTGAATACTCTTGTGATGGTTTGGCACTTGATTAGGATTTAAAGACTGATTGCAATTGAAGTGATGAAAAAGCAGTGTTGTGCAGAAAAGTTGAGACCGTTTTTTCTGGTGTGTTTTTGTTTTTTTTTTTTTAGTTGCAATATCTATGCTAATTTGAGAACTTGATCAGTCATTGAATTGTTCTGTTTGGTGGGTATCACCGATGCTGAATTTGGGAAGCTTTCCTCTTACCAACTTGCATAACTGTACCTTGGTCATGTTTTATTTCCACTTGATATTTACTCTCTAATTTGATGCTTGATCAAAATGAGGATTATAAATCAGCAGTGTTGGAGATCTTTTCTGAAAATGGGGACATCCTTTCCAAAGGAAATAAAAGCGTAACTGTTGAACCATAGTCAAAAGGCAACGAAACAGAAATGAGGAGAGCTCTGTGCTGGTAACACCTAATCTTGTGGTCTGTCGAGTGGAGTCGAGTGTATATACTCCATTGTGGTGACATTTCTCAGAACAGAAACTGATCTTTCTGTTGCTTTGTCTTAGTTTGGCTTCTTTCCTAAACATCCGATTTATGTTTTCAGTCTTACTTCAAGAATTCAGATGGCCCATGGAAAGCAGCAATCATTGCAGTGAGGCGAAGAAACCAGGAAAACACTCCAGTGTTGCAGCCACTGGTTTTAGGCACAACTCAACCTCAGTCACGGAAAAGGGTAGGTTCTGGGCTGAAGGCAGACCCTGGAAGGTGCCAAGCAGCTGTTTTCAGTATAAATATCTGCAAATAATGGGACTCGGGCTTTATTTCAGCACTGGGAAAGGTGGAGTTAGTTATGCACAAATATAGCGTTTCCATTATAATGAAAGACCTTTAAAAAAACAGGGTGTTTATGGGGATGCTGGTCTCAAGTGCACTCGATTGCATCGTAAAATGAGTCACTGCTATAAATTTGTGTTTCTTTTCTACAGAAATGGAATGCCCAGGTGATTATACCTGCAAGCAGTACAAATAGGAATACTTTAGAAGAGGATGGAGAAAAGAAGCATGTTAATTTATACAGAATGAATGAATCTTTTCCATTGGAGCATCTGCAAACCTTTCCTCAGCTTCTACGAAATATCCACCGTCTAGAGGTGAGTTTCAGGAAGGTCTCAGTAAGCTCACTGAATGTCTTGAGAGGTCAAAGGATATTTATGTTCTCTTTACATGTGAATAGTATGTGGGCTACCTGCTTCTGACAGAGCATCTAGTCCTGCCTGAAGGTGGTGAATAAGTTCTGGAGATGGTCTTGTTGTTAGTAAAAGGATTAAACACCTCTGATAGAATGAGATTCTCTGGCAATGTGCTGATGTAAATACTGAAAAACTGGCTTGTGTTTTTTCTTGATTTCTCTTGCAGTTTCCTTCCCAGATGGGTTCAGTGCTAACAAACCCTTTGTTACTTCACTACATGAATTGCATCAAAGATGAATCCATTTACCTGAGGCTCTACTATTGGATGGGCCAGACTCTTCAGGAAGGTAGGAACTTAGTATTATCTTGCATGGTAGGGTTGTAAAGGGTGTCTGAAGCTTTTCACCTTTCAGTAATGGCACTTTGCTACTCAGATTTATGGTGATTAATCACATGGCGTTAAAACAACTCCTGGAGATCTGAATCTCATTTCTGATTGTGCTTATTTTTGCTGTGCTCATATTAAAATATAATATTCTCTCCTGTTCAGAATGCACGTGGTGTGTGGCTGATAATAGCCAATATGAAGAAGAATTCAAGGACTTCCTGGAAACTGTCTACAAGACAGAGTGTTTCTTGCAGGTTAGTGCTTGTTCTGTGGAAGCCAAGAGTGTCACAGGGTCTTCCCTTAAAGTACTCTTGGGACTTAACTGCTTCCTGTAGTATCTCTGAGAAGTGACAGTGTCTCAAGTCATAAAAATACATATTCCTCTAGTGAGTCAATATTCTGGAGATGGCCTTGCTTTCTTCAGGGAAAATAATTTGGGAACGATCTTGAGAATGATAATTTGAATGTCCTGGTGTAAATGGTATGGCAGGGAGGAGGTGGAAGCCTTTTTCTTTCTCCAGGGTGAAGTGAGCATGGTGCAGGTGTGTGAGATGGGTTTCTGAATGCTGCTCTTCTGCTTTGTAGGAGGGATTTTCTTCCTGTGAAGAGTTCCTGTATAAGAGCCTTCCTCTCTGGGATGGCTTCTGCTGCCGGCCACAGGTCCTCAGACTTGTGAGTTGGATCCCCCTCAGCAGCTTCTCTGGTATGTGTTGCAGATCCTTTGGGTGAAGCTGGACAGTGTCTCACCTCGGGGCATAGAATGCGCACAGATATCATGCTGCTTTCTTGTTTGTTTCAGAAATGAAGTCACATCTCTATGATCCCCTGGCACAGCTCTTCTTCACATCGTCCCTTTACTTTAAGGTAATTTAAGTGAGTACGGTGGCTGGTTACTTCTAGTTGGCATTGCTGTCTGCCCTTGGCTCAGGTGTAGCAGTCCGAGGGATCGTGTAGGGGACTTCTTCTGGGGAAGTCTGTGCCCAAAAGAAGGTAAAATATATACTTACAACATAAATTCCTTGGCAATTTTAGCGCCTTTATTTCTGGGGCACAGGAAATAGAATGGGTAGTTCACAAGATGGTAGTTGGTTTGTTTTATTGCAGTTTTAACTTAGTATTTGTAAATATGCCTTTTCCAGGAAGAGCTAAGTAACACGTACATTCAGTTCAACAGGACGTGCAATTATCTCACTGCTCTTTGTGGTCCTGAGAAACTCTTGATATATATTGCCTTTTATATGTCAATTCTCATGACATTTTTTGTTTAGTGTTATTCACTCATGTAAACTGTCACGAACCTGTTTTCTCTTTGCCTGTTGCAGTGCAGTGTTCTTCAGAGCCTGAGGGAGCTGTTGCAGAACTGGCTCAATTGGCACATGATTCATTCGGATTCAGAGTCTGACACTCAAGCCCATTCTTTGTAAGTTTGTCTGAAATAAATACAATAGTGTTCTGTGCATTGTTCACTAGTACATTTAGATATATATCCTAGCTCTGTTACCTTGTATAAAGACCAACTGAAAGTTAATAATGATGCAATGTTTCTGCTACATTGTAAGCTACCTCCTCAGTCCTCTTCTTTCTCTTTCTTTAAAAGTATTTCTACACTGAAATTTGAAACGTGCAGAAGTCAAAACCCTTGTAATGGTGACAGCTGGGTCATGTTTGTAATAATCTTAACAGCATGTTACTGCATACATTGAAGAATGGTGCTGGGTGCTTGATGAGGCAGAAAGATAATGTGCAATTTCTTTTTTTTTTTTATCACTTTTCCTTCTTGCTGCCAGCAAAGAAGCACATATTCTAATATTGTGTTGTGTCCTTGGTGCAGGAATACCACCCTCTCTGGGCTAGTGAATATGGTGGCTGAACTGATCCACTTTGTTGGATGGATCTCCACTGTTGCATTGCGTTTGGAAAACAATCCTACTTTCTTGCTGTACTTCATCCTGGATTTCTATGAGATTGTATGTATCCCGTTCATCTAGGCTTGGGAAATCTCAGTACCCCAAGGCTGGTTGCATTATTTTTAAGACAGCACGAAGACACCTTCCTCACTATAATTTACAGACTTTGATTAAATGCAAGAATATTCCAAATACTTGGTAGGTCTACAGGTAACAGCTGCTGCTGTTGCATCCGTAGGGATCTCT
Source organism: Pedionomus torquatus (assembly GCA_013398155.1). NCBI lineage: Eukaryota > Metazoa > Chordata > Aves > Charadriiformes > Pedionomidae > Pedionomus > Pedionomus torquatus. The sequence goes on from VZRU01000895.1 coordinate 12,563, forward strand.
GGGTAGGTTTGACCTGGCAAGTAACCACGTCAAAATATATAGTAGACTTAAATGAAATCAGGTAGACCTGGTTGAAACAGGGACTGAGATATGGACTGATGAATGGCTCATACTGAGAAGGAAGCAAATGGAATTGCTTCACCCTGGCCTTCCCTCCTAGGTGAAGTTGATGAAGGTGACTGGGAAGCAGTGTCTTGCTCTCTTTTGCTCCTAGATGCTTCAGGGTGTGTTAATGGCCGTACTAATCTGCCTGGATTTGCTTCATTCCTGCAGGTGTGTGACATGTATCTGAGGTACAACCTGCCTTTGTTGATATTGCCTCCTGCTGGAGTTTTCTACCCGGCGCTTCTCAGCATGGATTCTGTCAGCTTGGATCAGCTCTGCTACATCATGTACAGGTACTACAAGTGTAGGGACTCCCTGTCTTCTCTCTGTCTTTTGGAGATGAAATTACCTTTGTGTAAAATCTGACATCTACTCTTTCTTACCGTGCAAGGCCAAGGTGAATGCTCCAGTTGTGCCCAGCTTGCATGATACAGGATTTTATAGCTGTAGTTTCTACTTTACTTTTTTTTTTTCTTCTTCTTTTTTTCCCCTTCAGTTTGTTCTCCAAAACAGCAAGATTCTAACCTCTTTCCTAGTATTCTTTCTACATCTTTGATGCGTGAAGGAAGGAGTTCCCCTATTGTTTTGAGAGCACCTAAGTCAGCCAGCTGGAATCACTAGCAAGTTAACTATACAACTTTTCCCTCCTGTGCTTTGATCACTAGACTTGAGCTTTTCGTTACAAATTCTTTAATGTGCTGAGTAGGAAGCACTTCTGCCACCTCCAAACTCTGTGGGAATTTGGGACTCTGCCTTGTGCTGCTTTCGGGACCACAGACAGCACTGTTTAGGGCTCTGCAGGATCCACCAACAGGGCTGTTGTTCTTGGCCTCATTAGTTCCAGTGGTTGCATCTGAGAAGAAGAGTAGCCAACTTCTGACAGCTGGCGCAAGGCTCTCCATGTGGCTTTTCCTCTAAGGAGTCTGCAGGGTAATTAACATGACAGGATGAGCTCTGGGAAATAAGAAGAGCTAGTGCTTATTATATAGAACAACTGTCAAGTTGCATTACTTCCAGTGGCTTCCATTTCTCTGCTTAGTGAATGGAAGTCTCCCTTAAAAATACACTGCATTTTTCTGCCGATTTTAAGACAGATTTTAAGGTCAGCTCTTGAGTATTGCCTTTATGAAGGGGACTGTCCCAGGCAAACCGGTCATGTCTTAATCGTTTAAGAAATCAGTATTACTGGGTGTCTCCCTACTTTGCCTGGAAAGGGTGGGTCTAGGCCAAGTGATCAAGTTCATTTGAATTCTTTTTCATGTCTCTTCTTTTTACCAGTAAGGTTTGATGATCTCTCTTGTGGAGTAAATAAGCTTTCTTAATACTCCCCTCCAGCTTTTTTCAACATTGATAGGCAGTAAAAATTGACAGGTACGTAACTTTCTCTTTTGTCTTTTTTTTTCAGGTATCGATCCAATTTGGTGGCTGCAAAAGAAAATGAGCTGAGTAAAAAGGTACTGGGGACAAATTTACCATGTCCTAGAATGGACCTTAGGGAAGAGTTGAGTTGAATGGAGGGGAGGTGTTCTGGTGGTGTTCTTTTAAGGACTGGAGGGAGCACACAACTGCTTTGAGGATGTGATTTCAATAAATACCAATATTTGTTTTCTTGTCCCTCAGAAAATACTGCAATTCAAGTTCAGTAGCCAGACGTACCAAGAGTACAACCAGTACATAGTAGCTATGGTGGGTTGTCTGTGGACATCCAGCGCCTTCCAGAAGGATACTCATCCTCAGGGCCTTCGTATGGGTGACGAACTGCTGAAGAAAACTGCAGTGCAGGAATTCAAAAGCAGCTTTAACATTGTCTACCACCCAGCCATGATGGGCTATGCTCTCCTCTTCCTGAAGCAGGTAATGGGGCAGGGCAACATTTGGGCCTCTTCCACAGCACCAGATGTTCTGTCTTGACATTTTCTCTAGAGTGGTGTCTCTCAATCCTGTGTCTGACTTGTAGACTCAACCGAGCTTTCAAAAGCTGGTATGGCATTCTCTGTGACAGATCAGTGGCACAATTTGAGTAGTCTTTCTTTACGTGGTATGAAAACATGAATGTAACAGGTTTAGATGCGAATTTGTGCTTGTGATCATTTTGAGGATAGAACAAAAATAGCTAAATAATGATGTAAGTGACCGATTCAGTACAAGCTTCCCAATAGTGCATCCCGCCTCACAAAATACAGAGCGTGACCTAAACATTTAAACTTCAGAAAGTCAATAAATACGTGGTTAAATTGTATAAAGGTGTGCGTGGTAGAACTTTTAGCAGTGCTTTCTTGCAGTAGCTCTTGCGAATGGCTTATTAAAAAAGAAATAACAAGCAGCTACTTCAAATACAGAACAAGATTCAGGTTGTCCTGAATTCTGGTCGCCGTCCTGTGTTCAGTGCAGCTACTGAGTAGTGGAGGGAGCAGGTTGCCAGAGTTGTTATTCCGAGATGTTCATGCTGCTCTCAGAAATAGGGGTTTTTTAGGCAGATCTAAGGGATGCACAAAGATGCTCTTTTGTTGTGAGGAATGCTCACAGGCTGAAGGTGTGTGTAGCTGTGACTCCTGGAATAAAGCAAGGGAAAGCTGGGGTTAAAGCTGAAGCAAAGAGTGCTAATTAGGAACACTCACCAATTTGCCTTTGTTAATCTTCTCAGTGTTCTGATCTCTAGGTGGTTTGCTTCTTCCTGCTGACTAAACCCAAGTTTTATCTTTGCCAAAGGAGGTTATTTTATTTGTGTTATATACAACTTCTTTTTCCTGGTCTTTCTCCTGTTGTAGCAGGGTTAGTTTTTCATATCTTTTGTCTAGATCCTTTTTGTTCTGAGGCCTCCTGATTCTTCTTTGTAGCTTTTGTAAGGTTTTTTGGTGTTTTTTTTTTTTTTAAAAAAAAGGCAAAAAAAAAACCAACAATGAAAAAATCCAACAGCTTCTGGTGGAGAATTTTTCTTGGCTCTGCAATATTAAGATGACAAAGAGGTTTTCCTTAGCAGCTATTATGGATGTGTTTTAGGACAGGAAAAAAAAATATTTAGCTGCAGTGTCATCTTTTCTTAAATGTTTTGGTGCTGAGCACCAGAGGGCACTGCTCTGCAGCACACTGGGAGAACACAGGCAATCACCTATATGTCAGTAGGTTCTCTCTTGCTCTTTCCCGTTGTGGGGAATTAACTCTGATGTTTTGAAGGGGTAGAGAGAAAATGGTTAAAGATAGCTATAAATGTTCTCTGCTATTATCCAGTAAGGCTGCAGCACAGGACAACAGGGTTTCTACATTACTTTGCTGCTTGTGGACATACTGGGATGCTGAATAAAATATGATTAAAAATCCCTGAATCTCTTTGCACACCTGAAGTTCCTGATTTAGGAGGGGACTAAGCAAAGACCCAGCAACTCTGGACATACTTTTTTTTGACTTGATAATTTTTTTTTCTATTCTGTCTCCTTAAGGCTTGGCCAGATGATACCACCTTCAACTTCAGCTTAATTAAGGTAAGATTTCTTGCTTTAGTGAAGTGAAAACAGGCAGTTTTCAACAGCTGTGTAGAAGAGGATGAGGTGATATTATTAAATTCCACTAATACTTCATAAAAATATATTAAAGGGAAAATTCCAGCTGTAGACTTTGGTTCAGTCTCTTAAAAGGCCAAACAAGAGGGCATCACAATCTGAGAAGTCATGTATGTAACTGTCTGTGGATAGTGGTCTGGGATTTTTACATTTCCTGCATGAACCAGTGTGATATCAGGACACGGTTGTTTATTGTTCTCTGTAGGTATCAGAAAATTGTTGTATTTTTCATCGAATCATAGAATTGTCTAGGTTGAAAGGGATCTTTAAGATCTAGTCCAACCATCAGCCTAACACTGATTTAAAAAAAACCCATCACTAAATCATGTCACTAACACTACCTCAACCTGTCTTTTAAATACTTCCAGGGATGGTGCTTCAACAGAATTTCTGTTATCCATGAACTTACTATTTCTGAGATGAATGTGTAGCTTTGTCATAGCTTTGAACAGGGATCCTCCACAGAGCAAGTACTGGGGCAGTTTGTTTCCTTTCCTGTACCACGGTGTCTTTCAAACCTGATCTGGAGGAATCGCTGCTAGTGATGGAAGAAAGGATTTAATATCTGCGTTTGATTCCTGACATCTCCACTGTTGATCCAACAGGCTTTTTAGAACTGGGACTTATAAATATTTTCGGTATTAAAAATAAAAATAATGGTTTGTTGTGTTCAAGCTAAGAATGTGTAATATGTAAGTGGAAAATTGGACACTTGGGATCAGGATGTGACCCTGTTTACCTGTGGGTATTTACAGATAGGGATGGATGTTCTCAAACCCTGGAAGATGATATTTATAGACCTTTTGAAATTGGCTTGAGACAAAGCTCTGTCCTGCACATCTGACTGTTTTTTTCTGTTTTTACAGGGAAAGAAGTGGAACTGGTATCTGGAATATCTCTACGCGCAAGGTTTAAAGGGCCTGAAGGTCTTTATTGAAAGCAGCATCAATCGTGTTTCCCAGGCCTCCCACAGTAAAGCACAAAATGCGCAGGAGTGACCCCGGGACCTACTGGAGTCTTTTTTTTTTTATCATCTGGAACAAGAAAGCAGAATATAATGGACCATGTCACTAATTCTTCCACCATCAGAGGAGAGAAACGGAGCAATTACCCATTGTACTGACGTCTATTTTAGGAAAGTGAAGACACGGAGGGAATGCTTAGGCTGCTGTGGTTCAGTAACACCGAACCCGCTTTTGTCCCTGCTGAACTTCTCTGGTCTGAAGCTGCTTGGCTCAAGTGTTTTTCATCGTCCACATTTTTCATCCTCATTTTTCTCTGGTGGAATACCTGCTTTGATTGAGAAAGAAATGTTTTCCATCTCGAAACTGCAACGAGCGGTGCCGTTTCATTTATAAGTAACATTGATTCCTGACCTGCTGTGCCTTCCTTGACAGTAGGTAACGAGAAACAATTTAATCAGCCTTTCCAAGGATACCATATACATACTGGACTGAAGCACTACGAGTTTTCCCAGTTCCCCATTGCACTGTGTATATAGTGGCTTGTACCAGACTGACCAAACTAAACTTCTTGAACTGCATTATGAAGCTTTCAAAAGAGACGTTTTGCTGCCGCTGCTTATGATGTTCTTGTGCAGCTGGAAAATTTGATGCTTGGTTGATGGTTTGTTGATGATCGTAGCACTTGGTGAGCTGGTGGCAGCATCTTTCATTTTCTATTCAGAAGTGCAAATGTAGCTTTCCTTTTTGTCTTTTTAGCTCTGTCCATGTTGTATATTATATGTGTACATATATCTATAATTTATAGTCTGTACAATGTTTCCAACGTCATTTTGAAGAAACTGCTATAAAACACCTCTCTTCCTGGTATTTCATTTTAACACTGAGTAAAACTTGGGAAAAACTGAACCTGAGGTCTCTAAAATTTGAGTGAACTGAATTTCACTGCTGTAAACGGAGGTTGTAACCACTTGAAAGATGGGTCAGAGCAGATTGAATTTTGCACTGTGCATCTGTAGTTGGATCCAGTAAAGGAATCAGTCTTGAGAGTGACTCCAGAATCGCTAAGGATGTGTTTGATTTCTTCATCCTCTTAAAATCAGACAGTTGGCTCTAGGTCAAGTACCGTACTTCTCAGCTCAAATGGATGATCTGATGAGTACGTCTGTATATTTGTATGTATATATATTCTCTCCAGAGAATAAGAAAAGTCTTTCACTGGAGACTTTGAAAGACAGATTTGAAAGGAGATCTGCTTAGACTAAAGTGTTGCCCTTCCTCACCTGCTTGTGTTATTGCTGCTAACGTAAGTGCTGCTTGCACTTCAAAAATCCTGATTATATTTTCTCAGCAGGGGAAACTCCACAAATTACAAATTCCTCTGAGTGGATATGATTCAAGATGTGGTCTTAACTTATAATGTTATCTCCTTCAAGGGCTGGTAAGCTTGTTTTGGGCCAGCTCAGCTTGTTGGCCGAGTACTAGCCCAACCCCACCGGCTGGCAGTCCCTGTCATGGTGTTGCCTGGTCTTTGTTAGATTCTTTAATGGTTTCAGTGAAGGGCCCAAGGAGAAGAACTTGTTATCTCCATAGTTGTTTTTATATTTTTTTCCTCAAGGCAACCTTCATTTCATTGGAAATGCTAGCACTTATGCTGGAAAGCCCATGTACTGCATCCCTTAAGGATAACTTAATCCTTACCTTTTGTCCTTGCAACATACAGTTGTCTTTGGATGGTGACCAGGCTTGTACTTCCACATTGCTGCACTGGGATTCTGTACAGGAACGGGTCTGGAGGGACTGACAGTCCTAGGAAAACACGAGGTGAAGAGATGGAAGCAGTTACAGATCTGTGTGTGACGGGCTCATTCTGTGGGAAGAAGAGCAAAGACAACATCTCAACGAAGCATTAAATTCTGGCCAAGAAGAGGGACTTTGTGTTACTTGGATGCTGTTTGGAGTTTATGAGAAAGGAGAAGAACTCTGTAGGTGTTCTCTGCATTCGTGTCAGGCTGGAAGGTGCTGCCACAGGCTTCACTGCAGTTGTGAAAGGTGCCTAGATTTTTAAGAGTGTGTGTGTTGTATGTAACTGTATTTAAAGAGGCTTAGAGCAGAGTCCTTTAGGATATACTGAATGCTCTATAGTTATTGGTCCCTGAGACGAGTTTTCCCTTGAGACTGGTGTTTGACTGAGAAAATACAGAATCATGTTAGGGAAGACTGTTGTTGCAGCATCACAGCTCTTGTGTAATTATACTCTAGTAATTCTGTGTTACAAAAATCTTTAAATTGTGTACAATTTTGTCATTCAAAAACAGAGGCTGGACACCCAGAAGTGCAGAAATTAAGTAAGAGGGCAGAGAATTTTCCTTTTATGATGTTTGTGAGTCAAAATGCCTGTTTTGAAATCCTTCCTGTGCCGCCGTGATGTGCTTACTATTACCAGGAACTTGAGATGACTTTGAGCCTCTTTGTACGCCTTGGTAGTTCTTGTCGTCTTTCACATCTGGACAGTTTTTGTCTTTTTTTTTTTTTTCCTCTAAATGTCTGACTTTACTAACATTCCACCTGAATGGAAGAACAGTCCTTTTAGGGAGTAATACCTCACTCTTCTTTTCATACCTCTTCCTTTCCCCTCCCCGCCCTGCTTGCTCTTTTTGGTCTAATCACTGTCATCATATTTGTAGACCACTTCCTATTACAAGCAGATACTCGCAGATGTGGCTGACCACAGCATCTGGAATGGAGATGCTTAAGACCCGTCCATCTCCTGGTAAGTGACAAGTCAGTATTTTACCTCTCGTGCCCGTTTCTGCCAGGTGCCACCTGTAGGTGCTGTGAAACTGCAGCAGAAACAGATGGTTTTTTGGCCTACCATTTGATAGGAATGATGCAGCATGAAAAGTCCATTTAAGGCTCATGTTCAGTTTGCCAATCAGCACCCCAGAATACTTTTTAGCTGCAACTCCCCTCTGAGGGGATTATATTCATAGAATGATGTTTTCATGTCATGGGTCGGCTCTCAAGTGTGGGGTTTTCTTTCTTTCTTTCTAGAGGATGCTGTTTTGATGTCCAAGTATCCAGTATTGGCTGATCTTGGGGAATGCTGATTTGTGTCCTGCCTCCACATAAGTAAGAGTTGAGGACTTGCTCCAATCCCTGTCTGCCCTCCCTTCTCAGGAGGCTTCTACGTGCATTTAATGTAGGGATTTTGCAGTATTACAAGCTAGCCAGGACAGTGGTCACTTTGGCTTCTGGAAAAGCTGCAGGATATGGTTAAGCTGATTTAGCCGCTTCCAAAAAGTGAGGCCTTTCCTTTTAGAGAAATCTCTGAGTGGGTATTAGACAGGATTTCGAAGCACCGGGCCAGAATCCTGTCTGGGATAAGCAGCCACTGCTCCACTGGTTTCTAATGGGTCTGTGCGGAGCTGCACCAGCTGAACATCTGGTCCACGGGACCAAAGCCATTAACCCCTCCCGTCACATTGGCCTGAGCATTACACGTCTGAAAATACAAATGCCTTGGGCTGGAGTTATACTCAATGTATTTTCTCAAGCCGTGTTTGCTTTATATTCCTGTTAATCATGATTTCAGTCTGTGGGGAGAGGCTCCTTTGTGCATTTTTACCTGTGAGGCTGTGCGGCCCTTTCAGAGAGAGCTTGCTCTGAAAGAGTTAATAATTTCAACCTGTTTTCAGCTGGAATGAAGAAACTGGTTCCTCTGTGTCCCTGCTTTCTATTCTCTTGTTGGCCTACTTCCCTCTGCTTGCATTTTGCATTCCTAATGCTATGAATAAATCAGGACCCAAGGATTTAGAAGGTGGTACAGCTGTAGCCACTCAGAAAATTGAACCTCTGAGGCTTGTACTGCAGCTCCAATAATTGCCAATACGTGTGCTCCTGAACTCTTCTAATAACATTTAACTACTACCAAAATAAAATTCACTTTGCCATTTTTTATATTATGTTTAAGGGTGTTTTTATGCCTCTACCCAGCATGTCCTCACTTGGCTCTCTTTGTCTTTTAGTTAAAGCTCAGTTATAAGCCCTTTAGGGCAGGGCATTCACCTCCCGGCTGCTGTGCCAAAATGGTTTATCACAAATCTTTGCACAGAGAAGGAAAGAAGGAGGGATCTGACCTGGCAAAGGGTTCATCTTCTCTTCAGAATCACAGCACAGCGAAACTCCTGTCTGGCTGCGGTCCTAGATCTTATCTCAGATAACTTGTCATTAATAATACACGCTGGACAGCTTTTATTTGTAGCGCCGTGGCTCCTGAGAGAGCATCAGAGGGAGCTCTTTGTGTGTTCTTTAATTGGGGGATACACCCAGTCTGGGTGAAGGATACCAAGCTCTAGGAACAAGCTTGAATATCCTGGAAACAAGATGAATATCCTGAAGGAACAAAGTCTCCCAAGTATTTTCTTTCAGGAAAGGTGATTTATGTTGCTTTCCCTCATGATGGCTCTCCTGTTTTAGAATAAAAGTGATGATTTGGGTGTGATGGTGGTTTGGTCTCACCAGACTTTGCATTTGACTCCTCTTAGCATATGGTGACGTGGTTTTGGACACAGGATTCATGAGATCTTTATCTCGCTGTTAGGACCTGCCCGAGTAACTCCCAAGTAATTATAGTTGGCAAAGGAAGAACTGAAGTACATAAATAATGTTCAGATCTTGCGCTGCTTCATTTCTCTGCTTCTCAGCTTCCTGTCTTGTAGGAGTAAAAAGTCTGCATAGCAGAGGGTGAGATTTTTTTAAAAGTCCCTTAATTATTTTGGCATCTGATTTCCATTTTCAGGCTCACCAGAGTCTTGCACAAACGTAGAAGCTGAAACAGTTGGTCTTCAAAAAAAAAAAAAAAAAAAAAAAGCTGCAGGTACCTTACACAGGCTCTAAATGCTATTTTAACCTTGACAGCATATTTAGAAATCTGTAGGCTCAGACGCAATCCCATTCTGCAGCTTAATGAGCGAACGTGCCATCAGGCAGGCTTTGGTCCCTGCCAGAAAAGGGACACGAAATGGCCAGGCCACGGGATATTAAGTCACTGTAACATGGCTGAGCTCCGGAGCCTCAAGCCCTGGGTTTAGGTGCAAATTGCAACAGATGCTTTTGAAAATTTTATTCTCTGCCTAAACAATTTGGGCTCTTCCTTTACAAGCTTATCGCTGAATTCTTTATGGACGTATATTTTTATGTGGAGCTCTACGCCCGTGCAGTTTTACTGGTGACAGTCTGGTGAAGATCCTGCTGGCTGGAAAAGGGGAAACATAACCCCTATTTTCTAAATAGACCTGAGGAACTACACCCTGATCAGTCTCACCACTGTGCCCGGCAAGATCACGGACCAAATCTGCCTGGAATCTGTTAAAACACACGGAAAAGGAGGAGAGCTGATCGGTGACAATCAACATGGCTTCACCAAAGGCAAATCATGCCTGATCAGTTTGGTGGTCTTCTACGATGAGGTTACAGTGTTGATGGATAAGGGAAGAGACCAGTCTCGTCTACTTGGACTTGTGCAAAGCGTTTGACACTGTCCCACGTGATCTCCTTGTCTCTAAATTGAAGAGACGTGGGTTTGACCGATGGACCACTTGGTGGATAAGGAATTGGATGGATGGTCACGCTCAAGGAGTTGTGATCAACAGCACAATGTCCATCCAGGTGGAAACCAGTGACCAGTGTATTCCTCAGGGGTCGGTATTAAGACTGATGCTGTTTAACATCTTTGTCAGTGACATGGACAGTGGGATTGAGTGCACCCTCAACGAGTTTGCAGATAACACCAAGCTGTGGTGTAGTTTATGTGCTGGAGGGAAGAGATGCCATCCAGAGGGACCTAAATAGGCTTGAGAGGTGGGCCCGAGTGAACTTAATGAAGAGCAACAAGGCCATGTGCAAGGTCCTGCATGTGGGTTGGGGCAATTCCATGCACAAATAATCACTGGGTAGAGAATGAATTGACCCTGCCTGGAGTACTGTGTCCAGCTCTGGGGTCCACAACATCAGAAGGACATTGACCTTTTGGAACAGGCTCAGAGAAGGGCCACAAAGATGATCAGTGAGCTGGAGCACTTTTCCTGTGAAGACAGGCTGAGAGAGTTGGAGTTGTTCAGCCTGGAGAAGGCTCTGGTGAGACCTTATAGCCCCTTCCAGTATCTAAAAGGGACTACAGGAGAGATGGAGAGGGACTCTTTACCAGGGAGTGGAAAGATAGGATGAGGAGTAAGAGTTTTAAATTGGAAGAGGGGAGATTTAGATGAGATACTAGAAAGAAATTATTTTCCTGTGAGGGTGGTGAGGCACTGGAACAGGTTGCCCAGGGAAGCTGTGGATGCCCCATCCCTGGAGATGTTTAAGGCCA